>CM068744.1:66823090-66960008 GCA_035084275.1 Hydrolagus colliei | reverse complement strand
TATATCCTGTGAAGCACTTTGAGATGTCTATAAGGACTATATCAAAAGCAAGGATTATTATACAGTATTATTATATGCGTTTACCTGTGTGTGAAGGTGTGTCTGTGTGTATTTGTCTGTGCATGTATGCGTACATGTGCATGTGTGTCTGTGTATGGAGGGAAATGGCTTCTTTGGGGTCCAATAAATGTGGAAACCCATCACCATGCTCAAGCGCGGGAGCAGCAGTTGTCTTGCAGTAGACGCATAAAAATATTTGCATTGGGGCCCCATACATTTCACTGGACAATAATACTAACTAATAGATAATGGATCATTAAAAGATTTAATATTAAATCTTATCACTGGATCCACTCAGGGCCCCAGATTGAGTTATGATCCTGTGCAATTGTATGGTTGCATGTTCCTAACAACACCCTGCTTAAGAGTATCCAAATTAAACTGAGAATTCCATGCATCCCACCTACACATGGAAATTCCCATGTGTTGCAATGGGATGTGTAGTTCCTTGAAGGGATCCAATCTACATATCTAATTCAGGAAAGTAATAGGCACAGGTTGGCAAGAGTCAAGACGTCGGGACCCCTGAATGTGCGTTGGGCTACTGCTGGAGTTTAACCAGCTAAAGCCACGTAGCTTGTAAACAACAACAACAATTTAGATTTATATAGTGCCCTCCACGCCGGACAGCGTCTCAGAGCGCTTAAACGTGAGCACTGTTCTGGAAAGCTTCGTGTTGTTTGTCCAGGTGGGACCGGCAGGTGAAGTTCATTGTAAATAAATGCAAAACACTGCGTGCAAAAGTATAAATAGAAGTCACAATAAGGGATCAAATTTGCCTAGGGGGAAACTGAAAGAGACCTAGGAGTGTTAATTGACTCATCCTTTACCATGTCAAAAGAGTCAGAGGCAGTAAACCATACAGAGTACAGGTATCCCGCCCCAACCGCGGCCTCGTCAACCGCGAAACTCACGCATCCACGGTTTGCTAAATGCGACAACTCTTGCAAACCACGACTTATAACCCTTGCTTATCCAAAGATTTTAACACTAACATTAGCATTTAGCGGTAGGACCCAGTTGCATCAACCAGCCTCGATGTCGCTTCGCGCTAGTGTATAGCACTAGGATCCAGTTGCGATGTCGCAATCAACCAGCGACAACGCTTCTCTTCTTAAGATTAAGGTAAATACAGTAACATTAATTTATTGTCGCTTCTCTGCAGCCTAGCTAGGAAGTTTGGGAGCATTGGCTGCCAGGATCTGCAGATCTCTCTCTGTGTAAGTGTATCATAGGCTGTAGAAGTCTCTCTCTCTGTATCTCAGGCTGAAGAGGGATCTCTCTATCTCTCTCTCTGTGAGTGCATCTCGGACTTTAGAAAGGTCTCTCTCTCACCTCTCTATATCACCTTCTCTTCCCCCCACACCCCCTCTCCCCCATCCCCCCTTCTATCTCTCACCTTCTCTACTTCACCTTCTCTTCCACAACCCCCTCCTTTCCCCACCCCCCACTTCTCTCTCTCACCTACTCTCTCTCTCTCTTTGTCTGTGTGTAGAATCAGTCAGTCAGACAGCCTCCCTCCCCACCCTCCGTGTCTCTCTTTCTTTCTCTCTGCTGTGTGTAGATCAGTCAGTCAGACAGCCTCACGGATTGCTGTAGATGCGCCCAAACCTACTCCCCCTATCCCCATGTATGTTGTAATTGTTTTTAGTTCTATGAAACGTGAACTTACTCCCCGTATCCCCATGTTTCCCATACGGCCCTGTCCCCCTATCTCCATGTTTCCCATAGGGCCCTGTATTTTCCAACCGCAATTTTACCAACAACGGAGGTTTAGAGGAACGTATCCCCCGCGGTTGGGGAGGGGTACCTGCATTGTCAAATTAGTTGAGTTCAGAAGTCAACTCAAGCTGTACAGTGCACAGGTTAAACATTTCTTAATAATAATCCTTGCATTTGATATAGCTCTTCTCACATCATCTAGGCGTCTCAAAGCGCTTCACAGAAAATACTGTAAAGTGAATTGACTGTATATCTGTGGGCAAAACATGGCAGCCAATTGCGCATAGCAGTGTCTCCCCAAAAAGTCATGGATTGAAATGACCAATTTTATTGTGTTTTTTTTGTCAGATTTAAAGATTTTTTTTTAGATGGGATCTAAAGAGAGAAAGATAGGTGAGATCATTCCTAGAGATTTTTTTTCTCTTAATGTCACAGGACAAGAAGCTCCTGTAGCTCAGTGGTTAGAGCACTCGCTTTACACGTGTGAGACCTGTGTTCGAATCCAGGCAGATCAGGGTGAAATCATGGTAAGTTTCCTTACTCCACACACACGCCTAATAATATTCCCTCCAAAAAAAAACACAATAATAAATTGGTCATTTCAATCCACGACTGTTTGTGGGACACCGCAGTGCACAATTGGCTGCTACCTTTCACCCATAAATATACAGTCAATTCATTTTACAGTAGTGAATTGCTTGAATTGCTTAAAGCGCAGTGAAGCACTTTGAGACGTCGACAAGATGTGAAAAACGCTATATCAAATGCAAGGATTATTATTTATTATTATAAGAGACAAATATGGTTTGAAATGCATGATCTCTGGAGGGTAACATTGAAACCACCAGTTTCAATGCCCACTAGCTACTTAGATCATGGATATTTTCTGGGGGAATTCTACGTGACATGGCTGCCATTGTTTCCCTTCATGAAAGCAATGTCTACAGTTTGGAATATGGCAGTTGAATGAATCACTTTGTGTGATGTGGGTGTCAGCCAAATAGAACTAATCAACTAATTTGCCTGTCCATTAGAAGTGGACAGAAAGCGTTTTAAAATGCAAACACACAATGCAAATATATAATAATGGATTACATTTATAATACAACAGATATTTTGATGCACAGTAAGTATAAGGTGCCTTCAAATAAAACTTCTTTCTTTACAGCTTTGTGAATCACAAGGGATAACTCAAATGTTCTAAATCTAAGCCAACCAGTTTTGAAATGTTGCGTCCTTCCTCACTGAACTTCCCTTTAGGTTGAGTGAGGAGGCAAGAGAGTTATTTGTGAAAACTACATTCAAACACACCAATCATTAATCTTGCTTTAGTTGCTGAAAGAATACTGTTGAAAAATAAACTGGAATCCTGTTTAACCTGCTTAGCCAAGACAACCGTCAAAACTGTCCTGTGGAGTCCTGTAGGTATTGGTTGGAGCACTCGCTATGCAAACAAGAGGACATGGATTAAATTTCTGGACAGGTTTCCTTGGGCAAGTTTTCTTACTCCACACGCCTAATAATAATCCCTTATAAAAAATGCAATAATAAATTGGTCATTTCAATTTACTGGCAGCCAATTGCGCCATATAGATGAAGTTTCTGATTTGCAGGAGTTACTGGAGTCCTGTAGCTCAGTGGTTAGAGCACTCGCCTTACAAATGTGAGACCTGTGTTTTGAATCCAGGCAGGTCAGGACGAAACCTTGGGCAAGTTTCCTTACTCCACATGCCTAATAATAATCCCTTATAAAAAAAGCAATAATAAATTGGTCATTTCATTCTGCGATTGTTTGTGGGACATTGTTATGCGCAATTGGCTGCCAGTAAATTGAAATGACCAATTTATTATTGCATTTTTTATAAGGGATTATTATTAGGCATGTGGAGTAAGGAAACTTGCCCAAGGTTTCGTCCTGACCTGCCTGGATTCAAAACACAGGTCTCACATTTGTAAGGCGAGTGCTCTAACCACTGAGCTACAGGACTCCAGTAACTCCTGCAAATCAGAAACGTCATCTACGCCCACCCACCCTTGCTTTAAAGGAATTAGTTTCAACATTTTTTTCATATAAAAGGTTAAACATTAACTACGTGGTTAAGTGGACCACTTAACAACTCAGATAACAAATCCACAGACGATGGGGGTCGACTCCCTCTTTATTCCAGTCCTCTTTCTAGTATTCAACTGAAGTTAAAGTTAGTTATGTTAAAGTTAGTTGACTTCTCCTCTTTTCTCCTCTTGTGTAGCTCCTGCAGCTCAGTAGTTAGAGCACTCGCCTTACAAGCGTGAGACCTATGTTTGAATCCAGGTGGATCAGGGCGAAACCTTGGGCAAGTTTCCTTATTCCACACACCTAATGATAATCCCTCCCCCACAAAAATTCACAATAATAAAATTAGTCATTTCAATCCACGATTGTTTGTGGGGACACCGCTGTGCACAATTAGCTGCCGCATTTCGCCCACAAATATACAATCAATTCACTTTACAGTATATTCTGTGAAGCGCTTTGAGATGTCAATAATATGTGATATGGCGCCATATGCAAGGATTATTATTATTATTATTTGCAGCTTTGTAAGTTCAAGATCCTGATTGAAAGATTCCTTTAGAAAATAGAATAGCGTTCCCATCGCTACATTCCCTCTTCTTTAAACATAAACAGTATGTAGAAGTCACAGTGCGGAAGCAAATACAGGTACTTCTCTGGCTGGAATTTCATGTGGTAAAACTGTATCATTAAGTTCCCTATTTGCATTCAGTGGAGAAGTCTGAGCATGTTCACTCACTCACTCACTCACTCACTCACTCACTCACTCACTCACTCACTCACTCACTCACTCACTCACTCACGCAGGCAGGCACCCACCCACCCACTCACTCACTCACTCACAAAAACCATGTGCTATTTGATGGTTAATTCCAGTTATTTCAGATGCATGTTGTAACCCGCACAAGATTGAAATCATAAAAGGTCCATTATCTAAAGGCCATAACAGCTCACCTCCCCCTCTTCTGTGACCATCTATCTGCCCGTTCTTTGGCAATTTCAGCCCCTCTTTGTTTGTTTTAACGTTATTAACACCTCTGCAGTTTTGTTGCAATCTACCTCTTTTGTTTCACAACATTAACACCTCCTTAACCCATCATCTCCTGCCAACTTTCCCATTTTCCCCTTTGTCTCCCTTGCCTTGCCTCCCCCCTCCGTTAATCCTTAAAAGCCTCTCCCTCCCAACATGCCCCAGTTCTGATGAAGGATTGTGGACCTGAAACGTTGCCTCACTTTCCTTTCTCCATAGATGCTGCCTGACCTGCTGAGTTTTCCCAGTAACTTCTGTTTATGTTCCATTACCTATAGTTCCTACAGCTAAAGACAGCTAACAGCTAAAGACCTTTCTCTTCGCCCGCACCTTTGGTCACCTTTCTACCTCTGCCCCTGGCTTGCCCCGGGATCCGTTATTGTGAAGCGCTTTGAGACGCCATCCGGCGTGGAGGGCGCTATATAAATCAAAGTTGTTGTTGTTAGTTCCTGGTTTTCGTTCCATGCTGGATGCAAAGCACAGTGTTTAATTTGTTTTTCTTCGTCACTTTCTGCCAAGGCATTGACTACTGCCTCCCTACCAATGCAGTTGCTGTAAATGTGGTAGGAAACACCTGACATTGGTCAGGCTTTAAATTGAAGAGGGACAGAGTGTTTGTGTTGCGTGTCTCACAGAATACAGAAATAGAAATGCCCTCACTGTTTCTACCACACACAGTACCAATGCACTATTCTGCTTTTTGGAGTCCTGTAGCTCAGTGGTTAGAGCACTCTGCGGCTCGTGTCCTCACCTGCACCATGCTCCTCGACAACATCACCCTCACCCGATTCCATTGGCTCCCCGTACCCCAGAGAATCAAGAGAATCAAATTCAAGATCCTCATCCTCACTTTCAAACCCATTCTCGGCCTTGCCCCCCCCCCCCCCCCCACCCCCCTCTCTGACACGCTGTCCCCTGCCCCCTCCGTTCAGCGGGCTCCGGCCTGCTCCATTTCCCCCACCTGACCCACCCTACCATCGGCGGACAGCCTTTCAGTCTCTCTGCCCCAACACTCTGGAACTCCATCTCAGTCCTTTCACCTCGCTCGCTCCCTTGCCTCCTTCAAGGCCGGTCTTAAAACCCTCCTCTTCAATCATGTCTTCTGCTGCCCTCCCAACTCTCTCCCATCCCTCCCACCTACCCCTCTCCCTTACTCAGGACCCGACCTGACTGTTCAGTGCCTTGGGACGTCTTCCTGATGTGAAAGGCGCTCTATAAATGTACTCTTGTTGTTGCCTCACAAGTGAGAAACCTGGGTATGATTCCAGTTAGAGCTAAACATTGGGCAAGTTTTCTTACTCTACACACCTGATAATAATCCCTCATAAAATTAATAAATTGGTCACTTCTTTCTACAATCGTTTGTGGGACACCTCAGTGGACAATTGGCTGCCACGTTTTGCCCACAAAATATACAGTCAATTCACTTTACACTATATTCTGTGAAGTGCATTGAGACGTCGAGAACAACAACTTCGATTTATATAGCGCCTTCCATGCCGGGCATCTCGGAGCGTTTCACAATAACGGACCCCGGGGCCGAGCCGGGGGGAAGAGGCAAAAAGATGATTGATGGTGCGGGACCAGGTGGAAAAAGGTGACCAAAGGCGCAGTCGAAAAGAAAGCTATGAAAAGCCTATATCAATTGCAAGGATTATTATTCTTTCCCCCAAATGACTTTCAAACACAAAAACAGGCTGTAGTTAGCTGCATGGTAGTGGTGTGTTGAAATATAGTCAATATTGTCGCTAGCCTCACTAATCTTCCTAGGTCAGTTCCTATGAGTGATTGACTAAGTAAGCCAACAGAAGTAATGGATCACATAAGACTGCTTCTGTGCTGACCGTTTCTACAGTTCTAAGAGGCACAATGTCAAAAAAAAGTTTTGTATCAGTCTGTTGTATTAGCATTGACTGGTTTGTAAGAGCTCTCTTCCTAGTTTCAGGTCTCGGCTAAAGACCTTTCTTTTCGACCGTGCCTTTGGTTACCTTTTTCCCCTGCCCCTGGCCCGAAGCGCTCTGAGACACTGACCAGGCGCTATATAAAATCAAAGTTGTTGTTGTTGTTATTGTAAGTAAGAGCTTACACCTCAAATAAGCACTTCAAGATTTCAGGGAAGAAGGAAGAGAGAAACAAAACATACAATAGTATTTTTGGAATCTTTATTAACAATAAAAATGCAAGTTTATCATTTCATACAATAGTTAACACAACAGCAATGATGGTAACTATTCCAGTACATGTTGTTTGAACAAATCTGTTGGATAATCAATTAAAATGAAAGCGAGTGTAACAGGAACAATTTCAAATTAGTGACCTAGACAATGCATTATCTGCAGTTAATGCAGCATAATCCAATGCTGATAAAAATGATCGAGAAAGGGAAAATTATGTTCAATGTTTATCCAATGTTTTTCAAAAAGATGCAAAACTTTACAAAGTTTAAAAACACAATGACAATCCTGAAATAAGGAATATAATGGGAGCAGGAGAGGGGAAAGATACAAAACACATCTATTCCAATACAAAAGGCAGAAATAAAGCTATTCAGTATCTTGTAAAAAAAAACTACGGTCTTTCTGAATTGTTTTTGCATTAAGAGAAATGTCTCAAATACCAGGCATATCATTTCAAGAGCACACCTAAAATAGTAATTAAAATGGTTAACCGGAATTAAGGGGCTGCATAGCAGCCTTGTAAATAACCTATTTTAAAAATAACAGGCAATTGACCAGGTTTATTGTCTATTCAGTATCTTGAGTTCTTCTTCCATCTTCAGTGGAGGACAGTGAATTGATGGGAGTTTTGTTTTTAAAAACGAAAAATGGTTGCTTTCCACCTTTTGGATTGGATGGGGTATGTGGACAGCTCACTTCTGCATTTCATCCAACTCTCTTCCCTGTTGTATAAGAATGGCAATGTTTAATTTGGGTATTGAAAATTTAAGAAGAATTCTGAACTAGGCTGGAAGATTAACCAAACTGACCTCAGCCTTTTGATACATATGGGACTTCATTTTCTTCCTGGAAACAAACTGGAGAGGGAGAGAGAGAGAGAAAAAAATTTACACACTGTCCAAACACAGAATTTCCTTGCCAGTTATCCATAACAGGCTCATTTTCACTACTTGGAAAAAAAGTGGTATTCACTTTAAAAAAAGCAATATCTTCCTGAATTGTTTCAAAAGATTACAGCTAAGTAACAAAAACCCAATTAGCTGCAAGTATTCAGGATAGCTCCAAATTATTTAGGCTTATGCTATTTTTTTAAAAAAAAGTTTCTTAATGTCTTAACAACTGTTGGTATCTAATAGATTTATCAGATCATTCTTAGTACAGTACAAGATTAAGTCAGCAGAGTTGCTTCCAAATCTACTTACCAGCACAACAAGGCCAGCAACAATAGCCAGGACCACCACCACAATAATAGCAATCAATCCAGGTGTCAGTTGCTTCATGCTGAACTCTGGGCCCTTCTCGTCCACATAGTAAACCAAGGCTTTTGTAAAAGTAAGCTTCACCCCATCGACGTCAATCCCATCAGCTTTGACAGATCTGGTTTCTGAAAGGCTTGTGTAAAAGGAGGAGTCCTTGATCTAACAGACAAAAGGGTTTGTTGGCATTAAGATTGTGCAGTCAGTTTATAATCGCACAATAAACCCCTTTGCACAAAGTACTGGCTACAGCTTGGACAAATCCAAGAGGTGGAAGGAAGTTAACAATAATAATAAACCTTGCTTTTGATTTAGCACTTTTCACGTCTTCTAGACGTCTCAAAGCGCTTCACAGAATATACTGTAAAGTGAATTGACTGTATATTTGTGAGTGAAACATGCAACAAGTTAAACCATTTGGAACTTTACCCACGAATAACGTGCAAGAATGGATATCTCAAGCTCTCCTAACGGAATGCCTCACATTGCATCAGGATTTATATTAGAGGCTTCAGCAGGCAAATGAATGACTTTTCCTGCTCAAAGTGAAGACCCAATGATGTTTAATCCCACTGTGCACACACCGCACCACCTTTTCCAACATAATATGTAACTATCTCATAATCTGGTTTTAATAGAGTTATCGCTTACCAGTCTGTATTTTATTTACGAAAAATGCACCACACACCAATAACCCAGTGGATGAATGAAATTGTTCTTTCCCGACCCACCCCCCGCAAAAAAGGCCTGAGGTAACAGGTTCTAATTTTGTCCCATTGCAAGTTAGCAGATCCCAAGTGGTGTAGTACAATAATTCAGCTCACCAACACAGGACAATGAAGAGGAAAGCACACATCTAAGGGTTTAACCACATCTCTCTCTATTTTAGGAAGCAAGAAAACAAATTCAAAAAAGACTAAAACTTACATCCTTTTCCAGGTAGTAGGCTGAAGTAGCAAGATCTGAATATGCATCAACAGTACGGTTCTGTTTAAGATCTATAATGATGGTACCATCCTCCTTATAATACTGAAAATGAAGAATAAATTGGTCAAGCTTGGATTCAGGTTTGTCTCCACTCAAAATGCTTTCGCTGTTCTCTAAAAGAGGCAGCAAGATCACCTAGTGAGTAGGTGTCATTACATTTTATAGATACTGATGCACTTTTTAAAGACACTGATGTAAAATATACGTTTTTTTTAAAAAAATAACTTAAGATCAGCATTGCCCTTATTCATTTTAGTTGAAACAATGCAAGCAACACAGGGTTTGACAAGACGTGTCCTGAGTAGGAGGTTAGGTTGGAGGTACAATCTCAAATGCTAACATGTTTTCTAATAGTTGGCACCTGTCACAGCCAGGTGTGGATGTGCAGTGGAATGGGGTAAACACCAACTGTCTTCCAACTGAAATCAGCTTTGTAATGGACAACAACATGCACTTATATAGTACCCTTCAAGCAGGTGAGTCTATAGGATTAACAGCTGTTAGTTTGACACTGCGCAGTGGGGGGTGGGAACCAAAGGCACCATCAAGAACTAAAGTCTTCAGGCATGATTGGAAGACTGGTAAAGAGGCAAGATGGAGGGAGTCTGAATTTGGGGCATAGTGGCTAAAACCTCAACTACCAATGGTGGAACAGAGGGGAAGTACAGAAGAAATGCGTTAATAGGGCTGTACGACATCATGCTTTTGAACCTACGTCCACATTCTCAATGTAGCCCGTGGCCACTTCGTACTCCTGAACAACCTTCTTGATTTTTCTGTTGAAAGAAAGACATCGTCAGTTAAAGGTTTGGCGACATACAAAGTGTGTGCATTATCAGCAAGACGCGCAGGGTGAGGCTTACTTACTCTTTCAATTTTTCTTCATCAATCGAATCGACAGGCTTGTGTTTCAGTTCAATACGAAACCAACTGTGTGTGTTTTTAAGAGAAAAAGTATTTGAATTAGAAAATACAGTAAAAGCCCGTTTATCCGTGACCCGATCAACCGGATTGCATGACCTCCCCCTCCCGGGGCAATTCCCCATTCCAGCAATCGGGAGTATGCTCACTTTGAGCATGCGCGCAATGTGTGCATATACGCACTTATTAAACTTACGAACTCTGGGTTTTTAACGATCGCTAAAAAAATGCTTTTTTTTAAACCAATTATTTTACCGTGTGTCTGGAATCTTTATTGGTAAGTATCCATACAATATTCTGTTACTATTTAGTGTATTATTGATATGGTTTTTTAAAATAAGTAGATTTTTTGTGTTGGGTTTTCGGCAACTTGCTGCCCAATTATCCGACAGTCAATTAGTCGACCCCCCCCCCCCCCCCCCCCCCCCCCCCCCGGAGGGTGCCAGATAAATGGGCTCTACTGTAGTCAGAAAAAGTATGAAAATAATAAAATCTTCACTCATTAGAAGATAACTAGCGGATTGTGGAATTTTTTGTCAATCCTACACTAACAAAACTACATTTGCAAAGTAAAGTGCCTTTCACATCAGGAGCGCATCCCAAGGCATTGACAACTTCAGCAACACTCAAAACAAACTATTAAATATGTTGGGTGAAATGTGGCAGCCAATTGGGCACAGCAGTTTCCCCACAAACAATCAAGGATATTGAAAATGACCATTAAAAAAAATATTTTTAGGGATTGTTATCCGGATGTGGAGTAAGGAAACTTGTCCAAGGTTCTGCCCTGCCTGGAATTGAACCCATGTCTCCCGCCTGTAATGCATGTGCTCTAAACACTGAGCTACAGGACTCCACAAATGTATAATTTGTTGAAGACTTTGTTGAAGTAATGTCTCTGAGCAAAGATTGTGACAAAAATATGAAATGAACTGTGAAGCCCATTACGGGCAGGTTTTCCACCAACTTTAAATGATAATAATTTCACACTTATTCATTTCAATTTCAAAACATTTCACACTTATTCATTTCAATTTCAAAAAATCTGTCGACTTCCAGACCACAAATTTTACAATAGATGCAGCTTTCTGTGCAGTCACCCACGGGTAGTGAGTGCCTCTGCCATCAGTTCCAGAGTGTTTCAGGAAGCAATATCCACAGCATCCTTATGACCCGGAAGTCGCCCGGTGTGGAAAAAGCTGTTTAATAAAAATGACTAAAAGTGGAGGAAATTGGAAGAAACGAACACCAATTCTACCATTTAAAGTTGAACCTGGCAAGCATACTGACAAGTCCTCAAATATGGCCCAGAGATTGTGCCCAGCCTTCATGCAAAACAGATCTGAATGTACTTACAATGTTTTTACAAGCTCTTCGCATGCTTTGTTTGAGTCTCCTTTGTCTGTCCTTCGAACGCCTGCACTGTTCACGCACCAGCAAACTTCAGTTCTGTTACACTGTTTGGCACGGAAGTCTCCATTCTCGCTACACTCAGGGTAATAGATACCATCGGTATCCAACAAAGCATCTTCTGAGGGCTTTCTGCGTGTCCCCACCCCATTCAAAATATTGTACATTTCAGCCTTCATCATCCAACATTTGCGAGTCACTGAAAAGGATTAAGAGTTGTGGATATTTATTAGGCACGATTCTCCTCCCACTTCTGTTTAGTAACAAGAACAAGAATGAGGTCACTCTTCTGGGCAGCCATTTCATGTACACCACCAGGCCACTCTTCGAAGTAGTCAATTGCCGTGTGTAAGCTTAAACATCAGATGTTGGCCTGCAACTGTCAAGGTGGAACCACACTATTCTCAACAGATAGTCAAGACTCTCGTCATTTTGAAATGCCTTTGAGGCCTTGCCCCACCCAAATTCTGCAAACCCAGTTACCTGGCTGCTTCCTTTGCTCAGCAGACACTGGCCTGCACCAAACCCCTTGGCAGTTCCACCACAATATTGGTAGGCAAGCTTTCAGCCATATTACCCCCACTTTCTGGAACTCCATCTGAAATCCCTCTGGCTTGTCCTTTCCTTAAACTTATGACCAAGTTCCTGCAATTTCTAGTCAATGAGGCTTTCAGTCATCTTCCCTCCTCCCTCATTTCACAGTCAAGCTGCTAATCAGTTTTATCACAAGCATAAACAACAAACCAAAATTACATTTATAGAGCACCTTTCATGTCGGGAGGACATCACAAGGCACTGAAAGTTCATCTCCCCAATGGTTAAAAATGGTTACTGTATAGAAATCTATGTAAATGAACATTGTTGTATCGTGCAATCACAGCCAGGCCTAATTCAGTCTTCAAACAGTGTGCACTTCCATGATGCTGGCTTTACACAATTTAAAAAGAAGTCCTAGTCTCACAGGACTAAACAGGATTGTAAAATCCCAAGATAAGTCAGTAAATAGTTTGCACTTACTCATGGAGCAGTTTACTGGAATCGTTTCTTTGTCAGCCACCTTCAGGGTGCAATGACAAGGGCTTCCAGAGCACCTTGCAAGTTTGTTGGTCTTACATGACTCACATTCTTCTGTGTTTAACAAAAAAAAACAGATAAGTAAACAACTTTGGTATATTAAAAAATGTCACATTCCATTCCTCATGGCTCAACATAAGGACGCTTTAGCTGGCAAGGCAAGAGGACACGATCCTATGAAGTTGCTCTAAAGCTATCCTGCATGAAGGGCACAATAAACACACATGAAAAACAATTAGCGAGTAAGATTAAGGGGAACCCTAGAGTAGTGATAATGGGTGACTTCAACTATCCCAACATAGACTGGCAGAATAGTAGGGTAAAGGGCAAGGAGGGAGAAGAATTCCTGAAGTGTGTGCAGGACAACTTTCTTGATCAGTATGTTTCCAGTCCAACGAGGAAAGAAGCATTGCTGGATCTAGTTTTGGGAAATGAGGTAGGGCAAGTTCAACAGGTTTCTGTAGGTGAGCATCTAGGGAATAGTGACCACAATATCATTAGATTCAGAATAATTATGGAAAGGGATAGGGAACGATCACAGGTGAGGACACTCAACTGGAAAAGGGCTAATTTCAATGAGTTGAGGTGGGACCTAGCCAGGGTGGATTGGAAAGAAAAATTGGCAGGTAAGACAACTAACGAGCAGTGGGCAGTGTTCAAAGAGGAGATAGTTCAGGCACAGGTCAAAAGCATCCCCACAAAGGTGAAATGTAAGGCATCCAAACCTCCCTGGATGACTAAGGAAATCGGGGCCAAAATAAACCAAAAAAAAGAGGCTTATGATAAGTGTCAGGCTCAAAATTCAGAAGGGAACCAAGCAGAATATAGGAAGTGTAGGATAGAACTAAAAAAGGAAGTTAGAGGGGCAAAGAGACTGCATGAAAAACAATTAGCGAGTAAGATTAAGGGGAACCCTAAGGTTTTTTACCAACATATTAAGAGTAAAAGGTTGGCCAAGGATAGGGTGGGGCCAATTAGGGACCTAGGAGGAAATCTCATTGTGGAGGCAGAGGGCATGGCAGATGTACTGAATGAGTACTTCGCCTCTGTCTTCACAAAAGAAAAGGACACAGCCAATGCCATAGAATTGGAGGAGAGGGTAGGAGAAATGGATAGAATAATTATAACCAGAGAGGAAGTTCTAAAAAGGTTGACGTCGCTCAAGGTGGATAAGTCACCTGGTCCGGATGGAATGCACCCTAGGTTACTAAGGGAGGCACGGGAGCAAATAGCAGGGACTCTGGCCACGATCTTTCAATCTTCCATGGACACAGGGGTCGTGCCAGAGGACTGGAGGATAGCTAATGTTACTCCCTTGTATAAAAAGGGGCAGAAGGACAAGCCTGGTAACTACAGACCAGTCAGTCTAACATCGGTAGTGGGCAAACTTCTAGAGTCCATAATCAGTGACAAGATAGATCTTCACTTAGAAAGATATAGGCTAATAAAGGACAGTCAACATGGATTTGTTAAAGGCAAATCTTGCCTTACAAATCTGATAGAATTTTTTGATGAGGTAACGGAATGGGTGGATAATGGTAGCACAGTTGATGTAGTTTACATGGACTTTCAAAAGGCATTTGACAAAGTGCCACATGAGAGACGTATTAGGAAATTAAAGGCCCATGGCGTAAAAGGGACAGGTGGCTGCGTGGATCCACAACTGGCTGCGAGACAGAAAGCAGAGAGTTGTAGTGAGCGGCTGTTTTTCAGATTGGAGGGAAGTGAGCAGTGGTGTGCCACAGGGATCAGTTTTGGGACCATTGCTGTTTGTAATCTACATCAATGATCTGGACTTGGGTGTACGGAGTACAGTTTCCAAGTTTGCAGATGACACTAAGTTAGGGAGAATAGTAAATAGTGAGGAGGATAGTAGCCATCTGCAAGAGGATATAGACAAATTGGTAAAGTGGGCAGACACATGGCAGATGAAGTTTAATGCAGAGAAGTGTGAGGTGATGCATTTTGGGAAAAGAAATGAAGGGAGGCAATATAGGCTAGATAGTACAATTTTAAATGGTGTGAAGGAACAGAGAGACCTGGGGATTTGTGTTAGTGACTCGTTGAAGATGGCAGGACAGGTAGACAAGGCTGTTAAGAAGGCATATGGGATACTAGGCTTTATAAATAGGGGTATAGAGTACAAAAGTCAGGAAGTGCTGACTAACCTCTATAAGACTTTAGTGAGGCCTCAGCTGGAATACTGTGTTCAATTCTGGTCACCACACTACAGAAAGGATGTGAAGGCATTGGAAAGGGTACAACGAAGATTTACTAGGATGGTGCCAGGATTAAGGGACTTCAGCTATGAGGAGAGGCTAGATAGGCTAGGGTTATTCTCTCTGGAGCAGAGAAGATTGAGGGGATACCTAATAGAGGTTTATAAGATCATGAGGGGTTTCGACAGGGCAAATAGAGAAAAACTATTTCCACTCGTGGGCGAATCTATGACTCGTGGTCACAGATTTAAAATAGTTTCAAGGCGAAGTAGAGGGGAGCTGAGGAGAAATGTTTTCACTCAGCGAGTTGTTCGAATCTGGAATGCATTGCCTGAAAAGGTGGTGGAGGCTGATTCGATAACAACTTTTAAAAGGGAATTAGATCTTTATTTAGGGAGAACAGGTCTATTAGGCTATGGGGAGCGGGCAGGACAGTGGGATTGAATCGCTCTTTTCAAAGAGCCGGCACAGACTAGATGGGCCGAATGGCCTCCTTTTGTGCCGTAAAATTCTATGAATCTATAAACCTGGTTATTGCATTACATTGTCGTGGGCTAGTCAGCCATCCTGAGAGCACCCCTTTGCAACAATAACAGCTTGCATTTATATAGGGCCCTACCTACAGGTACTGGCACCAGTCACTACTCTACAACATTAATTCAACCCTAACTAAGTAATTAAATAAATAAATACCCCTGTTACCCTAACCCAGGATATTTTGCAAGATATGACACTCATCTCACAGCCAGCAATTGAAATCCCGCACCTTTATTGAGAAGTGCAACTCGACTAAATCATCCACAATATAATACACACAAATACATGAATTTATATTCTCGTCAAATAGTTGGGAATATCAAACATTAAAAATAAGTCAGCCTTTCCATAGGGTGAATAAAGTTTTACTTTCGCAAAATATCAGATATTCCATTTGCCATAGACACTCCTCCCCAAAAAAAGTTATGCTCCATTTAATCGTTCTGAAAATACAACCAAGATCTAAATTCAACTGCAATAAATTTCAAAATAATTCTCAAATTTAAAAAAGCCAGTGGTGGAAGGGGAGATGACCACAATCACAGTGAAAGAGGAAGATTTTAAAGGCATGATCTATGGAACGAGGGTATAAGGTGGAGAGGAAGGGTGTTCCATAGTTTCAGGGCGTAGTTGCTGAACGGTTGACTGCCAATGGTGGAACAGAGGGCATGAGGGACACACAGAAGGCTGGAACCAATCGAGCAGAGACAGTGGATTGTGTGGTAAGCAGGTCAGAGAGGTAGGGAGGTGTCAGGGCATGAAGGAATTTGAAAATGAGTATGAGGATCTTGAAATTGATCTGTTCGCTGATAGGAATGGAAGTCAGTGGAGTTTTGCTAGAATGGGGTGATGGGGAGCCATTTCATGATAATAATAACAATGCTTTGCCTCTTCACACTGGAGACATTACAAAGCACCTCATACAATATATTTTGCTCTTTCAGCTACAATTGTTTTAATATTGTAATTGACTGCTTGTTTGTTGGTGAAATGTAGCAGCTTATTGCAGCAACAACAACAACAACATTGATTTATACAGCGCTCTCCACGCCAGACGGCATCTCAGAGCGCTACACAATAGCGGATTCCAGGACCAAGCCAGGGGCAGGAGTAGAAAGGTGACCAAAGGCGTGGTCGAAAAGAAAGGTCTTCAGCTGTGACCTGAAACTGGGAAGAGAGGGGGTGAGGCGAAGGGAGTGAGGAAGGGAATTCCAGAGCCTCGGGGCGTAGTGGCTGAAGGCGAAATGCGGCAGCCAATTCCGCACAGCAGTGTCCCACAAACAGTCGTGGATTGAAACAACCAATTTATTATTGTTGGGGGAGGGATTATTATTAGGCGTGTGGAGTAAGGAAACTTGCCCAAGGTTTCGCCCTGACCTGCCTGGATTTGAACACATTTCACGTTTGTTAGGCGAGTGCTCTAACCACTGAGCTACAGGAGCTTCACAGGAACTCAAGTAGTGAACATCGGGCTAAACGGAGAAGGCTAGAATGTAGTGTAGCTGGGTGGAGTAATTGGTTACCAGCTGAACATGGCTCTAAATCAAGCAACATCAACCTCCAAGGCATTTACCTGTAGCTACCTGCTCTTTGGGCTCCCCTGGTGGACAGAATAAACATCCTCTCCCCCCTGCTGCCTCCCCTCCCTCCCTCCCTCCCTCAGTCAGTCAAACACCAAACAACACCCTTTGCTTCGAGCTAAACTTACATTAACGTACGAAAAAAAACAGGTAGAAATCTGATCTTCCCAAGCGATCAAATCTTTCTCCCACCCTCCCTCCCACCCACCACGACCGACCCTGCCTCAAGGTCGGAAAGAAATAAAAGTCTACTAGGACCTGGACAATTTTGGCCAAGAAAAAAACCCCAAAGGGTATAATTACACATTTACAGAGTTAATTCATCACCAGGTATAAGTGGTTGGGGGGGGGATGTGAAAACACCGCTCAAAAAAACCCACACAAAAAGGTGACATTTTACAACATTTAACAAAAAAATGTTCTGGGAAAAATATCACGAAATGGTAGTTATTTATTCAAGGGGTTGGTTGGAGAAAAGAGACACAGAATTAGGTTTGACTCGAGGAACACACTGTTGGGTTAAGGCAACACCTTGAGAGAACAAAGCATTGGAAACACACTTACCTTCGTCAGTAGCCACCACCACGCCAATCCATACCACAGTCAACAGGGCAAAAATCACACGCATCTCCATCCAGCAACAATGAGAAAATAATCCTCCTTCTTGCAGATCAAAAGGGCAGGGATCCGATTAACCAGTGCTTTCGGGGGGTGGGGAGAGAAAAAAAAAAACACGAGCCAAGTTCTTTCCACCTGCTGATTCCAATCGGGAGAGAGGAAACTTTCCAGAAAGAGAGAGAGAAAAAGAAAACTATTTGAACTGATCTAAAATTCACTTGATCTTTTGGGCAATTATTATATAAATTAAATCACACACACTCTCTCTCTTCTTCCCCCCACACAACGAGCTTCTGAAGCACAGTTCCTGTTGTGCAGGTATTTATAAGGTGAGTGAGGTGACGTCAATCCATTTCCTGGTGAAACTGGGTGGTTTCGATGTTACCATCCATAGATCATGCATTGCAAGCCATATTTGTCTCTTCCTGTGCCCTTGGAGAGAAAAAGCACTCTAGATATAATCTCACCTATCTTTCTCTCCTTAGATCCCATCCCCCCAAAAAGTCTTTAGATCTGTCAAAAAAAACACAATAATAAAATTGGTCATTTCAATCCATGACTGTTCGTGGGACACTGCTGTGCGCAATTGGCTGCTGCGTTTCATCCACAAATATACAGTCAATTCACTTTACAGTATATTCTATGAAGCGCTTTGAGATGTCGATAAGATGTGAAAAGCGCTATATCAAATGCAAGGATTATTATTATTATCCCACGTCACACTCACTGTTAAATTGTTTGGATCTAAGATGAAAAGAATGTTCACATTGAAATTAACCCTAGGGAAAAAAAACAGTAAGTCACGGGATCTCCTGTGAATCATTGGGTGATTGAGTTTTCTTTATTCCAACCCAGATGCACTTAAACTGGAGTTGCTGAAGGGAGGGTGGGGGCAATGGGGCTGGTTAGATTGGGAGAGATTTCCAAGCTTGTTTCGCTCGTGAGATTTATGTTCCTCCTTTACGATTCTGCCCAAACCTTGTTAAACTTGTGGTGTCCGGGCACTGCTCAATAATAACAAGCCTTGCTTTTGATATGGTGCTTTTCACGTCTTCTAGATGCCTCAAAGCGCTTCACAGAATATACTGTAAAGTGAATTGGCTGTATATTTAATGGGTGAAACACAGCAGTCAATTGCGCACGGCTGTATCCCACAGTTGTGGATTGACGTAATCAGTTTATTTTCTTGTGGGATTATTATCAGGCATGTGGAGTAAGGAAACTTGCCCATGATATCGCCCTGCCTGGGTATCTCACTTGCTTGTTTCTCTCCCGCCACTCCCTCCTCAAACCCCTTCAACCTGGCTTCCGTGCTGCCCATAGCATGGAGACAACCCTGGTCAAAGTTTCTAATGACATTCTAAACATCTGTGACCAGGGCTTTCTCTGCCTCCTTGTCCTCTTTGTCCTCTCTGTCGACTTCGACACCGTCAACCATTCCATCCTGCTACACCGCCTCTCCTCCCTCCTCAATCTCCATGGACCTGCCCTCGCCTGGTTTGATTCCTACCTTTCTCATCGCTTACACTTTGTCACCACCAACCGTTTCTCCTCCAGACCCCGCACTGTCACCTATGGCGTCCCCCAGGGATCTGTCCTTGGCCCCTTACTTTTCAACATCTACATGCTCCCACTTGGTGACATCATCTGCAGACATGGGATTAACTTCCATATGTATGTGGATGACACATCAACTCTATCTCTCTGCCTCTACCCTCGACTCTAGGACTACCACTGTCTTGACAGACTGTCTGTCAGACATCAAGTCTTGGATGAGTGCTAACTTTCTACAGTTGAATGTCAAGAAGACCGAGGCCCTCCTGATTGGCTCACGCCAGCGCCTTCACACATCAGGCATCATGTAGCATCAACCTCCATTGTTGCACTCAACCTCACCAAGCCAGTCAGGAACCTAGGTGTCTTGTTCGACCCTTAACTGTCTTTCCTCCCCCACATGCAAGCAATGATTCGCTCTGCCTTTCCCCATCTCCACTACATTGCCCAACTCCGCTATTATCTCATCCTAAGGTAGATGAATCCACGCCTTCATTACATCCCAGCTCGATTATAGAAAAGCCCTGCTGGTTGGCCTTCCCAATTCCTCCCTCCACAGGCTGCAGATAATCCAGAACTCTTCTGCCCGTGTCCTCGGCCATTCCAAACTGCGTGATCCCATTTCGCCTATCCTTGCCCGACTCTATTGGCTCCCCATCATCCAGAGGATCCAATTCAAGATCCTGGTCCTCACATTTAAAGCCCTGCACAACCTTGGCGCATCCCACATCCGTAACCTCCTATCCCCTTACCAACCAGCCTTCTCCCTCTGCTCAGCAGGCTCTGTCTTGCTCCACGTTGCCCAACCCAGCCATCTCACCATTGACGGGCGAGCCTTCAGCTACTCTGCCACAACCCTTTGGAACTCCATCTCGCAGTCCCTCTGCCTCACTCCCTCCCTGGCCTCCTTCAAGTTTCGGCTCAAGACTCTCCTCTTCAATGGACACATTGGCAACTCCTAATTCCCCCCATCCCTCCACCCCCCCACTGCCCTCATCTCGGGTCTGAAGCATTGAATGTCCAGCACCTTGGGACGTCCTCCTGACGTGAAAGGCACTATACAAGTGTGTTGTTGTTGTTATTGTTGTTGCGAGGCGAGTGCTCTAAGCGCTGAGGTGCTGTCATTGTAAAGGGTGCTATATTAATGCTTGTTGTTTATTTTCAACAGAAAATAGTACACATTAAAGCCATAAGGTTTGACAGATTGTACATCCATGTGTTTGACTGGAAAGATTATTTCTCTTTTCTGATGTCAAAGGCGTTTGTGCCTTTTGTTCTTGCAGTTATTATCTTCAAATGGACAATAAATACTTGAGAATTTACATGTAATGAATTGATGTATATTTCCTTGGATCTAAATAATTAAATGAGTGGGTAGGTGTAGTTGCCTTTATCTCTTTGATGATTCTATTGATCTAACTTGTGGTTCCTGATTGCTGCCCTGGGGTGACATTGGTTGAAAAAGTGCCAATCTTTACCTTGTAATAGATTGCCAATAACCTTAAAGCTATCTCAAAGTGTTTTCTGCTATGTATAGTGATTGTGTATTGCTAGAGAAATCTGACAGCTAATTTGGGCAGAGCAAAGAGTAATGACAGTAACGATGACCATAAAGTAACTGATTATTGGCAGGATGCTAGGAGAAATTCTCTTCTCTTTTTAATAGTACTACTAATAATAGTAATAAACCTTATATTTAGTGCAGCACCTTTCACACCTAGAGGATATCTCATAGAGCTTCACAGGAAAAACAGTAAACTGTGCATTTTATGGATGGGTGAATGAGGCAGCAATTTATTGCTGTTATTTATATTTAGATTCATAGATTCATAGATTCATAGAATTTTACGGCACAAAAGGAGGCCATTCGGCCCATCTAGTCTGTGCCGGCTCTTTGAAAAGAGCGATTCAATCCCACTGCCCTGCCCGCTCCCCATAGCCTAATAGACCTGTTCTCCCTAAATAAAGATCTAATTCCCTTTTAAAAGTTGTTATCGAATCAGCCTCCACCACCTTTTCAGGCAATGCATTCCAGATTCGAACAACTCGCTGAGTGAAAACATTTCTCCTCAGCTCCCCTCTACTTCGCCTTGAAACTATTTTAAATCTGTGACCACGAGTCATAGATTCGCCCACGAGTGGAAATAGTTTTTCTCTATTTGCCCTGTCGAAACCCCTCATGATCTTATAAACCTCTATTAGGTCTCCCCTCAATCTTCTCTGCTCCAGAGAGAATAACCCTAGCCTATCTAGCCTCTCCTCATAGCTGAAGTCCCTTAATCCTGGCACCATCCTAGTAAATCTTCGTTGTACCCTTTCCAATGCCTTCACATCCTTTCTGTAGTGTGGTGACCAGAATTGAACACAGTATTCCAGCTGAGGCCTCACCAAAGTCTTATAGAGGTTAGTCAGCACTTCCTGACTTTTGTACTCTATACCCCTATTTATAAAGCCTAGTATCCCATATGCCTTCTTAACAGCCTTGTCTACCTGTCCTGCCATCTTCAACGAGTCACTAACACAAATCCCCAGGTCTCTCTGTTCCTTCACATCATTTAAAATTGTACTATCTAGCCTATATTGCCTCCCTTCATTTCTTCTCCCAAAATGCATCACCTCACACCTCTCTGCATTAAACTTCATCTGCCATGTGTCTGCCCACTTTACCAATTTGTCTATATCCTCTTGCAGATGGCTACTATCCTCCTCACTATTTACTATTCTCCCTAACTTAGTGTCATCTGCAAACTTGGAAACTGTACTCCGTACACCCAAGTCCAGATCATTGATGTAGATTACAAACAGCAATGGTCCCAAAACTGATCCCTGTGGCACACCACTGCTCACTTCCCTCCAGTCTGAAAAACAGCCGCTCACTACAACTCTCTGCTTTCTGTCTCGCAGCCAGTTGTGGATCCACGCTGCCACTGTCCCTTTTACGCCATGGGCCTTTAATTTCCTAATACGTCTCTCATGTGGCACTTTGTCAAATGCCTTTTGAAAGTCCATGTAAACTACATCAACTGCGCTACCATTATCCACCCATTCCGTTACCTCATCAAAAAATTCTATCAGATTTGTAAGGCAAGATTTGCCTTTAACAAATCCATGTTGACTGTCCTTTATTAGCCTATATCTTTCTAAGTGAAGATCTATCTTGTCCCTGATTATGGACTCTAGAAGTTTGCCCACTACCGACGTTAGACTGACTGGTCTGTAGTTACCAGGCTTGTCCTTCTGCCCCTTTTTATACAAGGGAGTAACATTAGCTATCCTCCAGTCCTCTGGCACGACCCCTGTGTCCAAGGAAGATTGAAAGATCGTGGCCAGAGTCCCTGCTATTTGCTCCCGTGCCTCACTTAGTAACCTAGGGTGCATCCCATCCGGACCAGGTGACTTATCCACCTTGAGCGACGTCAACCTTTTTAGAACTTCCTCTCTGGTTATAATTATTCTATCCATTTCTCCTACCCTCTCCTCCAATTCTATGGCATTGGCTGTGTCCTTTTCTTTTGTGAAGACAGAGGCAAAGTACTCATTCAGTACATCAGCCATGCCCTCTGCCTCCACAATGAGATTTCCTCCTAGGTCCCTAATTGGCCCCACCCTATCCTTGACCAACCTTTTACTCTTAATATGTTGGTAAAAAACCTTAGGGTTCCCCTTAATCTTACTCGCTAATTGTTTTTCATGCAGTCTCTGCCCCTCTAACTTCCTTTTTTAGTTCTATCCTACACTTCCTATATTCTGCTTGGTTCCCTTCTGAATTTTGAGCCTGACACTTATCATAAGCCTCTTTTTTTTGGTTTATTTTGGCCCCGATTTCCTTAGTCATCCAGGGAGGTTTGGATGCATTACATTTCACCTTTGTGGGGATGCTTTTGACCTGTGCCTGAACTATCTCCTCTTTGAACACTGCCCACTGCTCGTTAGTTGTCTTACCTGCCAATTTTTCTTTCCAATCCACCTTGGCTAGGTCCCACCTCAACTCATTGAAATTAGCCCTTTTCCAGTTGAGTGTCCTCACCTGTGATCGTTCCTTATCCCTTTCCATAATTATTCTGAATCTAACGATATTGTGGTCACTATTCCCTTGATGCTCACCTACAGAAACCTGTTGAACTTGCCCTACCTCATTTCCCAAAACTAGATCCAGCAATGCTTCTTTCCTCGTTGGACTGGAAACATACTGATCAAGAAAGTTGTCCTGCACACACTTCAGGAATTCTTCTCCCTCCTTGCCCTTTACCCTACTATTCTGCCAGTCTATGTTGGGATAGTTGAAGTCACCCATTATCACTACTCTATTAGCTCTGCATTTCTCCGTGATACGCTTGCAGATCTGCCTGTCTATCTCCTCCCCACTATTTGGTGGTCTATAGTATACCCCTAACAGTGTAACTGCACCTTTTTTATTCCTCATTTCTAACCAGATAGATTCGGTTTTTAGTCCTTCTTCCACCTCGTTCCTTTCTAAGGCAGTCACTGAGTCCTTAACTAAAATTGCCACCCCGCCCCTTTTCTCCCTTCTCTATCCCTCCTGAATACATTATAACCAATATATTTAAATCAAAGTTGTTATAGATGCACAGCAATGTTCCATGAACAGCTATAAAAATGAGTGACCAATTTTACTTGGGGGGGATTGTTGGACAGGACACTGGGAGATATTCCCTTTTCTTTTCGAATAGTATGTTGGGATCTTTAACGTCCACTTGAAAAAGGCAATGGGACCCTCTGTGTAATATCCCATTAGAAAGTCGGCACCTGTGACAATATCAGTCAGTGCTTGCTGTTGCACTGACGAGAGTGTCAGCCTAGACAACAAACTCAATATCAAGGTGTGGAGTTTCAACCCATTTCTTTCTGACTCAACTGAATGATTGCTAGAAACCGAGGCAGTACGATACCAACAGTTCAGAAACATTTGCAATGTATAAACTGAGCAGATTGAGAACGATTGTTGGATCAGAGATAAAGTTACTGGGTCTTTATCAAGCTCAATTAAGATGGAGTTCATTGTACTGCACCTTAATACACACAGAGGCAAGAACCAGATAATAGTTGTAAAAGATTATGAATTGAAAGGTAAGAATCTGGGTGAAATCTTTATGGTGTGAATCAGGCAGATAACAATTCTGTAATCACCTGTAGTGTGAAAATCAAACAAACCAAATACACATATGATATTAATGATAATCTCTGCATTTGATATAGTGCCTTATCACACTTTTGAAACACCTCAAAGCTTTTCACAGAATATACTGTAAAATTAATTGATTGTATATTCTGTGGGCGAAACGTAGTGGCCAATTGCGCACAGCAGTGTCCCACAAATAGTCTTGGATAGAGTGACGACAATTATTTTTTTTTTGAAGGGATTATTTATTACCCCCAAGAAAAGCAACCTGCCAATCAAATAACAACCGGTTCCTACTTACCTGCTAGGTAAACAGGTATGTGGAGTAAGGAAACTTGCTTAAGTTTTCACCACGCCTGGGAATCAAACCCGGATCTTCTCGCTTGCGAGGCGAGTGCTCTCACCATTACAGGACTTCATGTTTTATTACACAAAGAGATATTAAAAATCAATAATGCTATTGGCATGATACAACAGCGTCAATGCAAAAGTCCTAAAATATGATTAAAATATATTGGAAGCACTTTGATTAACTCTCTCTTCCCCACTCTAATAAAGCTTTTTGGGGCAGTTTGCAGCTTCAGCAAAAGCCATAGTTTAAGGTCCTATCCAGCATGAATTTTCACTTAAATAAACTCGGGAGTGAAGATATGTCGTCTTCCTTTTCGATCATGCCTTCTGTCGCAGTGCTGTCCTCTCACCTCTCACCCTCCCCACCTCCCTCCCCTGCACCTCCCCCATACTCGGGTCCTGACTCTGACTGTTCAGCACCTTGGGACTCCCTCCTGACGTGAAAGGTGCTCTATAAATGTTACTTTGTTGTTGTTGTTCTCTCAATGGTCACCTCCCCCCTCCCTCTCTCCTCAGCTCGTGATCAGACTCCACCACCACCGATCGCTCCAGGACCCTACCCTGTGTGAAGGGTGCTATGTAAACGCATGTTGTTGTTCTTCTTAACGGTTTAACCAGAGTCCAGGAAACTTAGACTTTAGTTTTATTTTTCTTACATTGGATCTTTTAATAGTAACCCGGTGAAACTAAAGTGTGTGATCAGATCATGAAGTATATAAGAAAGGACTTTATTTTTTTTATAGGGCCATGTGTGTCGAAACAGCTCATGTAATAATAAACCTTGTGTTTAGACATAGTGGCTTATCACATCTCCGAGACATCGCAAAGCACTTTATAAGATAGTGTAAATTGATAAATCCACTGGGTGTATTTTGTGGGCTGATGGCTTTCTGTGGAACATTGCTCTGTACAAAATGGCTGCCACATTTGCCTAAAAAAACTCAGGAGTTTTACAGGACAGCAGTTGCCTGTGACGCAGGCTGAGATGTTTTGAATGTTGTAGATCCTATATGAAATACGAGGATAATTAATTATTATTATAGGAGGCTTATAACAACACGATGACAGAACTGGACACATTAGAAGTGTTCTCTGTATCAAATAACTCTTCAACACTCAACAACAAGAAAAAAACACAGTCTACTGAGCAAAAGCCTGAAGGTTGACTGAGGTCGGTTGAAAATGCTCGCGGTGGGGAGAAAAATAGATCAATTATCAACAGGATCAGAAAAAAATGCTAGAACATGATCAAGAGCAGGGGAAAGTTATAACAGAAAGCTGGCACATACAGTACTGGCACAAATGTGGTGTCGCGTTAACAGGCTTTAAAACAGTAAAGGCTGCGAGAGCTCAGAGCACATTGTAAGCAAATATCACGAATACCTGTTATACCTGCTTTCGACTCACAGCAACAGAGCCGAGCTCACAGTTGCTAAGGAGTGGCGCATGGCAACCGCTTACCGCTTGAAAGAGTTTCTGTTTGGCTCAGGTGTGAGCTAGCCGAGTTCATTTTATTCAGCTTCTCCAATGTAATTTAACTCTTCCAGAGTTGCAATGCACCCTTCAAAAGAGTTAAAATATTCACCTTCCTCCTTGTCATGAATAATAATAATAATAATCTTTGCATTGATAGAGCTCCTCATCACATAGAGCTCTTCAAAACATCTCCAAGCTCCTCACAACAACAACAACAACAACAACAAACTTACATTTGCATAGTGCCTTTCACATCAGGAGGACATCCTGTAAATTCACAGAATATACTGTGAAGTAAATAGAAACAAAACGCAAAATACTGAAAATCTTGGTGACATCATCCACAGCCATTGGGTCAACTTCCACATGTATGCGGATGATACCCAACTCTATCTTTCTGCCTCTTCCCTCGACTCCAGGACCAGTGCTGTCCTGACCGACTGTCTGTTAGACATCAAGTCCTGGATGAGAGCTAACATTCTACAGTTGAACGTCAACAAGACTGAGGCCTTACTGATTGGCTTGCGGCTGTGCCTTCATACATCAGCCATTGGCAGTATCAACCTCCATGGTTGCTCACTCAACCTCACCAAGCCAGTCAGGAACCTGGGTGTCTTGTTCGATCCTCAACTGTCTTTCCTCCCGCACATCCAAGCCATGACCCGCTCCGCCTTCCCTCACCTCCATAACATTTCCCGACTCCGCCACTACCTCACCCCTCAGAGTTAAACAGTGTGAGGAAAGAATGTGAGTCAGAATGTCAGCGAGCGATGGGGAGGAGGTGCCACAAATCAAGGTTGAGAGGGTCAGAGCAACATTGTGTGGGTGGGGAGAAAAGGGTTGACATTGTGACCTTGACACTGTAACTGTAGAACTCAATGTTTGGGGTTTATAATGTATACTGTATTGAATTCCACGGATTGACCTAAAATCCACACTGTTCATTATCTACAAAGGGAGCCAATCCAAATTAGTGTGGATGTTGTCCTCTTTAATGTTTACACAGCATGTAGAGAAATGGAAACAGGCCTAACCAGTCTGAGTCGGTGATTACGTTCCACAAGTGTCTTCATCACTTTCCCTCATATGAGGTTTAGCTTCTTCTTGAATACATTCGTGGAGTCCTGTAGCTCAGTGGTTTAGAGCACTCGCCTTACAAACGTGAGACCTGTGTTTTAAAACAGTAAAGACTGTGAGAGCTCCAGGCAGGTCAGGGCGAAACCTTGTGCAAGTTTCCTTATTCCACACACATGCCTGGTAATAATCCTTCCTAATAATAAAAAACACTATAATAAAAAATTTCAATCCACGACTTTTTGTGGGATGCTGCTGTGCGCAATTGGCTGCCGTGTTTCGCCCACAAATATACAGTCAATTCACTTTACAGTACATTCTGTGAAGCGCTTTGAGACGTCTGCCTAGATGATGTGAAAAGAGCTACAGTAATATAAAAATGCAAGGATTCTTCTCATTATTACGCTGAAGTGGAACGCTAACATTGGGGAGGGGGCTGAAGGGACTAGTCAAACATGACATAACTGCAGTTTACAATGACCCGATCAGCTATAGAATCCTGGCAGGTGTGAGTTGAGCCATCAATACTCTACCAGCGCCTCGAGTGATTCACTGGATTTACGTATCTTGCTTAGAAAATTCAGGAAAATATTAGGCGCAGGTTGACTCTTGCTAAATCTTTCTCTGGAATTTTCGTGTGTAGGTGGAAATGCATGATAATATCAGTCTGGTCTGGATACCCTTAAGCACGGTGATGGGTTTCTGTGCGTGTCAGACACCTGACTGACCAAAAAAATATAGAAACAAATTGAGAAGCAACCAAAACCCTTCCTTCCTGTGTGAATTCTTTTTCGACATCCACCTGGGAAATGTACTATTCAAATGTAAACCTGTGGCTGTTCTCTCTCTTTCTCTCTCTCCCTCAGCAGCAGTTGCGTCACTGAGCACACAGGAAGGTAACCAAATACTATACTTCCACCGAATTTTGGCCACATGTACGCAGTCAATTCACTTTACAGTATATTCTGTGAAGTGCTTGGAGACGTCTAGAAGATGTGATAAGGCGCCATATCAAAATGCAAGGATTATTATTATTATCATATAAATGCGAACATAATTTCTGGAAACGTGGATCCTGGGAGTGCAGGGTGGGGGGGGCTCAAAGGTTCCATCGTAATAAAATAATACAGTAACAATAATTCTTGTGTTTGATATAGTGCCTTATCACATATCCTAGACTTCTCAATGCACTTCACAGAATATATTGTAAAGTGAATTGCGGCAGCCAATGGCACACAGCAGTGTCCCACCAACAGGCATGGATTGAGATGTCCTCCCAACGTGAAAGGTGCAATACAAATGTAATTTTGTGGTTGTTAGACGACCAATTTATAATTTTTTTTGAAGGGAATATTACCCCCGAAAAGCAACCCGCCAATTTACTAACAATTGGGGTGACCGATGGGATCGTCGAAGAGAAGGGTCTTGAGGAGGGACTTGAAGGAGGCAAAGGAGGGGAAGCGGCGGAGGGATTGTGGGATGGAGTTCCAGAGGTTGGGGGCAAGAGTGGCTGAAGGATCGCTCAATGATGGTGTGGCGGGTAGATCGGAGACATGGAGCAGGCCGGAGCCTGCTGATCAGAGGGGGCGGCAGGTTGGTAGGGGTTAGGAGGTCGCAGAGGTAGGCTGCAGTGAGGCATTGAGTGCTTTAAGGGTGAGGACTGCACCTCACCTTAATTGAATCCACTGGGTGATGGGGAGCCAGTGAAGTTGGACGAGAATGGGGGAGATGGGGTCATGAAGCTTGGACCGGTAGAGGACACAGGCTGCAGAGTTCTGAATGGAGGGAGGAGTTGGGAAGGCCGACAAGCAGGTTATTGGCATAATCAAGCCTGGATGTGATGAAGGAATGAACAAGAGTTTCAGCGGCCTGAGTAGTGAGGTAGTGGCGGAGTCGGGAAATGTTGCGGAGTTGAGAGAAAGCAGAGCGGGTCATGGCTTGGATGTGGAGGAGGAAAGACAGTTGAGGATCGAACAAGACACCAAGGTTCCTGACTGGCTTGGTGAGGTTGAGGGTGCAACCATGGAAGTTGATGCTGCCGGTGTCTGATGCGTGAAGGCTCTGGCACAAGCCAATCAGGAAGGCCTCGGTCTTGTTGCCATTCAACTGTAGAAAGTTAGCTCTCATCCAGGAGGAGAGCTAGGAGGAGGTAGTGGTCGACAATGTCAAAGTATTGTGTGATACACAGACCTGCAGCCTAGGAAGAAAGACAGCGCATTACTATGGTGTCCGTAACATGTCTCAAGGTAGCTTTCCTACAATTGGAGTGAAGTGTAAAGCGGATTATTTCTAGTTGAACGGGGCAGCTATTTTCCACAGACAGACATGAACGAAATGAAACAACAGTGTTTTAAATCTTTTTTTTAACAAAGAACCAGGAGAAACTACCTTTTGTTTATCGAATTGTGCCACCAACACCTGCCTGAACAGGTAGACGGGACCTCAGTTTGATATTGGGCAACAATGTTAACTCCCTTCATACATTTCGAACTGTGTCACTGGATCTTTATTGCTGTTCATTCTTTGTACACATCTGAAATTCGCCCCCTACAGTAGTGCGCTGGAGTAGCAATTAGACAATTGTCTCCGGATGTGAGGCTTGAACTCACAACCTTCTGATTGCCAGAGGATGAGCCAAGCTGACACATTGTGAGTACTGGTAATCACAACCCATTCACTGCGATCCCTTCCACATTCAGTGTAACTTAACTCCGTGATCCAGTGAGGTATATAAATGCGCGAGTGAGACAGTGAGATACAGATTTGAATGCAGTAAGGAGAAACATGTGCAATTTTCTACCGAATGCTGCTGAAACTCTCACTTATGTTTTCAAACCAGGCTGTCATCACACCCAGGTCTTGCCAGATTCCATTGGCTCCCTGTTGCAGATAATGGATCGATTTCAAATCACTTCATACCCTGGTTCAGTGCCTTAGGACATCCTCCTGACTTGAAAGGCCCTATACAGTGTAATTTTGTTGTTGTTGTTACCTCAACCCTCCACCTTGCCATCGGTCACCCCACTTCCCCTCCCCTCTCACCCTCCACAGCTCAGGTCCGAAACACTGACTGTTCAGCACCTTGGAACGTCCGCCCAACGTGAAAGGCACTATACAAATGTAATTTTGCTGCTGTTGGTACATTCCTATCTCTGCCATCTCTGCTCACACCCTCACTCTGTTCCCCATCGCTTTTTGCTCAGCTGGTATAGGTTCTTCTTGATTTCCCTCATCCCCCCCGCTCCACAATTGGCTCTCAGCCCCTCTGCTCCAAATCTCAGCAACTCAAAATGAACAGTCAATTTGCAAAAATAAACAATATATTCTGTGAAGCGCTTTGAGATGTCTCAAAGGCATGGTAAGGCGCTATATCAAATACAAGCATGATTATTATTATAACCCCTTGCGTCAATTCCTCTGTCTAGCTTACCCTTTGCCTCCCTTCAACTCCACACTTGCCTCTTCGACCGTGCCTTCAATCACCCCCTCTTCCTTTTTAGCTCAACATTAAGCCACGTCAAGTTTGAAGGATCAATACAAGTTGTTGTTGTTAAAAGCAAGAGAAAAAGCAAGTCCTGCACCTGGAGTGGTGAGAGACTCATGTAGAGTATAGATACTGGCACAGGCCAAATGTCTGTACGATCAATGTAAATTCAATGTGAATGTGTCCATTTGCACCATGATAAAGATACAATACATTAACAGCACGTCAGAGTAGAGATTTCAGCAATAATAGTGAACATAATAAAACGCATAATCCTTGCATTTGATATAGCACTTTTCGCATCTTCTAGATGTCTCAAAGCGCTTCACAGAATATACTGTAAAGTGAATTGACTGTGTACTTGCGGGTGAAATGCAGCAGCCAATTGCGCACAGCAGTGTCCCCAAAAACAGTCGGGGATTGAAATGACCAATTTTTTTTTTTTTTTTCTTGAGGGATTACTATCAGGTGTGTGGAGTAAGGAAACTTGCCTAAGGTTTCGCCCTGCCAGGAATTGAACCCAAGTTTCTTGCTTGCGAGGCGAGCGCTCCAACCATTGAGCTATAACAACAACTTTGATTTATATAGCGTCCTCCACGCCGGACGGCGTCTCAGAGCGCTTCACAACAAGCTTTACAAGACTCCATCCAAACTTATATAGAGTTGCAAAGCTATGCACTACAGCGCTGAGTAGCTCAAGTATTCTTGAGTACAGAAGAGAGGTCTATGGAAAAACATTCGGTCATGTAGGCTACAAAATACATTCACTAATCTCTACAGTATATCCTGTGTAGTGCTTTGAAGTGGCCTCCTGACTGGAAGTGAACTACTGTCCATCAAACATGAAGCATTATTTTATTGGCTTGCATTCGCTATGGTGCTTGTAGCGCTGACGTGTCTCAAAGGGCTTCGCAGATAATTGCTGCAAGATGCAGTGAATGCATTTGTAGTCAAACATGGCAGCCAATTTCCACACAACAACATCCCACAAACAGCCACAAAGGCAATGATCAACTAATCAGGAGGATGATTGGCCAAGGCACCGGGAGAAATTTTCCACTCTTTCTAAATGGTGTTATCTGAGCAAGCAGACAGGGCCTCAGGTTAATTATCTTATGTGTAGGGCTGCACCTCTGACAATGCAGTGTAGTCCCAGTGGTAGGATTGTGGGTCACCTTAGACCTCGAGTTCAATCCCAATGTGGAGTTTGATCGCAGGAGTGAAACTAATTGAGCGAAACAGGCACATAATCTTTGTCGCACAGGAATAATAATGATTCTTATAATCATAATAATGGTCATAGTAATGTCTTCAGATGTCCTGTAGCTCAGTGGTTAGAGCACTGGCTTTACAAGCATGAGACCTGTGCTTTGAATCCTGGCAGGTCAGGGTGGAACCTTTAGCAAGTTTCCTTACTCCACACGCCTAATAATAATCCATCCAAAAAAACCACAATACTGTAATAAATTGGTCATTTCAATCCACGACTATTTGTGGGACGCTACTGTGCACAATTGGCTGCCACGTTTTGCCCACAAATATACAGTCAATTCACATTACAGTATATTCTGTGAAGCGCTTTGAGACTAGAAGACTTGTCTAGAAGATGTGAAAAGTGCTATATCAAATGCAAGGATTATTATTTTTATTATTAATGTCTTGGGACACTGCTGTGCACAATTGGCTGCTGTGTTTCACCCACGAATGTAAAGTCAATTCACTTTTTACAGTAAATTCTGTGCGGTGCTTTGAGATGTCTAGAAGATGTGAGAAGTGCTATATCAAATGCAAGAATTTACAAATGATAATAGTGCTCCGGTTTGATATAGCGTCTTTGAGACGTGTCAAAACAAACCCTAAAAAAAACCCGTCCCCAATCAATTATTGTTGATAACATCCTTTGTTTTGTTGAAAAGGTGACTTTTCTAATGGAAATATTTAAGGGGCAAAACCAAACAAGAGACTCTGCAGCAACAACTGTGGTGACAGCCCCACCTGCTGGTGAATCTGCAGTAATATTCTGGATGAGGAGCTGAGATTAACTGTTAAACACAACACAAAATACTGCAGACGCTGGAAATCTGAAACAAAAACAGAGACCTGGGAAAACTCAGCAGGTCAGGCAGCATCTATGGAGAAAGGAGAGTGAGTCAACATTTCGAGGGTCGTGGACTTGAAACGTTGACTCACTCTCCTTTCTCCATAGATGCTGCCTGACCTGCTGAGTTTTCCCAGGTCTCTGGGATTAACTGTTGTTTATTGCTCTGGCTCCAAATAAGATGTCTTTTCAGACTCTTGTTACATGAAGAAAAATATCAAATTCAAGTCTTTTTAAAAGCCTTAAAAGAGGTAGATAACTAATATTACAATAATAAATTGGTCACTTCAATCTACGATTGTTTGTGAGTTCACTGCTGTGCGCAATTGGCTGCCACGTTTTGCCCACAAATATACAGTCAATTCACTTTGCAGTATATTCTGTGAAGCAGTTTGAGGCATCTTGAAGACATGAAAAACGCTATATCAAATGTAAGGATTATTATTATTATATTGTTCAGTTATCTGTTTTCTACTTGTGACTGAACTTTGCAAACCTACTGTGAAGCAGTGACTAAATATCATCTGGAACAATTGCCTTGAGCGCCACCATGTGATCAAGAGGCACCAATTTCCATCCAGTTTAATTTCTTAACATCACAGATCCATTGCAAGGTTTCTCAAAATTAAATGTGTGGCTTCAGTTCACAACGAATTGACACCCAACAAAATTATTTCTGATAACCTTTGGCGCATTGTTGGAGGTATCATGTGTGATGTTAAAGGAGAGAGTGCATCTAGCAAAGATAAAAAAAGGACAGTTTTCGCCCACAACATATACACTCAATACACTTTACAGTGTATTCTGTGATGCTCTTTGAGACGTCTAGAAGATGTGATAAGGTGCCATATCAAATGCAAGTATTATTATTATTATTAAACTAACGGCTTCCCTATCTGATTGGGTGGATGGTTAAGAAGGATGTTTCTGCTGGTCTCCTAAACATCTCTTGCTAATGGATGTTTGTGTACAGAATGAGGAGCGTGTTTGCCTACAAATAATTTGTCAGTATATTTATCAGTGATCACCTTTACAATATTTTGTCATTACAAGTGCCACAACAAATGTAAGGCTAAGTATAGTTTGAAATGTCGGGCAGGTTTCCTTGCTCCACATGCCTCTATTTACCAAGCAGTAAATAGGAACTCGGTTGTCAGTCAATTGGCAGATCGCTTTTCCATGGATAATAATCATTTCAAATTAAAAAAAGTTCACAACTGTTTGTGGGATACTGCTGTGGGTAATCGGCTGCCGTGTCTCACCTACAATATATACAGTCAATTCACTTTACAGTCAGAATATTCTGTGAATCGCTTTGAGGCGTCTCAAAGACATGATAAGGTGCTATATCAAAGGCAAGAGTTGTTACTATACTTTTCATGTGAATGCTTATATCTGTTTCAGAAAAGAAAATTGGAACAAATGAGCCAAGCAGGAGACTTGGTGATGCAACATGGAGATTTCATTTGAATTAAAGGTTTTTTTCCCCCAAAATCTGAATAAAGTGTGTATGTGTGTGTGTGACCACTGTTAATTTTCACCCAGTATCTGGAAATGCACTTGCAGAAGCCAAATACAAGCTTATTTACCCCTCCCTTGTGCAGAGGACAAATATATAACACACGCTTTGCAAGTAAGAGGACCTTGGTTCAATTGTAGGGTGGGACGAAGCCTTAAGCAAGTTTCCTTATTCCACAAAGGAATTAAATTAGATAGCATGTTAATGGTAACCTCTTCCATGTGTCCTTGCTGTTTGCATGAGTGTGTATGAGCTGTTTTAATGCAATCTCCTCCACATAACCTCTTTATAACTCTTTATACTGTACTTGTAATAATAATCGTTGCATTTGATATAGCGCTTTTCACATCTTCTAGAACTCTTAAAGCACTTCACTCAATACACTGTAAAGTGAATTGACTGTATATTTGTGGGCGAAATGCGGCAGCCAATTGCGCACAACAACAACAACAACAATTTACATTTATGGAGCGCCTTTCACGTCGGGAGGACGTCCCAAGGCGCTGCACAGGAGGCGTGTGACCCGAGCTGGGAGGGGAGTGTTTGGGAAGGGGTGAGACACGAAGGGGAGGTAAAAGAGTTCGGGGTGGAACAAAAGGCACGATCGAAGAGGAAAGTCTTCAAACCGGCCTTGAAAGAGGAAAGTGAAGAGACGAAACGGAGGGATTGAGGGATGGCATTCCATAGGGTGGGAGCGGAGAAACTGAAGGCCCGGCCTCCGATGGTGGGGCAGTTCGGGCGGGGGGCTTGGAGCAGGCCAAGTCCTGCTGAACGGAGGGTCCGGGTGGGCTTGTAGGGGGAGAGTAGATCGGTTAAATAGGGCGGGGCAAGGCCGTGTAAGGCCTTGTAGGTGAGGACGAGGATCTTGAACTCGATCCTCTGGAGGATGGGGAGCCAGTGGAGACGGGCGAGGGTGGGGGTTATGTGGTCGCGGAGGCGGGTGCGGGATAGTACACGGGCTGCAGAGTTTTGGATGACCTGCAGCCTGTGAATGGAGGAACTGGGGAGGCCGACGAGGAGAGAATTTCCGTAGTCCAGCCTTGATTATTCGTGTATGCGTGCACGAGTGTTTCGGCAGCGCGGGGGGTAAGATAATTACGGAGCCTGGCAATGTTGCGCAGGTGGAAATAAACGGTGCCGGTCAAGGCGCGGATGTTGGGGAGGAAGGAGAGTTTTTGATCGAACATGATGCCGAGGTTCCTGATTGGCTTTGTGAGGTGGAGAGTGCAGCCTTGGATATTGAGGCTGGCAGCGCCCGATGTGCGGAGGCGCTGGCTTGAGCCAATCAGGAGGGCCTTGGTCTTACTCACGTTCAATTGCAAAAAGTTGTCCCTCGTCCACGACTCGATGTCAGACAGACATGCTGTCAGAACATCGATCGTCTGGGGGTTGAGGGATGAGGCAGAAAGGTACAACTGGGCGTCATCCGCATACATGTGGAAATTTACCCCATGTCTGCGGATGACGTCGCCCAGAGGGAGCGTGTAAAGGGTGAAAAGAAGGGGACCGAGGACAGAGCCCTGAGGGACGCCGTGGGAAACTGTGCGGGGGTTTGAAGAAAAACCATTGGAAGAAACAAAGTGTAAACGGTGGGTCAAATAAGAATGGAACCAGTCAAGGACTGTGCCTTGAAGGTTGAGGTGGGAGGAAAGACGTTGAAGGAGGATGGTGTGATCGACTGTGTCGTACGCAGCAGACAGGTCAAGGAGGACGAGGAGGCAGAGGGAGCCCTGGTCACAGGCGGTTAGGATGTCATTTGTGACGTTAACCAGGGCAGTTTCTGTGCTGTGGATAGGGCGGAAACCTGATTGGAGTCCAGTGTCCCACAAACAGTCCTGGATTGAAATGACCAAATTTTTAAAAAAGGATTATTATTAGGTGTGTGGAGTAAGGAAACTTGCCCAAGGTTTCACCCTGCCTGCAATGTGGTTGAAATATTGCTAAATTAACAATAACATTTTTGTGTAAACATTTACACTTTTCATGTAAAATAAACGTCTCAAAGTGTTTGCAAACTAAAGTGAATCAGAAATGAATGTGTTTTATTATTTCAATCCACGACTGTTTGTGTGGGGGACGCTGCTGTGTGCAATCGTCTACCACGGTTCGCTCCCACCACAAATTATATACAGTCAATGCTCTTGACAGTAGTAATAATAATAATCCTTGCATTTGATATAGCACTTTTCACATCTTCTAGACATCTCAAAGTGCTTCACAGAATATACTGTAAAGCGAACGGACTGTATATTTGTATTGTGTATATTTTATATGTGGAGCTCTTGTAGCTCAGTGGTTAGAGCACTCGCCTGACAAGCGTGAGGCCCTTGTGTTTCGGATCCAGGCAGTGAAGCGCTTTGAGATGCCGCTAAGGTGTGAAAAGCCGCGGTATCAAAATGCCAGGATTATTATCATGATTTATTATGAATATGACGGAATACGATGGAGATGGTGATTATTATCAATGTTGGCATCTGCCAAACACTGGAGGGAAGAATGACGGTGACGCGTGATGAGGACCCGCCCACTCCACATCGCCCCGCCCACTCGCCCCCCCCTCGCCCGCCCCTCGCCCACTCCACTCCACCTCGCCCCGCCCCCCCACCTCGCCCCCCCCCCCCCACCTCGCCCCCCCCCCCCCCCAGCTTTGCCCAGCGCCGTTGGTTGCTATGGAAACGGCTGGCTCCATCCGGGTCCTGCAGAGGGAGGGAGGGAGAGAGAGAAAGATGGAGGAGTGGGTGGTGGAAGGTATAGCCGGTTACCTTAGCAGCCCCTGCTGGACTATACCGACCACCGACTTCATCGAGCAGAACTGTATCGGTAAGGAAAACAACAACAGCCGCCGGGAGCTGATAACAACAACAACAATAGCCGGGGATCCCGGGAGCCGGGAGCCGGGAGCCGGGGATCCCCGGGAGCCGGGAGCCGGGAGCCGGGGATCCCCGGGAGCCGGGAGCCGGGAGCCGGGAGCCGGGGATCCCCGGGAGCCGGGAGCCGGGGATCCCCGGGAGCCGGGAGCCGGGGCTGACGTTTGTTTGTTTGTTGTTGTTTTACCTGGACGTCATTTTGGAGGCGGCCGTGATTTGTGCTGTCGGGGTGTCGGTGATGATGATTAATGATGATGGATGATGATAGAGAGGCAGCTCAGTGTGTGTGTGTGTGTACAATGTGTGTGTGTGTGTGCAGATACAATATGTGTGTGTGTACAGTATGTATGTGTGTATGTATGTGTATCTGTGTACAGTGTGTGTGTACAGTGTGTATGTATGTGTGTGTGTGCAGATACAATATGTGTGTACAGTATGTATGTGTGTGTATATGTATGTGTATCTGTGTACAGTATGTGTGTGTGTACAGTTTGTGTGTGTATATATGTGTATGGGTGTGTATGTGTACAGTGTGTATGTATGCGTGTATGTATGTGTGTACAGTGTGTATGTATGGGTATGGGTGTGTGTGGATGTGTGTGTTTGTATGGGTGTACAGTATGTGTGTGTATATATTTGTGTGTATGGATGTATATGTGTTGTGTATTTATCTATGTATGGGTGTGTATGTATGTACGCTCTTGACCTCATCATCACCCATGGCCTCGACATTTCCGACCTCAGGATCTCGGACTAGGCCATCTCGGACCACCTTCTTGGCTCCTTCTCCTCCTGCATCCCTCTCCCCTCCACCAAACCCGCAACTGTACTTTTCCACTGTACTTGTCCAGCTGCTCCACGATCGCCTCTCCTCCACCTTCAACTCTCTCGTTCCACTGAAATCCATGTCCATCTCCAAACCTACCCATTCCCCCTGGCACAACACTCATCTCCACTCCCTAAAAATCCAAACCCGGCTGCTCGAGCACAGGTGGCAGAAAACCGGTCTCACAGTTCACCACCAAATGTGGCTCGAGCATCTCCACAGCTACCGCTGTTCTTTGTCGCGTGCAAAAACGGCCCACTATTCCAATATCATCCCAGAGACAAATAACAACCCCAAAGTCCTCTTTTCCACCACCCACCACCTCGTCCATGCACTCCCTCAGGCCTCCTCAATCATCACTTCAAATGCGAAGAGCGAGGAGGTCATGGATTTCTTCTCCTCCAAAATCCACAATATCCGCCAGGCAGCATCATCCTCCTGCCTCTCGTCGCCCACCACCACCACCACCCCACCCTCCCCGTCATCAGCTCCTACTTCGATCCCCTTCCTACACTCCTTCTCCCCCATCTCTCCTTCCTCCCTCTCACACACCATCACCTCAATGAAGCCCACCACCTGCCGCCTCGACCCCCTCCCCACCAACCTACTGCTCACCCAGCTCCCCCTCTTCTGCCCACTGCTGGCTGACATCATCAACCAGTCCCTCTCCACAGGATCAGTCCCTGTTCCCCTCAAAACTGCTGCCATCAATCCCCTCCTTAAAAAGCCTTCCATTGATCCCTCAAACCCTAGCCACTACCGCCCTATCTCTGACCTGCCCTTCCTTCCCAAAGCACTCGAACGCGTTGTTGCAAATCAACTCCGCCCCCACTTCTCCTCCCACTCCCTCTTCGAACCCCTCCAGTCCAGTTTCTGCCCTGCCCACAGCACAGAGACTGCGCTTGTGAAAGTCATAAACAATGTCCTCTCTATCTGTGACCAGGGCTCCCTCTGCCTCCTTATCCTCCTGGACCTGTTGGCTGCGTTCGACACAGTCGACCACACCATCCTCCTCCACCGCCTGTCCTCCGTCATCCACCTCAGTGGGACCGCACTTGCCTGGTTCGAGTCCTACCTCACAAACCGCCAGCAGCACATCTCAATAAACGTTTATTCCTCCCGCTCTCACCCAGTTACCTGTGGGGTACACCAGGGATCCATCCTCGGCCCCCTCCTCTTTCTCATCTACACACTCCCTTTTGGGGATGTCATCCGCAGACATGGGGCACACTTCCACATGTATGCTGATGACACCCAACTCTACTTTTCCACTTCACTTTGCGATCCCCAGTCCCCTGATGTTCTGTCAGCCTGCCTGTCAGACTTCAGGAGCTGGATGAGCGCGAACTTCCTGCAGCTGAATGTCGACAAGACGGAAGCCATACTCTTTGGCTCTCGTCAACATCTACATTCGCACACCTCTCACCTCCTCCACCTTTCCGGCCTGCCCCTAAAACTCTCCAAACCTGTGCGTAACCTTGGCGTCAGGTTCTACCCCAACTGTCCTTCGCCCCCCACATCCGGTCACTCACCAGCACCACCTTCTTCCACCTCCAATGGATCGCCCATTTCCGGCAATAGCTCACCCCAAAAGCCGCTGAAACCTTGGTCCACGCCTTTGTCACCTCTTGGCTGGACTATTGCAAAGTCCTCCTCGCCGGTCTCCTCTCCACCACAATCCACAAAATCCAGCTAATTCAAACTCTGCCGCCTGCATACTCACCCGCACCAAGCTTCGTTCCCCCATTACCCCAGTCCTTGCCAGACTTCACTGGCTCCCTGTCCCTGAGAGGATCAACTTCAAGATCCTCACCCTTATTTTCAAGTCCCTCTACTCCTCTGCACCCCCCTATCTCTCTGATCTCCTCTCTCCCCAACCCAGCCTCCGCACATCGGGCACTGCCAGCCTCAACATCCAAGGCTGTACTCTCCACCTGACAAAGTCAGTCAGGAACCTCGGCATCACGTTCGACCATAAACTCTCCTTCCTCCCACACATCCGCGCCTTGACCAGCACCGCCTATTTCCACCTGCGCAACATTGCCAGGCTCCGCAACTACCTCACCCCCCACGCTGCCGAAACACTCGTGCACGCGTACATCACCTCACAGCTGGACTATGGGAACTCTCTCCTTGTCGGCCTCCCTGGCTCCTCCATTCACAGGCTGCAGATCATCCAAAACTCTGCAGCCCGTGTACTATCCCGCACCCGCCTCCGCGACCACATAACCCCCACCCTCGTCCATCTCCATTGGCTCCCCATCCCCCAGAGGATCGAGTTCAAGATCCTCGTCCTCACCTTCAAGGCCTTACACGGCCTTGCCCCGCCCTATCTTTCCGACCTACTCTCCCCCTACAAGCCCACCCAGACCCTCCGTTCAGTAGGACTTGGCCTGCTCCAAGCCCCCCACCCGAACCGCCCCACCATCAGAGGCTGGGCCTTCAGTTTTTCCGCTCCCACCCTTTGGAACTTCATCCCCCAATCCCTCCGCCTTGTTTCCTCCCTTTCCTCTTTCAAGGTCGGTTTGAAGACTTTCCTTTTCGACCGTGCCTTTTGTTCCCCCCCTAATTCTTCGACCTCCCCTACGTTTCTTACCCCCTCCCGAACACTCCCCTCCCAGCTCGGGTCACACGCCTTCTGTGCAGCGCCTTGGGACGTCCTCCTGACGTGAAAGGCGCTTTATAAGTGCAATTTGTTGTTGTTGCTGTTGTTGTTGTAGTTCTGTCCCGCTGGCTTTGGGGTGGGGGGTGTGGGTTTAACGTGGCAGCTTTTGCTCTCATGGCTTCTGTTTTTACTGGTGGATATATTTATTACATCGGAAAAATCATAGGGCCAGAGCCGAAAGCTCGGAGTTGTGGTATTGCAGTGTGTTTATTGGCCAGTCTTATGGACATCTTGTCTCTTATCTTTTTTGTTTCAGTTTTTGACGATGAGGAAGAAAACAAGTTGTCTTACACGGAAATCCATCGTGAGTACAAGGAATTGGTGAGTCCCCTTGTCGGTGGTCATGCCTTCCGTTGTGACTGGGATGAGATTTTTATTATATATTTGCTATTATTTGAATTATTGCAACCCCCCACAAGCAATTTATGACCCACCTGGAGCAACAAAAGGAATCACAGGAACGAAATGGCAAGAAAATAAGTGTGTACAGGAGTCCTGTAGCCCAGCGGTTAGAGCACTCGCCTTACAAGCAGCAGACCTGTGTTCGAATCCAGGCAGGTCAGGGCAAAACTTCGGGCCAGTTTCCTGACTCCACAGATAAGAAAAATACTCCCCCCTCCCAAAAATTGGTAATTGCACACTGCTGTGTGCAATTGGCTGCTGTGTTTCGCCCATAAATATACAGTCAATTCACTTTGCAGTATATTCAGTGAAGGGCTTTGCGACATCTAGAAGACATGAAAAGTACTAAATCAAATGCAAGGATTATTATTATTCTTGAATACAGTATTCGTTTCGCTTTTGTTGAATTGTTTCAATTGCATTTTAACATTTCTGCTGCCAGCATTTATTTTTTGGATGACTACCCACATGGTCTGATAGATTCTTTCGTTTTCATTGTTTAAAGATCGTAACGACAATGATGCTGAGAAACACCCCAATTGCGGTGTGAGAAGCTACTCAAACACCAGTACCTGTAGGCACAGAATTGGTGGCGGAATCACTATTAATGGTGTTTCGCTGATTTAATCTAACTTATTTTTATAGATGAAGGATTTACTTGAACATGAAGAGTAAAAGATGCCATTGCAACATCACCTTGAGGCTTCTTGTTCTTGTTTGTAACGAGGCTGAATCTGACTCAAGTCGGAACATTTCTTGCTGCCAAACTTAATATTTTGCTTATTGCAAGACTTCTTGCATGGTCCCCAACATTATTTCCCTTTCCTTCTCGTCTGTGCAGTATTTAGGGGTTTGGTCAAAGGATTGTTGTGCAGTGGGAGATAGGATACAGCATCTCTACTGAGAAAAACAATAATAAAATTGGTCATTTCAATCCACGACTGTTTGTGGGACACTGCTGCGTGACATTGGCTGCTGTGGATCGCCCACAAATATACAGTCAATTCACTTTATAGTGTATCCCTCCTTCCACACCTTTGACCCTATCTCCCCATTCTCTGTCATAAAAAAATCTCCCACACTACCCTTTCCTATCCTCGAAAGAGTGATTGCCTCCCAGCTCCGTTCTTTCCTCTCAACTCACTCACTTAATGGACTCCTCTGGTCAAGGTCACAAACGACATCCTGACCATTTGCGACCAGGGCTCCCTATGCCTCCTCGTCCTTCTCGATCTATCTGCCGCCTATGACACCGTGGACCACGCAATCCTCTCCACCGCCTCTCCTCCCACCTCAACCTTCAAGGTTCTGTCCTTGATTGGTTCCAGTCCTACCTCATAAGGCCTTCATTTTATCTCCTCCAACGGCTTTTCCTCCAGCCGTCGCACAGTCTCATGCGGTGTTCTTCAGGGCTCTGTCCTTGGCCCCCTGCTCTTCACCCTACACATGCTCCACCTTGATGCCATCATCCGCAGACATGGCATAAATTTCCATATGTATTCGGATGACACCCAACTGTACTTTTCCGCTTCCGCCCTCGACTCCAGGACTACTGGCATTCTGACTGCGTATCTGTCCGACATTGAGTCCTCCAACTAAATGTCAACAAGACTGAGGCCCTCCTGATTAGCTCGCATCATCAGGATGCGATGTTCTCAAGAAACAGTGAATAATATGTTGAAGCACTCTTCTTGAATCAGTATTTTGAAGGATCGATATAGACTTCTTGATCAAATATTTTGCACGGAACTAAACTGATCATGCCCGAACAATGTGTTTCTAATTTTAAATTGAATCACACTTTAGAAAAGTGTCGCAAAGCTTTAACTTTTTGAAAGCTCAAGACCTGACTATCCTCTAATTCAACTGATTTCTGGTAAGCTTTTTATTTTCAACAATACCACTTATTTTATAGTACCATCTACTACATTAGATACTGTATAATATATAATGCTTGTTCTTTGGTCCATGAAGAATATTCATTTTTGATTTAACTAGTTTTTGTTGTAAGTAACATTTCTTTATCTATTGTGGAATCCTGTAGCTCAGGTGGAGTACTGTAGCTCAGTGGTTAGAGCACTCGCCTTATAAGTGAGAGTCCTGGATTCGATTCCAGGCAGGGCAAAACCTTGGGCAAGTTTCCTTACTCCACATGCCTGATAATAACAGCGCTTTGGGACATCCGCTTGACGTGAAAGGCGCTATATAAATGTAAGTTTTGATTGATTGATTGATTGATTGATAACCCCTCGCAAAAAACAATAATAAATTAGCTACTACTGCTGTGCGCAATTGACTGCTGTGTTTCACCCACAAATATACAGCCAATTCACTTTACAGTATAAAATTAGTCAGACAACTCTGTCTATTCCCCAATGTTGATATTTTTATTATTTTATATTGAATATGAAAAATGATTACAGTAAAACATGCATGAGAGTTTGATGTATATAAATCATACACAAGTCGTACATCTGCCCAAATCCAGTTCAGGAGTTTACATTTTATGCAAATTTGACATAACACATACTTTGCATAAGTCATATTAAATGTATGGTCCCAACTGATATGATTTAAAAACAGTGTCTCATACTTAGCTTGCACTGTTTATTAACTAAGTATTAGTAATTACATATTTATGTTACAATGGATTTCTACCAAATTAAAAAATGTGATACAAAAGTCTGCCTTTCGGGGGTTCCCTGAGAATAGCCAGATTCTCCATTTTACTATTTTTATCAAACCAGTTATTTTTAGCGTACCTATTTGCTTCTAATTTGAGCTTTGCTTATCCTGAACTGGGTCAGTCCATAAATTATAATGCTAACCAATTGAGTACTACAGTAATTCCCTAAATCGGTTGATCCAGATTACTGGATATTCTCAGATACACAGAAGCTTGGAGGTGGAGGAGAGCGAGTAAGAAATCAATGCTTGGCAATGGATTCCAATTTGCCAAGTAAACTAGTACAGCACGTATTTTGATTAAAGATAAGGGTGGTAATTTGGTCTAACCATTATGTTCAATTTTTTTGCATAGCTGTATCACATTGGTTTGATATTCTCATCTGAATAACGATTAATTCTAAATGTTGCAAAGGCTTCCTTTGTGGTCTCTCAGCCCCTTTATTTAAAACAAAAAGCTGGTCAAAAGAAGACTGAGAACAGATGTGTAGAATTTACCCTGCTTTGATGTGAAATCTAATTAAAGAGATGCCTTGGCCAGAATCTACCATTTCCTCAGTGAGCGATAGAATCCACAATATCAATCCAGGACAAGTTTGTATACAATGTCTGCTCGAATTCAGAAGGAATTGTGGAATATAAGGAAGTCTTCCCAGCTCGACTGTTAGCAAACCAGCAAGGCAAACCAGGCACTTCCGGTAGCATTCCTGGCATCAGTAATGCAGGCTTGACAAAGTGATTTGAGTTATGACTGTTAATAGATCGAGTTGCTCAGCTACCAAATACAGTACAGTCAATTAATCAAGCAATGTTGCTCACTCCAGCCCCTGGAGAATTCATGGCTGCCAACTACTGTGTATAGTGATGAATTGTGACTTTAAAAGCAACTGCTATGTCCAGTTGGAACCAGGTGTAGCAGAACAGCCCTTCAATATAAATTGAGCACTTTCTGCTGCACCTGCACCTGCAGGTATTACAGAAGTACTCAGGATTGGAAATTTCTCTTTGGTCAGATTTGGAGGTTTGGATGTGATTCTTAAACAAAAATTATGATTTATCATTTATCATTTTTACACATGCGGTAACAACGATCATACTGTCAGCGTTAAACCTAAGTCAAAGTTTTACTTTCACCTTTTGAAATTAAGGGAGATGGTGAGTGCAAATTGAGATTTAGTAAAAAGAGGATTTTGAGGCACGTATACAGTATTCCAGATTTGTTTGCAGAGCACCAAGATTACTCGTCCAATCTTCAAATAAAGTAACGTTTCTCTTAGTGGTGAAGAAGGTGTAAACAGAAGAGTTGGCTTTATCTTATTCTGTATTTTGTCTCAATACATTGCACCTCAGGATGGTCTGTTGTGCAATGATAACACCCTGTTGCTTTCATGCAAAAAAAAATCAGCAGGAACAGCTTTGCCCAAAGTATAGCGGGGTTTCAATGGCTCAGTAAGTACATGTACTAAATTATGATTTTCTGAGCCATAAAGACTGTGAAAGTCCCATGATCATTCTGACAAGGCTTTTAAAGCTCTAAATTAGCTCATCTCTGGTGTTGGTAAGAACAGTAAAAGTTGGCATCAGCGCCTTTAGGCTAAGAAGTGGCAACAAAAAATAGGCAAGGTTTCTGCATCTGCAAGGTTGCTATTTCATACCCACTGATTGACCATGCATGTCTTGTGGAGACATTTTGTGAAGAGCATCAAGTAACCTGAAGGGGGTGATTGTTCATGTGCACACAAAATGAATGGACGCTTGAAATGGGTTGCCACAAAACTACCCCAAGTATGAGCTGCTAACCTCCAGAAAGGAGGGGAATTAATTGGGGAGAATTCCATACAACTCATGCAAATTGTTTATAAAATTGATTCGCTTTGAGACGTATTGAAGATGTGATAAGGTGCTTTATCAAATGCAAGGATTATTATTATTAAAATGGCAAAGTCTGGCATCAGTGAAAAATCTTTTGAAGATAAAGTTCGAGGTGTCATACATTTTATGAAATTGAGTAAGCTGCTATTTCCCATCTTTGCAAGATTAAATCCTGGCTGAGAGTAGGGGCCAAAAACCTGCTTCAGGATTTTACCAATGATGTCAAATAACTGTCTACCAGCAAATGTTCAAGTACCAAAATGTACTGGTATTCTCTGCTCTTGTTATTATTTGTCTTTCGAGAGTTAGCACATTGCCTTTGACATGTATATTGCAATATTCCAAAAATATATTTCTCGGTGGAAAGAGTAAATTATTTTTCTTATTTAGATTTATCCTTTTATTGAAAAAGAACCTATACAGATAGTCTCAACGGTTATTTCAAGTTCAACCATTCTGTAGCAGTGTTTTGGAGCTACAGTTTGCTGGTCTACTGTGCCACCTGTTTGTAATTTACTTGATATCCTCTTGTTTCTGTTTCCTTTTGTTGGTGGGGAGGGGTGGGGGGAATGTGTGCATTGAGTGTTTTTATTTAAACAGTAGCTGCAGATGACATTGAGAATTGGCTTTTGAGGTTAGTAACTGATCTGATTGACACAATTGAAATGTAATCTTTGAAGCAGTCATTGGGTTAACAGCTGCACCTCTACAGATATTAATTCACTTCCTCAGATTGTTAAATTGAGCAGGTTTGTGGAGGCTAGTTCCATGTTGTCACCAACTGAAGCAGATTCTGCATGACATCGAAATGATTACCCAGCTCTATGTACAATGAAAGTAGACCCTCCACCATGTTGCCTCCTAGTATTCCCACCCAGGGATCCATCTTCACCCAAGCGCAGCCAAGCTCCTGAGTTTCTTCTAAATTAACTCAAGGTCAATGGTGCATCTTGATAATGATAATAAATAATAATAATAATAATAATCCTTGAATTTGATATAGCGCTTTTCACGTCTTCTAGATGTCTCAAAGCGCTTCACAGAATATACTGTAAAGTGAATTGACTGTATATTTGTGGGCGAAACGCGGTAGCCAATTGCGCACAGCAGTGTCCTACAAACAGTTGTGGATTGAAATGACCGATTAACCATTTTTTAATGGTAAGTGAGCACTCTAAACTAACAGAATCTGAAGATTATTCATAGGGGAAAGCTTGAAAGTGTACATCTTTGCCAAGTAAGTGTGCCTTCACTCGCATTTACTCGCATGCCGTTGACTATAGCTTTGCTAGCCTGAGGTTTTAAAAAAAATCTTTTGCAAATTAGTCAAGGATTGATTTTTTTGTCCACTTCTGGCAGTCATCAGTTATTAAAAATTGTCTTTTGAGAATTTGTCTCTGGACGCATCAACTTCAATCGAAACACAGCCCATGAAACCTCCTTTGTTTTTGTTTTTCCCCCACCCACCTTTTCCATAAAGACATAACTCCCATGGATTTCAATGCCCAAAAAAAGAGATTTTAATTCATCACTACGTTTGCACGTTAACTATTTTTTGTTGTTGTTCTTATTATTGAGTGAGCTTTTCACGTTAATCACTTAATTCAGTTAAACTCCAGCAGTTAGCCCATCATCTCCAACAACAATTCGACTATGTGCTGTAACCAAAGAACATTTGGAATTTCAGAAAATAAAAAAAATTGATCTGTAGCTGCAGGTAAAAGCATCACATATTCAAATGATTTGTGGTTGGTTCATTGTTGAACGAATTGCATGTCTAGATCTTACTCCATAAAATATGCAATTGAATCAGTAAAAAAAAATCTCTGTTGCCTAACCTTCCTTGTTTAGCATTATGCTGTTTTAGTACGCGTGCAAGAGTTAAAAGATTGTAAAACGACATGGTTGGAGTTCAGCATTTACACTTTTGGCAAGCGGACTATGTAATCTGATTTGGAAAAAGGAATGTTTTTGCTAGAGAGCAGTCATTTTGAATTAAAAGAGGAAGGTAAGTAGAGGTAGAGGACGATTTATTTGGGCAGCCCGACGTTTTGACTCTTAAGGTCACTAGTGTTGCTAACTGTGGTGGCAGATTTTAAAGAGAAGAAAGGAAATTTCTCACCGAAATCCCATTGTAACAGTAGAAGTGCCTATAAGGGTGATCTCTATCTAAACTTTCTACCTACATGTGCCAACGTTTGGGTGGGACACTACTAACTGAGATCTTGTCAGCCTGTTCAGATAGACTGTAAAGATCACATGACAATATTTGGAACAAAGAGATACGACAGTCGTCCAGAATCAGAAGGTTGTGGGTTCATGTCTGATGTCAGAACTTCGAGTTCATTCTAGAGGTTAATACTTGCAGTGCAATGCTGGGTTAGCACTGCATTTTCAGGTATGCCATCCTTTGGATGAGACAGTTAACTGTGGTCCTATTTGCCTGTTAGAGATCAATGGAAGTTCAAGGTTCCTTTGCACCAGCCAAAAAGAGAGAGGAGTTTCTCCTGATGTTTTGGCCAACAATCATCCCCCCTGCCCCCGCCCCTCGACCCCCACAATATGATTCATCATTTTATGGCTGCTTGTGGGACATTGCTGTGTGCAAATTAGATGCCGTGTTCGCCCCCAAATACCATCAGTAAACTCAAGAGTAAATCATGTTAAGTGCTTTGAGACGATATGATGACACGATAATTTGCTGTATCAAAGTATTTGTATTATAGAACAAAGCATTGTTTGTAGTATAGACCAGCTAAATAGTTTTACTCTCAGTGAACTGTATACACATTACCAACCACTGTGGATGGTACTGACCCAAGTGAAGCAATTACTGTTTAGAGTTTAAAGCAACTGCACATGTGAAAGCTTGTTTCAAAATGAATCTGGCTGATGTGGATGTTGCCAGCAAAATGGACGGAGCAGTTTCCAAAGCAGCAGGAGTCTCAACTATGATGTTCCGCTTTCACTTGTTGGAAGTGGAGATTAGTATCATCTGGTTGAATGCAGAAAATGTAGTCATTAGCAAAAATAATTTTCCTGAAATCTTTTGAAAGTTTAAGCCACAGATTATGTTGACATTTCCAGTTTCTCACGTATTTTAGCCAGCAAATGAATCAGTGTGCAGTAGGGTCCGGCGATATATCGATATATCGGTTATATCCACTATAATTTTCATATTGATATGCTGATATAGGCATTTTAAAAATATTGATATATCGCAAAAAATCGGAATGTGCGCGCACTGAACTACAAGACCCAGAATGCTCATCTCTGTACACAATGCACAGACTGAGGTGCAAGCCGCCATATTGTATTCATAGTCCTCGAATACAATATACTGGTATACAAGGGGTGGGGGGGGGGGAGAGACGGGGGGAGTGGGGGAGGTGGGGGGGAGAGTCGGCGGTGGGGGAGAGACGGCGGGGGGGGGAGAGACGGCAAGGAGGGGGAGAGACGGCGGGTGGGAGGGAGAGAGACGGGCAGAGAGACGGGGGGCGGGAGAGACGGGGGTGGAGAGAGACTGGGGGAGCGGAGAGATGGTGGGGGGGGAGAGATGGCAGGGGGAGGGAGACGGAGGGAGGGGGGGGAGAGTCGGCGGGGTGGGAGAGACGGCGGGGGGGGGGGAGAGACGGCGGGGGGCAGTGAGGGAGACGGGGAGAGAGACAGGGGTGGGGGGAGAGAGATGGGGAGGAGGGGGGAGAGACGGGGGGGTGTGGGAGAGACGGGGGGGAGGGAGAGACGGGGGGGATGTGATAATATACAGAAAGATAGATAGATAGAGATGGGGGGGATGTGAGAAAGGAGAAAGACACAGAGACACAGATGGAAAAACACAGAGATGGAGAGAGTGAGGGTGAGAGACACAGAGAGAGAAATATATTTACCTCCTGAGGAGATAGGCCCCGAATGCGCACGCACCTCCGAATGCGCGCGCACCTCCGAATGCGCGCGCACCCCCTAATGTGCGTGCACCTCGGAACGCTTGCGCATGCGCAGTACGAAAAACCTGAAAATATCGATATATCGGTATATCTCGATATGAGCCCATCGATATATCTAAATCGGAAAATTTCCATATCGCCGGACCCTAGTGTGCAGCCACTGGATGACAAAAAAAAGCTGCTTGATTCTTCCTCAGACTGTTAGTGACTGGTTGTTTCACTATGAAGCTATAATAATAAAAATAATAATCCTTGCATTTAATATAGCGCTTTTCACGTCTTATTGACGTCTCAATAATTATAAAATTAACCTCATATCTACTTGTTTATTTTGGTTTCAATTTTCTTACTGTTGCCCCCCCACACCCAACTGAATACTGTTTTTACTATTTTACTTTGATATAGGTAGAACAGTTATTGGAGGGGTATCTTCAGGAAGTTGGGATCCAGGAAGACCAGTTTTTGGAAGCTTGTAACTCTCCACTTGCACAATCCGAGTCGTTTCAGGTAAGGACAGAAATTGTCAAAGCCAGGTTTGGGTTAGATTGTTGAGGCTCAGCGTTACACTGCATTGCTCTTCACTTAACTGTGCTATAATAATGATAATCCTTGCATTTGATATAGTGCTTTTCACATCTTATCAATGTTTCAAAGAGCTTCACAAAATATACTGTAAAGTGAATTGACTGTATATTTGTGGGTGGAACTGTGCTATTGTCATACAAATGAGAAAGATGTGGAACTATAGAAAATTGGAGGTTTATTATTATTACTATAAACAGCTTGCTTGTGAGAGCAGATAATTGGTAAGCCACAAAGCAGCCTTTTATTTTCATTTAGCTGGATCTTCTCAAGTACCTGGCGAATTCCCAATGGAACCGACGTTTTGATGGAGTGACATTAAAAATAATTGGATCATGTTTTGCAGCCAGAACCAAAAATACATATCGGTCAGTATAGTACCAGCTGTCTAGCCAAATTTAAACATTGTTGTTTAAAAATTAGCTTTAAATCTCAGATGCTTTGAAAAAGAGACAACTACATGAGTAAAGCAAGTACTGTATTTTAAAACATCTGTAATGTATAATGATTCCTGCCTTTCCCTCACTACTGGACAGACATACTCATTCCCCTTGTAAGAATTCAAATAAATGCTATTTCATTCTTCTTAACAATAATGAGGTTGATTGGCCTAATACGTAACTGGAAGGATGTGATAAAATAAGCTGACACAAATTGATCTTAAGAACAGTAATGAGTTGTGCAACCACATTAGTGTTTTACTTAAGATCTCATTATGAACCTGGGCATAGAGGATACGTGACAGAAATCAGAATGACACAGCATTTGACAGAGCCAAATTGAGAATTATGATTTTATTTCCACTCATATTTCTTTACAGGTAAATTAAGATTTTCTCTCACTGTGTTCCTACAAACATTTCTTTAACTCAGTGTTAGAAGCGATTGATGATGCAAACATTTGGAACAAAAGCATTCCTACCTTTCATTAATGTCTGTGATAATTAATGTTCAAAATCCTTGTACAGTAAAAGCCTGTTTATCCGGCACCCTCGGGACTTGGCCAATGCCGGTTAAAGCGCTTGCCGGATATTCAGCCCAAAACAAAAAAAATTAAATTAAAAAAATGCATTTACCGGATAAATTCCAGTTAATCGAATGCGGACTTGTTTTTTAGGTGCCGGTTATACGGAAGTTACGGTTGATTGGGTGCCGGATAAACGGGCTTTTACTGTATTTCATATAGCGCCTTATCACATTTTTGAAACATTGCAAAATGCTTGACGAAATATATTGTAAACAAATAATATATTTAACATCTCATTGTGAACCAAGCCATAATGTATACTGGATAGAAATCAGAAGGACATGGCATTCGACAAGCCAATGGGCACACAAAAAAAGAATGTGGCACGTTCTGAAAAATACATTATTGATTGGCATCAATAAGAAAAGATTTAATGCCAACTTGAATGAGAATATATTTTGGGATAAGTAAACCGAGCTGGGACTGTTTTAGAACGCAGTCTGTGTCTTTATAATATTATAATCAGTGTCTAAGCGCTCTGAGACGCCATCCGGCGTGGAGGGCCCTATATAAATCAAAGTTGTTGTTGTTGTCTTTCATTCTTATATTTCAATTCTGCATTATAATGCTGAATAAAATGTGGGGTTGTTTTGCATAAAATGTGTGGAAAAGTTAGATAAAGATGTACTGATCAAAACTAATTTGTTCTCTGGCATTGTGAATGGGTTTGCTTAGTCCTGTCAAACTGTACAACAAAAAATTACACTTGTACATTGCCTTTCACGTCAGGAGGATGTCCCAGGAGCTACTGTAGTTAAAGTAGCTCCATCCAGTGCCAGGAAATAGTGCCATTCAACACTTCAATTTGCTGTGTTTTTTAAGTGTACAGTATATCATAGAATCATAGAATTTTACAGCACAAAAGGAGGCCATTCGGCCCTTGAGCCTGTGTCAGCTCTTTGGAAAGAACAATTCAATCCCACTCCCTAGCACTCTCCCCATAAGCGCACAAACCCATCCTCCCCAAATGAATGTCTAGCTCTCTTTTAAAAGTTGTTCTTGAATCGACCTCCACCACCTTTTCAGGCAATGCATTCCAGATTCGAACAACTCGCTGAGTAAAAAAAAAATTCCTTGCCTCTCCTCTGCTTCTTTTTGAAAATACGTAAATCTGTGATCACGAGTCACTGATACACCCACCAGTGGAAACAGTTTTCCCTATATGCTTTCGTTATTTGTCCTCATCTTAACCCTGCTCTCCTTACAGCACACTGGAGTATAATTCCATAGGCACTCACAGCCTTTTTTTGTTCACACCCAAGTGGCAATTCTCTTAACCAGCAAATTATGGACCTAACCCATTAAGAAAAAGTAAACAACAGACAAAATACCAAATGGTAGGAAATTATTTTTCTATGCGACACATTTCTGACATTTCTGTAGTTTTAGATTGATGTATCACAGCAATTGTTCTCCCTTCATACAATTTATTCAGTACAGGAGGATCAGAAATAGTATTTCTTTTGGAATTACTTTTCAATTTGGTATTTCATTGATTGCTGTGAAACACTTTTGAAGAGAATTTTTCACCGTGTAAATTGTTAATATGGTCATGTCTATTCTTTGATGTGGTGTGAAGGCATTCTGTAAAATATGCTACTAAATCATTTTACAGTATTAAGTATGTCGCTTTTTGACCTTAACTTGGATTGTGCTTTGTGTCGTGAATAGTATTATTGTTAACTTAATTGCTGTACTTTTGTTTTAAAAGCCCGTCTTCCAACCAGTATTAGCTGCAGAAGATTTTCAAGTATTCAAATCAATGATGGTACAGAAAAACGTCGAACTCCAGTTGCAAGCACTTCGCATGATCCAAGAGCGAAACGGTAATAAAATAAATATGCGTCAACTGGTAAATAAAGTTAAGAATACGAACACTGTTGATATGAACAGCTGTGAAAGAAGGTTTCAAATTGCATTGTTTGGATTGTTTTAAACACGATTTAGAGTAGTTTTTGTTATTGAAAATAATGTTTGGTAAGAGAATGGTAGAAATTCATAGCACAACATGCCATGTTTATACGTAGATCTTAACGAACCATTCCTACAGTTTGACATTTGATATTGGGTGTTGGCAGGAAACCTATTTGTAAATTATGTTTAAAATCTGGAGTAGGTGGTAATGTATTTGGATAGGGTACGAATCTGATCCTGGATTATTAGACGTTGCCCTCAGTCCTGTATTGACCCTAAAAATAGCTTTATTTTTGTTGCTTTCTTTCAATTGGATTTCCAATTATAAATATGTTTTGATATTTCATATTTTTAGCAATTGGAGATGGACAGCATGATAGTCCTGAAACCCCAGGACTGATATAATTTTGTCGTAAATTGTAGGGGATCATGAAAACAATTGTAAATTGGGTCCATGTTTAGAAACCTGTTTTCCGCTGTTCTTGAACAACAACAACAAAATTACAGTTGTATAGTGCCTTTCACGTCAGGTGGAAGTCACAAGGAACTGGACAGTCACTGTATCAGACCCGAGCTGGGGACAGGGTGGGGAGGGATGCGGGGGTATTAGGGGTTGCCAATGGGACCTTCGAAAAGGAGAGTTTTGAGACGGGACTTGAAGGAAAGAGCCAACTTCGCAATTAATCATGTCTTACGTCCCCTATGGTGTTTGGAATTTGGTTTGAAAATTTTCTATTTCTAGGTTCATTGCAAGTATTTATTTACAAGGATTTATTTTACAGTTTCTTCCCCATTGTTTTCATACTTTATAAAAAGTCTCTTGGTCTCTGAAAAGCAGTCAATTATCAGATTATTTTTCATAATACATCAAATCACCATATTAGATGCATTACAAGTGTCAAGGTACATGAGCAGAGTGGAATTACATGCAAAAGTTTGAGTAATAGGTTGTGGAAAATATGTGAAAAACATGAAATGGAAAAGGCTAATTGAAATGAAATAACTGCCCTCAACTTCTACAAAGAAAGAGTGGATTACCATATGTCTTAGTAAACACAATTTATTGTTCTTGTTCTTTTGAAGGAAAAACAATTGCAGGCTATTAGTCAAATATACAGTCTTTTATTCTGCTCTCCTTCCGCCTACCCCGGCCCCTCCCATTACCCCCCTTTCCTCTTTTTTCCCCAAACCCCACTTCCATGACTGTTTGTGGGACCTGTTTTGTGCAATTTGGCTGCCACGTTTCCCACAAATATACAGTCAATTTTCCTACTTTCCTTCCCCCAACCAAACAACCCCTCCCCCCCCCTGCTCTGGTCCCCACCTCTTTTCCCCCCTTTCTTCCCTCTTGTCTTTTCCCTCCCCCACTGCTTTGGTCCCAACCTTGGGACGTTGTTGTATTCTGCTTTCAGACGTAGATAAGAAGTGGAAAGTGCTATAATAAATGTAAGGATTATTATTATTATATATAAAACTGATGTGTTCCGCTAAGCAGGAGATTTGTATTTTCTCTTACTGGGCATTTCTGAGTAAAATATCTTGTCAGTCGATGCTGAAGATGAGCTATCAACTAGCAGATCAATACAACAATATTACATTTGATGTGCCAAGGGATTAATTAGTACCTTATATCAAAATCTAATTTTAGAAACATGCAGACATTCTTTCACAGCTCGTTATTTCAGTTTATTTGTAGAAATATACAAGAACAACAAAATTACACTTGTGTAGTGTCTTTCACATCAGGACTACCCAAGGTGCTGTACCATTGTTTCAGACCCGAGCTGGGGAAGGGGAGGGTAGAGGGAAAGGGGGGGAATTTGGAGTGACCGATGGAACCGTTTAAGCGGAGGGACTTGAGGTGGGACTTGAAGGAGGCCAGGGAGGGGGCGAGGCAGAGGGACTGTGGGATGGAGTTCCAGAGGTTGGGGGCAGAGTGGCTAAAAGCTCACCCGCCAATGGTGGAGTGGGTGGGTTTGGAGACGTGGAGCAGGCCAGAGCCTGCTGAGCAGAGGGAGTGGACAGGTTGGTGGGGTGAGGGGGTTAGGATGTCGCAGATGTAGTGTGGAGCGGGGCCATGGAGGGCTTTGAATATGAAATATACTCCACATAGTGGATGAAAATGTGCTTAACCTGTGAAATTGACCACCCAAGACTTTTGGAGTGATGAGATGTTTGCTAATGAAGTAGGCTGGCCAAGTGGTGATCAGCAATTCTTTCTGATGACCATTCCTTTTAAATAGATGTAAGCATTAATTGAATGATAGGTTGGATGCTGAAACTCAATTGCTCGTTCGAATTGCAGCTAGAACTCAAACCAACATGGGCATAGTTAAAAACAAAACAAATGTACATTTTTTTCTAGAACTACCTATGTATTAGAATCAAGTGTGAAATGTATTACAAAAGTTAGAAATCATTAGCATGCAGAGCATAACTACAAATAATTTAAAACCCCATCAAATAAAAGCTGGTGCCCTGTGAATGAGGATATATTGAGTTGAGCATCAAAGTTGTAGATACAATTGCTTTTAAATTTGCAAGTTATTACCCAAACTATTTCAGTAATTAAATCACTACTTACTGGGTGGCAATATAAGAAATGGGATACATAAAGAACACTAAGATGACAAAGTCAAATTATTTTATATCGCACAATGGACAGAAAGAGATTGAATTAATTTATAGATTGAGCTTTATTAATCAATAAACCAATAATTTGTATACCAACAATTTATCATTTTACCAGTCAAAATACCAGGAATAATAATAGTGTAATAATAATCCTTGCATTTGATATAGCGCTTTTCATATCTTCCAGACGTCTCAAAGCGCTTCACAGAATATACTGTAAAGTGAATTGACTGCATAATTGTGGGCGAAACTCAGCAGCCAATTGCAGTGTCCCCACAAACAGTCATGGATTGAACTAACCCTTTTATTATTGTTGTTTTTTTGAGGGATTGTTATCAGGCATGTGGAGTAAGGAAACTTGCCTAAAGTTTCGCTCTGACCTGTCTGGATTTGAAATATGGGTCTCACACTTGTAAGCCGAGTGCTCTTGCCACTGAGCTACATTGTTACTCCACAGCTGGCTAGGAAGATGCCAGGCGTCAACAGTTGCATGGCCTGCAGACCATCACTGCCAAGGTTCACAATGTGAACAATGGCCACTTAGTTTGGGTACTGGAGAGCAGTGAGATTCAGCGAGAGGAGGCCAGACGGGCACATGCCATCTGGGGGAACAAAAACAGAAAAATAATTCAACACCTTAAATTTTACAAAAATACTTGACAAATTTGTTATTTGCAGGAAAAACAGAATACCAAACTAAATCTTATCTAGCCTATTAAAACAAAACTTAACCTAGCATATTTTATATACAAATATGTTGGTGAACCAGGGTGGAATTACCTTGAGATCAGACATTTAATAAAATACTTGCTTTTCAAATAAATCCTTATCAAGTACAACCCTTGATTATAGTGAGATACTTTTGGAAGTGCAGTATCTGTTATGTAGCCAACATGACACCTAGATTTTTTTTTTAAATAGACAATAATGAGAAAGTATCAGTATAAGTCAGCTCAGGAACATTGCTATTATTGCATTCCTAATAATAATTTTTGCATTTAATGTAACCCTTTATATAATGAAAACATCTCAAAGCTTCTACAGGATTTACTGTGAAGTGCAGTAGGTGTACAGCATTGCCAACAATCAATTATGAAAGATATGACCAATTTTATCGTATCAAGATACCAGAAAAATATACTTTTCTTCAAATGGTGTCATAGGATATTTAACAACCAACAGATAGACAGGACATGGGTTCAGTGTGTCTCACCCAAAGATGGAGTGGGGCAGGGGGGGTTGGGGTGGGGGGCTACTGTTGAACTTGGTCCATCGTGTCACGCCTAACAATGGAATGTCGGAATTGAGCCAGTCCTCCGTGGCAGTCTGGTAGTCCAGTTCCGGAGCCAGACAAGTCCACAGTATTCCAGGGCACTGCTGAAGACAGCATAGCCAGCCTGGCTTATTGGCAGGACCTGGAAAGGCAGACCAGTCATGGGAGGCAGGGAATCATTTCACTAATTTCCTGTTATAACCCTGAAAACTAAAGCTCTAATGGGTAGGGTGGTGGGAATGTGTGCCAGACAGCAATGTCAATGGCAAATTGTACGGTTTTAGCTGGTTAGACTCCAGCAGTACCCCAAAGCACAATCTTGGGGTCCCCAAGCCCTGGCTATTGCCGACCTGCTCCTAATACTTTCCGGAATTAGGTAAGCAGCATGCGAGCCTCCAGGGAGAGAGTGTGCATTGAATTCCAAAATCTATCTCTGGGATTTCCATGTGTAGGCTGGATGCAGGGATAGTATGGTTTGGATACTCTTAAGTTTGGTGATGGGTTTCCACGTGTGTCAGACACCTGGCTGAGGCCCCAGAAAGTTAAGAAGGCAGTGTTAGTTATTCACTAATTGACAATAAAACGATTTGTGTTTTTCTTTCCTTGACAGGAGTTCTACCTGAATGTTTGACGGGCGGGAAGGACAAAGTCAGCGATTTGGAACAACAGGAGATGAGAATTTTAAGAGAGGTGCTAAAGTGAGTCAGTTACATTGCATTCTCGCTCAATTAATATTCATTGGTTCAATTAATGAAAAACAATAAACTAATCTAAGATATAATTGCTGACCACTGTTGGAAATGGGTGTGGGGGGGGGTGTTATCAGCATTCTGTTTGTGTTTAATACAGCCAGCTCAAGTAATGAAAGTTTCCCTGCTGCTGAATTTTTATGTCTAATGTGTAATATAATCTGTTTCTGGTGGGCACAGGTTTCACATAAGCCTGGTGAGGCCCAAAATTGGTGATTTGGGAATATTGATGCTTGTAAGTTTACTAGAAGGTACTCATCAGGTTTAACTCACAATTAGTAGAAAATCCATCGGGATCTAATTTTACTGTATTGATGTAATGTTTCGGAATGTCCAGAATTTGTCAAATGCGATGTTGTAAGCAAGTTAATCCAGACCCAGGTGACAGGTATTTGAGTTTTAAGAGCCTTGCGGATGATAGGGGAGGGCTATGAAAGAATACAATTGCAGTATGAGATTGTACTCTACTCGATTTAGAGTTTAGTAGTGATGCAGTGAGGCAAACACTGTGTGATGGGTTGGTGCATTTGGAACCTCCATTGGGTCAAGAATAATTTAAGGCTTGAGGAATGCTTCCAACAAAAGGCACACAATCTGTGTTTTTTCTTCTGGAACCACTGAACGTTATGTCCTCCTCTTGACCACCTCAGACAGTCAAAAGAAGAGTATGAACGGGAGGTGTTCAGGAGACATACAGAAGATTTGGGAGAAGGAGCTGGATTGGAAATAGGATCAAGAAGTGATGTAGAGAAGGCCATTTTGGAGACCTCACGGCAAGAGGAAGCCCGTCTGGCCAGGCAACATCAACAAGGAAAAGAGAATCTGCAACGGGTAATAAACATGTATTTTATGATACATTAGAGAGTACCATTATAGCATTCCTCACATACCTGCTTCGCACATATATTGTTAGTTAAACCAGTTAGAATGTGGTTTCCAATTTGGTTACTCTATTTTAAAAACGAAGTCAGGAACAAAATTAGCATTTATAATGAAGTGTTTTGACTCATGAGCAGAGTTAGGAGGAACTAGGCCTATTTTTACTGGAACATTTTTACTACCTTTATGAAGGGGTTGATGGAGGAGTTAAGGAGACATTATCTCCACTGGTCACTTTCAATGCAAGAACATCAATTTAAGATGCAGCAGAACATTGATAATCTGGCATTCTGAAAGCCAGCAATTCCCTAAAACCAACAAGATTTCAAAATATTACATTTAAATTTACAATTTATTTACACAGTTTATTTTTAAGTAATAACACTTATGTCTTGATTTTTTTTAATACATCAGTCATGTTAAATATCACATAAAAATGGGTAAAAATGGGTATTTACTGGGTAAATAAAACAAGGTTGGTAAAGTTATGCAATGTTAGGCTAGGTTTCTAAATACCGGCAAACTCCGAAATCCACCAGGTGCTTGGTCCCATCTGTGCCGGATTATCGAGGTTCCACCTTTAATTACCAAGGAGAAAAGGGGAATACAGTAAAAGCCTGTTTATCCGGCCTCCTTGGGACCTGGCCAATGTCGGTTAAAGCGCGTGCCGGATATTTGGCTGAAAACGCAAAAAAAAATTTTTTTAATAAAAATATTTCAATGCATTTTTCCGGATAAATTCTGGTTAATCGAATGCGGACTTTTTTGCGTGATTTCGGTTGTGGTTGCAGTTGATCGGGTGCTGGATAAACAGGCTTTTACTGTATTAGAACAATTCTTTTTAAGCAAGCAGTTTTTAAGTTGCACAGGTACCTTTGAGGGGGAAGAAGGAAGAGGAATTCCTACAGAGATCGTGAGGTGGAATCATTTATTCATTTTATTTACATCATTTACAGGCCCATTGCTAGGCGGAAGCAGTTGCCCCCTATTTGTTGCTAAGCATATCTTGTGTGTACGTATATATAGTCGCACCCAAATGCCATGATCAGTTACTTCCAATAAGAAGGGAACTGCTGATTGGCTGATCAGTAAAAGAAAATGATGATATGACTGGTTTCAGTGCAGATGAAGGTTTTAATAACATACCAAATTTTTTACAGGCTGTTCAGAATTCTTTACAAAAAAGAGCATCAGCAAGAGAAGATGTAGTTGCATCTACAAGTAACCTTGATGAGGTAGTAGTTGACTTTGACAGTATCTTAGTTTGTGTCATGTGGTCTTAATTCACTTTTAAAATGGTGTAATTATGATGATAATTGTTCAGTATAGAAAAATATTCAGGCACTTCTCAAAAAGGGAATGAAGTTTTTTTTGGCATAAGAGAATAATTTTGAATTGAATTAGGATGGATTTTGGCGACTGGGAGTAACCTGAATGGGGTTGACTCTGTTGTCACAGAAGAGAACAGAAAGTATGGGCTAGATTGTTCAAGCCATAGTTTAGTTTATAAATCGGTACCTTGCATTCATTAGTTACCCAGTTATCCACTGGTTTTAGCAGTAACACACTGACTTTGACATTACTGTACTCCAGTGCTTGTAGAGTAAGTGGTTCTGAAACTTTCCTTGGCACAATTATCTGAGTCGTCAATATTTAGATGCATTGTCTTAAACTGGTAGTGCACCTGCTGCTGTCATGACTGAGAACAACCAACTCAATAATACCATCAAGACATAAAAATGGGGTGGGATTCCAGGTGCAAAGCCAATGCCATATCTAAACAACAAATGTCTCACTTAAAAACTCAGTTGAACCTCAACTTCCCGTGAAGCCATTTGGCCCTAAAATGCTTTTGTGGCTTTAGTACATATCACTAGCAATAAATATGGTGTTTAAAGTGAGTGATGGCCGCACCAGAAAATACAAATGTTTATACTTTTGTTTATTAAGCGTGTCAAATTCTTCCAGATGTTACAACCATAGCACACACAAAATTGCGTAAATTTTTCAACATTACACATGCCTTATGCTTCAATTCCTTGCTAATCTAGTCATTCATAGACTAGGAGTTGGATGTTGTCTATTCAGTATCTTTGTAGTTTGGGAGTGCAGTTTCCTATCTGCATGTGGATGATATTGTGCAAGTGCATAGCATTTAGGATTCTTAAAGAATATAAAGTTCATAGTGAAATGATTCCTGTTATTTATTTACTTGGTGTTTTTCTAATTGATCTAAATGTTTCTGTATGTTAATCTTTCGACCAGATCACTTTGCGATTACTTATTGTTGTCTGTTGCCACCTGTGGTGTTTTTTTTAATATACCAAACGCAAGTTGGAGCAAAAATGTTCACAGAGTTTGTGGGTTATCACAAAAATAACTTAACTTCCTGTTTTTTTTCTTCTATTTCATCACTGTGGGAAAATAACTTGGTTTTCAAACAGTACATTTCCACAATGGTGCACTTGATATTAGCAGTTCAGAGAAGTTGAGGTCAAAGATGCAGTCTTCCACTCCTTAACAATGAGCACTGGGGGTTTAATTCATTGCTCCCATCAGAGCGATGTTTTGAACACTGGTTCACATTAGGTGATTATATGACAGAAATCACATTTGGCATGTGTTACCAACTTTTTGTATATTATAAAATACGTACCAATTATATACTCCTGTAAATTGAGAAATCGCTTGTCTATAATTCCCCCAAAATGTTGTGGTATCATCCAATTACTCACCAGATGTTCTTACTTATTAGCTGTAAGAACTCCCAGTTAAGCTTGAAAACATGTTTACAATAGGTACTTTGAGGCGGTAACAATAGTGTAAACTACAACACATAAACTTCCTTATTATGAAGTGTTTACGGTAAAACCTCGATAATCCAACATTCCAAAATTCGCCAACTCCCTAAAACCAGCACGATTGCAAAATCCATACAGCGTTAATTTTTTTCCGATGTCCAGCAAATCCCTCAAAATTCAGAACAGCAGCTTGTAGTTCCCATCTTGACCACTCTGTCAGCCAGCGCTGTTGGTGGGAGCTCAGCCATTGTTTGATTTCAGTGCTGTGTTTACGTTGTGTGTATGGGGTGGGGCTTCCCCAGCCATTTCTAGGCAGGTTCTAATTACTGGTAAACTCCAAAAGCCGGGACTGTACCGGATTTTCGAGATTTTACCGTACATTGAAATACAAGTTAAGCAAACTGTGAAATGTTGGCACTCAGATCTCATCCCCTTTATTCATTCTGCGGAGGTGCACTCCATAACACCAGTGGCAATACTGTACAAGAACAACTTTATGAATTAAACTTGTGTATGAAATTGTCTCATTTGCGGGGCATCAATGTGCCAGTGGAAGTACAGTATTGCACGATAAATAAAGGTGCTTCTATCATGTCTCAAGGTGGAGCATTTCTCCTCTGGAGGCAATGGTATCTAAAATGCTAAATCGGTCATGACGGTTTTGATCAGAAACTACAACAAAGCGCTTAACAGTGATGGTTTTCCCTTAGATTCTTCCTATCTTCGTTATGATCAAGTCTTCACTCAGTATCTATATACAGATGGAGCCACCAGTTTCTCTTGGGATTGATATCTCAGGTTACTCTGGTTGAATTTGATACATTAAACATCACTCTTTCCTTTTCCCCCTTAACAGTGACTACATCTAACATTAGTCGCAAAGAACTGACAAATTTAGAAAAGGCAACTACAGCCAGATATATCAATGTGATGGTGAAATTATGTACTGTTCATTTTAACAACTGATTTCTCACATAGATACTGGAGTGGACTATTCAGCCCATCAAGCCTGTTCCACTATTCTATAAGATCATGGCTGATTTATACCTCAAGTCCAGTTACCTGCCCAGAACAAGGCTCTATATAGTTGAAGCGTAATTTTGATAACCTTTTGTGAGCTTGTTTTCAATGATTTGTTTACATGGACACAGGTAACCTCCTGTTCCCATTTACACAATTTACTGTCCCTCCTAACTTTGGTCAAGTGGAAATTTTGATATAAAACTCTCTATTCCTTCATCCAAAAAACCCTACAATAATTAAATTGGTCTTTTCAATCCACGACTGCTGTGCGCAATTGGCTGCCACGTTTCGCCCACAAATATACAGTCAATTCACTTTACAGTATATTCTGTGAAGCGCTTTGAGATGTTTAGAAGATATGAAAAGTGCTGTATCAAATTCAAGGATTATTATCTAAGTCATTTATATATATATAAAATATAAAATATAAAAAGCTACTTGATAGTGGGAATGGTAGGGTAGGTGTTTGTTATGGAGGAATGAGATCAGATGGTGTTAGGATCTTCTTTATCCAGACCAATCTTGTGATGATGTTTTTTTTATCAGTATACAGAAAATCTCACAAAACTCTCAGAAATGGTTACAGAAGCTGCGTCTTCCAGTGCAATGGGGAAAACAACTTTACTCAACAGGAGCAAAGATCATCAAGCCAAAAGTTTATTCTCAGGTAATTAAAAAGAAAGAGATTTCTATAAAGGCAGTTAGTCCCATTTGAGTTATCAAAGTGCATTTTTGAAAGCATCATTGTAATATTTTAATTCAATACTAGTTTAGAAATGGAAGTTATGTAATAGTAAAGTCTGAAATTACTCCCTGTATTTATATTTTGCTGGAGAGGAAAATTACAGGAGTTACAGTTAACAGAAAAAAGTTTTTGTGTTTCAACAAAACTAATGCAGACTGTTGTTTTGTTTGGTGTGCTTCCTGGTTAGGCAGTCAGTTTCAACACAGGACAAGTAGCTGTAAGAAATGCTTGGTTTGTCAATGATTTAACAATCCAGAGCCTTAATTCCAGCAGCAAATCATGCTGTATGTAATATTCACCAGGTTTTGCAGACAAGGAATAGAACCTCACTTTGAAAACTTTTTAACTTGTGTCAGTTGTACATCGGATCTCAGGTACTGAAAATGATTTTAGATTCCGCCATGCAGTCTGTCCGGCACAGTTTTAGGGAGGATCAGAAACCTTCCACTAATGAGTGCTGTATTTAGCAAACATTTTAAGCAAAATAGCGATCCAGTACACTAACGTGTGTGTGTGTGTTCCCACTTATTTTGAATTATTATTTACTATTGTTTAATTTACTTATTAGGACGAAGTAACAGATCTTCCACAAAAGTATTGGGGCCAATCAGAGGCTCAGTGAAACAACCCATTCCTGCGGAACTAATCCCTGTAGAAAAAAACATAACCAATAATGAGGCAGCAGAGGCCTGGCTACAGCAAGCACAAAAGGAAACTGGAATTTCGGGTCCTATTGCAGTAAGTGCATTAAACTGAAATAGGAAAGTCAGATAACTAGTAACTACTGTATTAATTACTTGATGTCTCTCCGCGCCCCCCACCCCCAGCCATCAAATCACATTTATAATCATGTCAAATGTAAATAAATTATATTCTCTCCATTACATTGACAGTGGATATTAAATATTATTCCTGGAGAACTGGAATGAGAGGGGAAACCTTTCACAGAAGTTGTGGCCAGAATCTCTTGACCTTTACTTGACTATATCCTATGGCATTTCCACTCCCACAACTCTTCTTGCAGTTTCATATCCAGGTTTCACATCTGCAGTTTGCTTTCTACAAATGAGTGCCATTTAATCATGCAAAGATAATGAGCTGTAGAACATGACTCCCACCAAAAGATAAGAGGGTGTGAGTTCATATTAGAATTGCAAGAGACATCAGAAATGGAATATATTCACTGAAAGTAACACCAATGCAGTCATTTCCCTTCCTCCTACAATCCACATTTTCAAAACCCAAACTTGTGGCAACTTATTCCTAAATCGTGAATTGTTTCTCAATTGGAAAACAGTGACTTACTGGCTGAGAAGTAACTGAAAAATGTGACCATCCCAAGTATCTAATATCTGATGATTGGTAACTAAGGCCCTGTATTATTAATGCTAGTGTTTTCTTTCATTGGCAGGAACTTCCTGAGAATGAGAGAAAGCATCTTCATGAGAGAGCAACATATCTCAGAGAGCAGCGGGACAAACTAGTCGCAATGAAGAAAGAACAGAGAGAAAAACAGTCACAGCAAAACGTAGAAAAACACAATCAACAACCCCCCATGCAAGCCAAAGAGGTACTGCTAACTTATTATCTACCAAATAATAAATTTTAGGTGGACTGTAGCAGATTTTTCCATGTTCGGGATGAAACTAGAGTAGAAGCCCGTTTATCCGTGACCCGATCAACCGTAACTTCCGTATAACCGGCACTGGAAAAAAAAGGTCTGCATTCGGTAAACCGGAATTTATCCAGAAAAATGTATTTTTTTGGTGTTTTGTGTTGCGTCAGTATTTTGGAATGCTGCTACTAGGTGCCTGATGGTGGCGCTAGCTCAGAATGCTGCCGGTACTGTAAAGCAATGCACTCTCCAGAGTGTACTCTTTGAGAGAGGCAGAGCGGGGTGAGTTGATTAATTCAGATTTAATTTAGCCACAAAACAGCAAAACGCACACCCGCCCTGAGCAAAGCTTGTAGATCAATTCATTGGCTTTTATTTTAATAAAAAAGACTCATCCCTGCAATGCTCATTTTACAGAGGGCAGTGTTTCAACTTAGTGCACACACACACACACACATAGGCATCACAAGGCTTTTTGGAAAGAAAGTTAACTGAACTGAGCTGCCACCGCTCACTCTCTGCTTTCTCAATAACATGAGCTTTCCTCTCTTCTGCCCTCAATGAGACGTGTAACTTTTGCACTAGATCTCTCTGAACTGCCTGGTCACTGTGTTTAAAATGATTATAATTATTATTTATATATTATATTATATAATTTATGTTATATAAATGATTATTTAGTCTATTATTAATATGCTATGTTTTAAAAAATGTAATTAAAAAAATTTGTAATTTTTTTTGTGTTGGTTTTTTTGCTGAATATCCGGCAGGCGCTTTAACTGGCACTGGCCAGGTCCCGAGGATAGCCGGATAAACAGGCTTCTACTGTAGTAAGAAGCACACTTGATCTTTGCGGCACAACTGATACATTAACTGATTAATAATTAGTGTGCTGGCTACTGGGATAACAGTACAAAATAGCTTTAGTTCTGACGGCTCTGACAAAGGGACGTGGACCCGAAACGTGGACTCACTTTTCCTTTCTGCATAGACACTGCCTGACCTGCGTGTTCCCAGCGATTTCTGTTTTTGTTTCGGATTTCCATCATCTGCAGTATTTTGCGTTTTTATTTAAAATAGCTTTAGCTCGTCTTACAGTACTGCCAGGATTTTAAAAATCTGTTCATCTTTATCCACAACACTTTTGGAAGATACTATTGTTTTTGAGAGTAAATTGAGAATGTAGAAGATATAACATTTACTTTAGAATTGAGACTTAACAAGTCTACAATTTGTACTACTCTCACCTTTGATTCAGAAATTTGCGGTGCAACAACAAAATGACATTTGTATAGTGCCTTTCACGTTGGGAGGATGTCCCAAGGCGCTAGACAGTCAGTGTTTCAGACCCGAGCTGGGGTTGGGATCGGGGAGGGTGACCGATGGTGATTGATTCTCATCGAAGAGGAGGTTCTTGAGGCAGGATTTGAAGGAGGCAGGGGTGAGTCGGAGGGATTGTTGGATGGAATAGGAATAGGTTAGGGGCAGAGTGGCTGAAGGCTTGTCCACCAATGGTGGGGCTGGTGGGTGTACACGGAACAGGCTGGAGCCCACTGAGCAGAGGGCGTGGACAGGTTGGTAGGGGTTTAGGAGGTCGCAGAGGTAAGGTGGGGCAAGGCCATGGAGCGTTTTAAAGGTGAGCACCAGGATTTTGAATCCTCTGAGTGATGGGAAGCCAGTGGAGTCAGGAGAGAATGGGGGAGATGGGGTCATGGAGCTTGGTGTGGGAGAGGTCATGGACTACAGAGTTCTGGGTGCTCTGTAGCCTATGGAGGGAGGAGTTAACATACGAAGAACAGTGAAGTGATTGACTAATTTTATTTGGGAGTTTGACTATTTCACTTGTCAAGTGCTTTTGTTGTCTCTATGAATGACCTACTCCTTCCTCCTCCACCAACTACTACCCCACCGCCACCCTTTCGCTGACGTTTCCTTCTGTACTTTGTACCTTTTACCTGCAATCTACACAGTTGGAAATAAGATGTACTTCAATTGATTGTGTTTTTCCTCCTGAGACAATTGTATTGTCCTGACTAGACCCGGTCAAAGGCAGAAAAATACTTCTGATTTAGACAAAAAAACTAGAAAAAGATTTCAGAGCATTTTGAGAGCACTTAGGGTTTGGTTTAAATAAACTCAGCTTTCTAATGGTGCTGTACCAGATAAAAGGTAGAAAGACTAAACAACTCATTGTATTATTAGTTGGTAATTTATTTGACCGTTTTGCATTCATTCTACTGTCTGCTTTAGTATCATCTTGTTATTGTCAATTGCATTTCATCTGATTTTGTTTAAATTTTGTTTACATTTCCCTTCATGCTGCCAGAATGGAGCTACCACTAACATTTCTAGCTATATAGAAATTGATATACAACTAGAAGAATCTCAAAACACAACAGCTGTGTTGAACACATAGTTTGAGGTGATCTAACCCTGTCCAGTCTATCTTTACTTCCCTTTCAGTGTCATATCTTATTCTAGTCTATTTTCTATGGCATGTGTGAAGTGTTTTGTATGCCCTGCACAGTGTTTGATGAGCAAGATGGTGGAATCATAGTAATATACTATTAATAATCTTTGAATTTGATATAGCGCCTTATCATGTCTTCGAGATGTTTCAAAACGCTTCACGGAAAATACTCTAAAGTGAATTGACTGATTACATTTGTTTACGTGTAAATCATTGGATGATTGTGGACTGGGCTGGTATATAAATGCAAGTTGTTGTTGTAATGCCACTCAAGTAAAATTTAAGGAAACAAATATGCAATTTATTTTGTTCAAGAAAATATAAGTATAATTCTAAAGAGGACGACCAGACATGTACATTTACTTTAAAATTGCGAAATTATATTTTAATCAAAATGCGCTGCTTTTATTAACCTTAAATATTCCGGATCAGATTGCTTTATAGCATTTTTCCATATTGACTGCCCCTTGGAAGATTACAAGTTTGAAATCCAAAATTATTTTTGCTTAAACTGACTTACTTTAGGTGCATATTGCTCAGAACTCATAATTTAAAGAAATTAAATGAAATACAGTGGGGAAATTGTGCTTTTTGACCGCAAGGAAATGCCTTTGCTCACCTTCCCTTCCCCAGAAGTCCCCTGCCTGAGCATCAATGACTGCGCAGGACTGTGTGGTGATTGAAACTATCCAAAGTAGATAAAAAAAATTACATTGCATAAGAAAAATACTACATACGACTGTCAATTGAAAAAGCAATTCAGTGATTTTTTTATATTAAATTATGTGATGTTACAACCACTCCTCTCTAAAGTAGTTAAAAGTCTGGAATGTATAGGACATTGGGATGTTGGGATGTCCTCCTGATGTGAAACACACTCTATAAATGCAATTTTGTTGTTGTTGTATTGTAGTAAAACGATCCTTAGCAAATGTTGAGACATTATTTTTATTGGTTCAGAAAATAGGATGAAGCATGGTTGTTTCTAATTTTTTTAATATTTCCCTATTTTTCTAGGCGAAACAACTGTCCGAGGAAGAAAAGCAGAAAATTCAGAAAAGGAAACATTTGGCAGAAAAACTTAAACAGGAAGTAATCAAAAAATAAAGGCGTGACTGGATTTAAAGCTGAAGGAATTTAAAACATGACCTTTGATTGACTAGAGACCTTTGGAATACAGTGTTTGCTTCCCCCCCCCCCACCCCCCCCAACCCGAATGAATACCAGAATTGCTATACAGTAACTAGTGATAGTTTGCAAAGGATAATGAACCACTACAGGAATGTGTTCCAATGTGTACGAACTTCCAACCTGTAAAAATCAAATTCAATTCTATACAACTTAGAATGCTAATGGGTGTTTGTATTCTTGTCAAGTGCAATGTTATGAAGAGGTAACCATTGTTGCCTGTAAAACACTGAAAGTAATAATCCACTAATTATTTCTGATACACTTGTGCAATAAACTGGTTTGCTACACACACTTATTATCTAGTTTAGTGCAGACATGCGGATAATATCAAACGGGAGTTGTACTTATATCCGATATGTTACTTATAAAATGGATCATAGCTAGATTGCCCAAAGTATCTGGTGTAGAAATGAAGTGCCTCCAGTTTGGAGGTCAATAATTGTTTTTAAATATGTATATTTTCAAACTTAAAAGGTAAAGCCGTTGCTCAATTTGATTATTTTAAATGTTTGGTGGGGCAGAAACATGACCTCTCCCCCCCCACGTCCCCATTTTGTTTAGGATAGACTCCTTTCTTTTGTTGCATAAACATTAGTTGCAGTTGAAACAAATTTGAATACAATTAGGAGGAAGAGCATTTTCAATTAAATCCTCTTAAACATTTTAGGGATCCAACTAATCCAAACGTATGGATTGTTGCTCCCAACTATTTCTACAGAAGTCATTTCCAACCTCCTTATAATTTGCAACAATTTACATTTATATGGTAGACGTTCAAGTGGGGTGAACTTATATATCAAGAGCATATATACCTTGCTCAACCGTCATGGCTGATCTTTCCAATTCTACGCCCCCAAACCTCCCCAAATCCCTCCCATTTGTCCTCAAGTCTGCCTCAAAAAACCACTGCATTGTCTGCTGATTGTCATCACCTTTTTCAGCTTCCTCCATGTTATTCTAAAGCACTCGCAAGATGTTATCCTACACGATGGCTGCTGTATAAATACAAGTTGTTGTAAATGGGTTGGGGGTAAGCCAAGCAAAGAAAAAGGTCTTATCAGCAACATTCACAATAGCATTGAGGACGCAACATGCTCCCATATCCAGGACTGCAAGATAAAACATGAATACAGTTCATTTCCAAGAAGCCATATTACAATAAAAGAATATACTGTATATAGCATCTTTCACATCGGGACAACATCCCAATACACCAGACTTTGAACTTTTTAAGCATCATATAAACAATGTAGTTATTAGTCTTCAGGTACCCTTGACTTCCTTAGGGATTAATAGAGCCTGACATTTACGCTTGGGTTTCCCATTTAATGGCTTAAAGTACACAAACTCATCCAAAAGGGTTTTATTGCAGATTAAAAACAAGAGACGTTACAGATTTTTTAAAACAAAATTAAATGTTTTTGTTAATACTTTCACGCATTGAGTTGCAATAAATGCCAATGCCAGGGTTGAGAAACTGAGGCGGAAAGTGTGGAGTCACAGAAGAAGAAGAAACTGTCTGAGCCTAAGTATTGCACTTACCTTACAACATGAATATTACCCAATTTAATCAAAAACTAGGCATATCTGGTTTGTTTCTTCTAACAGTATACAACCAGCACCATCCAGTTTAATTAGTTGGATGTTTTTATAATTGGTCATTCATCCCAACTGAAGAAAACTCAGCATTTCTCTTGGATGGTATTGGTTAAACTTTCCAAGTTCTGAAACTACAAATCAACCCTGACTAGTTACATTCTCCTCATGACACATCCTTGGACCCAGGATTGGTACTTGCATTTTTCTCCATTAATGAATAATTCCATGAACTTCATTCTTGCGAAAATATTATATAAAGTACTTGATCGCTGACTATACTTGCATTTTATCTTCAAACCTCACAAACTGAAATATTATGTACTTTAAGCTAAAATGTATTAAGTGTTGTGCAACATGCACTGGGCAATGGATTTTCACAGCATTAAAGTGAAATGACAGCATTGTTAACTGACATTTTCATTATTTTTTCCTCCCACTGTAGGTATATATTTGGAGTTCTGCAGCTCAGCGGTTAGAGCACTCGGAAACCTGGGTTTGATTCCTGGCAGGATGAAAGCTTGGGCAACTTTCCTTACTCCACATGCCTGATAGTAATCCCAAACAAAAAAATATATAGAAGTTGGTCTCTTCAATCCACGACTGTTTGTGGGACATTGCTGTGCGCAATTAGCTGCTGCATTTCACCCATGAATATAGTCAATTTACAGTAATTGTGAAGCGCTTTGAGACACCTAGAAGATGTGAAAAGCGTTGTATCAAATGCAAAGATTATTATTATACCTCTTCCAACCAGCCTTACTCATGAAACAGTTTGCATTAACTTCCTCACTCATTAAAAACGGTCTCCAGGAGTACAGCGAAATAGGTTATCTTTTATTAAACAACATTTCAATTCATTTTTCCTTAATTTAATAAAAATCCCTATAATTGTTACGATTGGCACTGTGACAGTAAAAGCAATAAAATCATTTAAGTAGATCAACAGGTAAACCTAAAAAAGGTAATACTATAACGCAATATCCCAACACAATTACAGGTACTTCGGCTAATCCTATCAGCAGGTTCATAGATTTAGACATTTTATGAAACAAAAGCAGAACTAATACTTCAGTCTGAGGTTTTAAATATTCAGTTACTTTTGATATGACAAAAAGTGTACAAAGGTCACAAAATACTTCAATGAGGTGGTTGTGAAAATCCATAAGGAAAAAAGTAAAGCTGAAATGTTTATTAGTGCAAAATTAGATTTTCCTTTAACTTTTAGAATCAAGTTCAACAATACCTGAATAGCTCAATTGAAAAAGTCAGATAAAGACTTGGTTCAATCAATAATTTCCTTGGATGTTTAATAAGCGTAGAAAAATGGTAAAATAGGCTTTTTAAAAAAAAAATTCACCCTAATTTGAGTTATTAGCTGCCTGGCATGCTGAGGTGGTGGAAAAAGCCAAAGTTTACCATGTGACAAAGCTGAAAATGTAGCATTTACTTTTATGGGCTTTACAAATGGGGAACTTCAGCGAACATGATTCTAATGCCAGATTCACTGCTAGGCAATGTGAGCCAGGACCCAAAAAGGGTTGACTGCTGAGTATTTGCCCACTAATAGTCATTCCCCTTTACAGTAAATCCTGTGAAGCACGTTGGGGACATCCTCCTGACAGGAGATATAATCCTGACTAGGATTATATAGCTCCTCACAGTAAAATACGTCAATGAATTGAATTAGTACATGACCAGGAGAGATTTTTTTTTGAGAAAGAGCATCAATATTTCAAAGAAATTATTTATTTTAAGATTGGTTTAAAGCATTTTTGTAAGGAACATCTCAAACATTCTGCAGTGTTTTAAATACTGGAAGGCACAGCCTAATCATCCTGATACTGAGCATATTAAATTGCGGCAACAGGGAGCAAACTGATGGAATTCAATTGCTTATTTTTAAAAATCATAAACACCGGTTCATTGAAGACACTCATCATACTCTTTAATATACTTTCCCTCTTAAACATATGTCTAGAAATAAAGATTTAGCAATTAATCAATTATATATTTTTCAAATTGAGCGCATAATGGTCTGACAGATGAAAAGAACCAGGGTTACGCAATAGTGCATTGTATTGAAACCATTGAGTACTTACATATTCCATTATTAACCATGCATACACTTGCCTGGTGGGATGAAGTTGAGCTTCTGTTACGAAGCAACCTTTGAGGGTGACGCACGCAAATCTATCCTAGGCAGGAGGGACTCCCATGCAGCAGGGATTTTCATGCAGATGGGTTCAATATTATTTAAATTAATTCCTGAATGTAGTTCATAATGAGTTTTAATTCCAGAAGCGTGTGAAGAGGTAGAAAGAATAATAGATTTGTTTCCTAAATTGTGAGAACTGTAGCTCCCACCACGTTCATTTACGAAGGAACCTTCAGGTAAAATATGACCCCATTTTAAGTTACTGCATTGGTCAGCTCCACAACATTGGTATGATGCTTGCTCCATTTTTATTATTTTAACAAAACCTGCAGATCATATCCAACGTAAAGTATCCAGCCATTATATACACAGCATATGGATAGGCACAATTGAAAGCAGGTATACTGTCACCACCTCTACCCTCATCTTCACAAAAGGGAAACAAGGAAAGTAAAATGTTTGTTACTATTCGATACAGGCATGATCTAAAATAAATACATTTATCACATTCTTGCAGACTACATTGATTCAATCTAGCGGATAAAAATGGATTGCTATTAAAATAATCCAAGGGACAAAAGTAAAAGCCAACAGCTTCTGAATAATATAAAATATTAGTTACTGCTTTTGTTTGTTTCTAAAATCTTGCAATTTATCCTATCAACAGAACTAAAAAAATCCAAAACAGTCTATTGGTTGATCAAGTGATTCTCTCCATTTACAGTTCAGCACCATTAAAAAAAGTTCATTACGTTTTATCAGAAAATAGACACCAGAGTTAAGTTTATGGAATTACAGGGTCACATTTTAATTCCTGAATCTTACATCGCCTCATTAATATCAACACATGTATACAAACAGTGTAAAATAACAGTTACAGTGGTGGTTTATTCATCCATACAAAATAAACTTCTGTTTTATGGAAAAACTATACTTCATATCTACATGACAGATGGCCCACTTTTTCAAAAGAATGTCTAAAGTTGAGCTACAAAACCTCCAAAATACCAAGGGACACAGATGATTTTTTTTTAAAAAAAAGCTTTTAAAAAGTTTTGATTTCAGTGTGCAACACACACACGGGCTTGTATCAAACTGCCTGTTGGCTGGTTTGGCTACAGCTGGTTTAACAACCTGCGTTAACCACTGCAATAAAAAATACCCAGAACACTAAACTGTGCAATAAAAGCATCCGGAACCTAACCTCAACCTTCTACTGTGCTTGAATCTTAGATACTTCTGGACTAAGACAACTGTAACAGTGCAAAGGCAGACTATCTAAGATTCACCTTATGTCAAGGCTTTGAGTTCAGATTCCCAGCATTATGGTTGTCAGTTGGTTGTTAAAATTAGTGTTCCCTAAAGGAAATTAGGTAGACAGCTACCAGTTAGAATGAAATGTTAACCTGTAAATACAATATCCAAGGAAAGGCGAAAAATTACATAAGATCATACTGGGATAAAATTTTACATTTTATTAAATGGCACGTTTGGCCTGGGAACATCAAGGCAGAGCTGCCACAATATACAACCTGCGGATGAGAGAGAACAGGAATGGCTTTCCTCATTAACCATCTTTGCAACAGTCACTAGCACCAACAATCACACATGGGGCTTGTGGTACAAAAACAAGACTGCGGTACAGTATTTGGTTGAGGTTGCGGGCTTTTCTATTTTTCCTGTGTGTTTTTTTCCACCATTCTGATTAGTGACTGCTAAACAGGTCCAGTGGATGCCCAAAGATCCAGTGAACATGATGGCAATCTCATCATTATGGTCCCAGTAGTAAGTTTGAGATTCTTCTGCTTAGAGAAGTATATTGGCAAGTTTTCTTTCCTCTTTAAAAACTTGGAATTGGAGGCAAACAGAAAAAAACAAACGAGGATGAACAAATGGGACAGCACCTAATTCATTTCAGATTACAAGGGTTTGCAACTGATACTCTGTACTCCTATTCCAGTTTTGGTTTCCTGGCAAAGAACTCCAAAACATCATCCTTGGGCAGCTCCTGCTCTCCTGCGTTCCCTAACCCTCCCAAATCCGAATCTCTTCCCCTTTTTGAGCCACTGTCAATCAGGTTCCCAATTACAAAAACTGCTAGTCCTGCCAGCCGGATTGGCCTATTTTCCTTTTCCAAGTTTGTTCCAGAGAGATCCAGTTCCTCAGCAGCGTGTTCCTGCCAAACAGAACTCAAACCCTCTAGTTGAAACATTGGTACACTGTTTGCTAACTCCTTGTGTGTTGTATCTTCTGTATTCACAGTGAAAGGAGCCACTCTTGAATCTGACCCTTAGCTTATGGAACAGTTGCACCATTGTATCAGACCCCCACAGTAAGCTTTCCTCTGTGCCAATTATGAACCAAGTCGAGGTCGCTTCCTTGGTGATGCTTCTTCCTCCTCCTCTTCCTCCTCATCATCAGGATAATCTACAAGGCCCACTAGTCCTCCCTGTGGAAATTCAGAAAGTAGTATATTCAAACACTTGGCTCTCGTACTATAAGACAAATCCACATTTAAAAAAACAATTCTGAGAAATCACAGCTGCATACTAACAGTTAAATATCGCAGGACACAAATGTAAGGAGTTCTAACAAAATGCCCTCACATTTAAAAAATATATTTTTTATTTGGATGTTATCCCATCAAGTTAATCACATTTTAAGCATCTTACTGTATTTAGCTTTTATCAGTCTGGATTATTTAGTGAGGCATCTTTTTTCTTCAACACAAACACAGGGTAGCCAAATTTTGACAGTTGGTAGGCCTTTGTATGTAAATTTGCCTGTACTTTCCACCTGGCTGTATGTTTGGGGATTTAATGAATGCCAACATTCAGAAACAGTTTACTAAATTCACCAAGAAATTGATTTGTTTTAGTACAGATGCCGCATTAAGATTAATTAACGCACACGCATTCAGACAAGTGTAAATGAAAACATCTGAACCTTTGTTGTCACTGCTGTAGACGGGCTGGTATGCTTTGAGGAAGAACTAGTGGAGCTGGCTGGAGCGGTCTGAGCTGCCGTTGGTTTGCCGTTAGTGCCATTTGTTCCGTTTGCCGCGCTGGATGTACACGTATGTGAAAAGGTAAACTTGAAGCTGGGACTCGACGATCGCTTTGGAAGGTTTTCCTTGTCCTCGCTTTCTTTAGCTGTGAGAAAAACATTTGAGCTCAGACTATCTAAGAATTTATTGCTTAGAACTTTTCACTAATATTGGAATACTAGCAATTTAGGAAAACAGTGACATAATCGCATACTGTAATAATACAATAGGCAATCACTGTCTACTATCACACCAAATGAAGAACGTACATTTGGATGGGTATCAATGAAATTGGTCACATACAGACAGATCTTAAACTTATGTCAACTAAAAGCATTTTTAGTGGGTTATGCAAATAGCAAACAATTGTTCTGTTGCTACTCTTCACAAATAGATCATCGAGATCCTACATTTGAATTGATGAGCGCACAGAGGGCGGATGTTCCACAATTTCAATTTTGTAAAAAACCTATTTCCGGTAAATCAGAGATCATCAATTTAAAAGGATGAAAGAGGAATTGGAGATTGCAGCACCAAAGAGTAACAACCAACCAAATGAAGTGAACAGGAAAAGGCCACTAATCCAGACAGGGAAGTTCATCTTTCTGTCCAAAATTGTTTTGTTTAAACATTTACAATCAAGAAAATAAATGATAAAAGTCCTGTTTTTAGGTTTGATAAATTTCTCACCGCACTTCAAAACCACCCAGTGATCTGCCGAATTTTCAAATGTTACAATAAAAAGACAAGTTTTGAAAGCTGATGAAGCGCTTTTAATACTAATCCAACACTTACTTAATGTCCATATTTCAATTCTGAAATGCACAAGTAATCTGTCAACAACTATTAGCGGGAAAACAAGAGGGACATGATTTTTTTAAGCATATCTGAATGTTTCATTTTTACAAATAATCGGTTTCCGCACTAAACAACATTGGTCGGGAAACAAAATTCTGAATTACCGATTTAATCAATATTGGTACAGCAGTTACAATCCGCATGGTGACAAAGCGAGGACTAAAAGCAAATCACTGTGAAGTTATTATACTTGGTTCCCAGGCTGAATTACACCACCTTTTAGTCAGTCATGCAAAAAGTCAGATTTCAAAAACAGTTGACTATAATTAATGTAGTACCTTTTTTAGTTTCAAGAAATTTTCCATAACTGTCTGGGTAATCGTCCTCAGATTTTGATTTCTCAACGTGGGGGACCAGAGCTTCTCCTTCTTCTTCCTCCTCATCTTCATTAAACCACATCTCTTCATCTTCCTCCAAAGCGCGAGCATCTCTTCGGTAACGGTTATTACGCAATATGGATGGTACACTGAAGAGAGAAAATAGAACCACAATGTGAAATCATTGCCAATAATAAATCATTGCCAGCTCAGAACTAAAACGTTGAGTGTTAAATTTACTTTCCAACTTAAAATTGAGCACAATCAGTTAGATGATTAGATTCCTGACGTGAAAGGCGCTCTATAAAAGTAATTTTGTCGTTATTTGTTGTCGTAGGTGCATATATAAAATTTTGGTACAAGTGGACATCTACTGATATGATCAATGGGTGGCAAAATTATTATTTTTTTCATTTCAACAACTGTTTGTGGGACACTGCTGGGCGCAATTGGCTGCCACGTTTCCCCCCAAATATGTAGTCAATTCATTTTACAGTATATTCTGTGAATTTGAGACGTCTAGAAGATGTGAAAAGCGCTGTATCAAATGTCAGGATTATTATTATTATTATCCAGTTCCTGCTGAATACAATGCTCAAGGCAAGAATCCAAATTAGCTTACGAGAGGGAAACCGGATAAGATTGATGAAAGGAAATAATTTGCCAGAATACGAGTTGAGCCAAGTCGACTTCAAGATCCTCAAACTCGTGTTCAAATCCAATCATTCCCTGTTACCTCCCTACCTTTCCGACTTCATCACCACTACTTGGTGATGAACACATTCCAACAGCTGACCACATTCAGCTTGTGACTGGTTTCAAAGGATTCTTACCTGTTTAATTTCTGATTTTGGAGACGATCCCTTTCCTGCTCATATCTTAACTTCAGTCCTTTAAATGTCTGCACATACTCCACATGTTCAAGTGCTTTGTAGAAGTTGTCAACTATGTGCGATGTAAGTGACTTGATATCCTCCTGTAGCAAGAAACATTTACAAAGAATAGATAACACAATTCTTTATCAGGAGAATGGTGACAACTGACATCATAGTTTATGATTTTCGCTGAATATTGTGCTGAAAGTAAACACAAAATTGACCAAACCATAGGAAAAATAGTAACTTACCACTCTGATAAATTCAAAGAGTTCAATTATTGCTGAATTAAGCAGATTATATCTGGTTCCATTATCCAAAAAAGCATTTATAACTGGCTCAAAGAGATTTCCTTTAGTGATGTAGCGATTATAGAATTCATCCTTTAGTCCAATGATCCTCCTCATAAAACGCAATGCACCTATTTTCACAAAACATAATTAGTCACTGAACTGCCTCCACATTGCCACATTTTTAAATGAATTTATCTGGAGTAGTACAGCAAGTTGGATTGCCATCACTCACAAAAAAGCACAATAATATAGATGCACAGGTGCAAGTTCCTGAATGGTTCTTTACCACTAAAAGTTTTGTACGATGAGCAGGCTGAAGTAGCGGTTAGCAACAATCAGTCCCTTCCGGAACATAGAAATTTTTCAAAGTCTAATTTTATCAGTTTAAAAAAAACTTACATAAGGCTAGAAAAGTATGTTTTGAATTCATCAGCACCAACACCCTTCGGAGCAAATCTTTGTTCATGATGTAGTTCTTGATATGATATGTATGATGTTCTACGCAGAACGTGAGCAGTTCCAAGATCAAGGCCAGGAGCTGTGCAGTCTGGAAGTTGTCTAAAATGATAGTGAGTGGGGTTAAAAGCTGGCTACTCATTTGTGACTTTCATTTCATTTGAAAACTAGCCTGAAATTAGAGAGGTTGATTTGTGCCACAGGCTCTGGTTTAGCTAACACAGGTGGAAAAACAGTCTTCTAGCTCACTGCACAGTTAAACAATAAAGTACATTAAGTAATAGTAATAATGAGTTGTGAGTTTAATGCTGCCCCTGCTGAGCTTTTCTCCTCACCTTTTTCCCACCTGATATACTTTTTTTAGACATACACCATTAAGTCAACCTGAAAAGGTTGAAGGGGTTCATGTTGTCTCTGAGTGAACAAATGGGATTCAGTAATGATACAGCTCAATTTGGTAATAATTAATATTAATATATAGAGAAAGAGCAAGCTTTGCTAAAAAAAAATCTTACAGGTTATAGACAGAACTGTAGGAAAAATGAAATTGGATACATTAGTACGAAAACTAAATTAATCGAAGATAATTTTAAGAGAAATAAAAAGCCTATGTCAGTCGCTACTCTTGCCTGCATGGTTATGGGTTCAAGCCCTACGTCAGGACTTTGAACTCTCATTGTCTGGGCTCACACCCCAATGCAGTCCTGGGATGGTCCTGCATTGTCTACATTTTACAGTAAATCTTGTGACAGCTTTGAGACATCCCTTCTGACATTCAAGTCAATATACAAAGAGCATTTTCCTCTCCAAATAGTGGTTATATGGAAGAGACTCCCAACAAGAGAAGCCGATGAAATCTGGATTATCGTAATTTTAAAAAAATCTCCTATTGTATAATAATAATACTGGTGGTTGTATAATAGGAACAGACTGAGGTAAACAAGTAGTCTGAACACAGGAGTTTTTATGATACCGATACCAGGATGGAATAGTGGAAATGTAAGAGCGCATGAATGTTTTTACTTGATGTTGAGGATCGATAAAAGTTCCTGATGAGAGGTTGGGTAAAATTCACAAGGTTAGCGACATTAACAATAGCTGTTCCTGACTGAGAAATGTTTTGGGTGCAAAAGTAGAACAAAACCAGGTATTTCTCGAGTAACCATTCCTCTTACTTCAATGGGCAGAAAGGTTGAACATAAAACTACCATGAAATCTATGCCAGGCTAACAAAAAAGTTATTGCTGACCTAAATCAATACCAGTCGACATTAATTTCCTGTAGTTGCAGCAAACAGTCAAAGTTTATAATTAACTTTAAAAGAGTACTGTAAAAAAACAAGTGAGCTTGCTGTGTTTAAGGACTTTGTTTTCTACAAGCAGCTATTAATTTTTATTACTAAGCCACCATTGCTGGGTGTATACCAGTCTGGAGACTGTTTAAGGTTCTGGAGTAATCGTTTATAAGAACTTCCAAATCTTCAGGTGCTGTGATTTATTAATGCTTAGAAGACATATTAGACACCGAGGGAAAAAAACAATGTTTCAGTACCAGGTTTGAAGTCAAAGTCAAGTTAAGCAAACTGCAACTTACCAGGACACAACGCACTATTCCTGTCAGATCCGACAATTGCATCTAAATAAAATTTCAAACACAAACGAGTATAAAGAGATGCACTTTGACCACCATCAAAGATTTCCACTCTTTTGGAGAAAAAAGCATCCAGAGGAAATCATTGCAGTTAAAAGACATTTAACATCAGGACTTAGTGTCACCGAACTCACTTTAGTTAATGATTCACATCAATGGTCTAGGTTACATTAATTGATTTATAGCTGCATATCAACTCGGCAGTTTAATACTTCCACTTTCTTCCAACGTGCATGTCAGATAAGTTATCTGCTCTCAGTTTCTGTCTACAAATATAACAAATAATATATGATGTCAATATGCTTGAAATCATAAAATCTTCCCATTTAAAAGCTTGTATTGTTATCCAAATGCTGACAATGATTGCAGACTGTAAAAATGTACATTAGCAAAGTACTGTCAGCACCTTGGGATGTCCTCCTGACGTGAAAGGCGCTCTGTAAATGTAATTTTGGTGGTGGTGTTGTTAAATCTCAAACAGAAGGCTTACAAATATCAATAATTAAATAATGCAAGTTTTACTTACCTTTACTGCTAGATTTTTCATCTGTGGTATTAGCTAGTAAAGGAGCACTGAGCACATGCATACAGTGCTTATAGAAAAAGCTGAGGAATTCAGTTTTCTCAGTTTTCTGTTAAAACAAGATAGCAATTTGGTCATTTCCTTAATCACTCTATACAAGCAAATTTTTTTAAAAACAAAAACTTATAAATCTTGCACTTCTGCACATACACAAACAACAAATCAGTCAGGGCATCATTGTGGCCCCTAGCTTTTAACTTGATTTTAGTACTTTAAAGCAACTGAGTGAAGAACGATCTATGGAAAGTTGCAACAATTCATTCAATGCTATTAAAATAAGCTTCCACATGTGCTGAACATTTTCAAAATTTAGTTTACAGTCCTTCAAACAAGCTCTGGGTTAGTGCCAACACAGAGGCCTCGCTGCAGGTTTTCATTTCATTCGATTATATGCTCAAACAAATAGAAAATATAAATATATTAATTGTATGAGTATTGCACCATCACAAAAGATGCTATTCCTGGAATGGGATTACACAGATTTCATTCTTTTCAAACCACCACCATCAGGTTATCCTTTTTTTGAATATAAAGATGCAAAGAATTAGGACTAAAAGTAACACTGCTTTGTTTGCTCTATTCAATTTGGGATAATTTTAATTTTATCCTACAAACAATTCCCCTGGGAAGCTTGCTTGAACAGGTTATTGAAGGCAGGCAACATGATGAGACAACACAACTAAATATACAGTCATGTAAATGTCCACACAAACAAACTCAGTGGTAAATCAATTCAGGTTGTTCAAAATCACTAACAGATAAAAGTAATCCAAATGTGCCTTACATTTGCTGTAGCTAACATATTCTCAGGGTCAATTAATGTTCTCAACAGTCCCATAAGTTGAACTGCTCCTCCAAGCTCAGGATCTGTATCACAGATCATCTGTTCAATAATTACGTTGATTAGGAGAATGTCCTGAAACAAAAATGAACCCAATTAGATGACCAATTATACAAAAAAAACTTTAAAACTATAACAGTTTCAAAACAGTGATTCATTTACTCCTATCTTAATTTGGAAGACAAGAGGGAAGAGGTGTGTGAGTGACTTGAGTCTGTCAAGAGGAAATACATCAACAGAAAATGCAAATGACGAGATAACGGAGGGTCAAAACTCTTTTACGATAAATAAGTGATGTGCTTACATATCCTCAGAACAAATTGTTTCGCAAAATAATGAACAGTTTGTAGATTGGGTATCAATACCAGCACTCTCGAAGACTAATGATAAGACGCAATTTTCAAATGCAATGGATTATTATTATTAGGCCCTATTCCCCCCCCATCAAATACAGTATCGCCAAACAAATTTAAAAATACCCAGATATCATAAAAAAGGGCAGATCATTGATTAACAGAATGATGGTCTTCTTTGAGGAATTAAGTTCGATATCCTCTCTTCCCTGATATTAACTCTCACCCTTTCACCAGCCATTGAGAAGAGATTAATAGCTGAGGCTGGGGAGATGATCATAGAAAACTGTGACTGGTAATTAAGTTTCCATTTACTATGAAAGCTTGTACTTACATCATCACTCTGCTGAGCTTCCTGCATTACAAACTCGCGTACCATAGATGGACTATATTCTACCAAATAAGAAAATATGTCTGTAGCAGCAGCTCGCACCTGTACATCATCCATGCCCTGCAAAATATGGAAACAAGTTCAAATGTTAATTGAGGTTATGATTGTATGGCGAGAAGTGACATTTCTTGAGCGTTTGTTTTCATCCCTCTCAAAGCAAAAACAATCGCTTTAGAAGGATAACTTAATCCATCCCTTTTTCAATATACTATACAAGGCTAGAAAAACAGATTTTAGAAAGTGCCACTTCATTATCCATCCAAAATAATAAATTAAACATTAACAAACACTTCCAGATTGTAGGTAACTATTTCCTGCAAATTGAATTTAGAGGCTTAGCAGTGCCAACAGTTCATAACCTTCTCCATTTGAACAAAACAGAAACATAAGGAGTCAATAATACCCCAGGAGAAATCATACTCCCAGCAAGTCAAAAGTTATATTGTCAGACGCACAGAAGTATGTTTCCTGTCTACCCTCTCATTCGAATGGTATAGGGAGAAAAAGAAGTGATTAAAAGGGGCAATAAAACCACCTGCCAATTATTAGTACAGTAAAAGCCTGTTTATCCGTGAACAGATCAACCGGATTGCGGGGGGTTGCGCAAATCCAGCAATCGCGAGTATGCTCGCTTTGCGCATACATGCAATGCGTGCGCATGCACACTTATTAAACTTACGAACACTGGGTTTTTAAACCGATCATTTTACCGAGTGTGCTGGAATCTTTATTGGTAAGTATCCATGCAATATTCTGTTATTATTTAGTATATTATTAATATGGTATGTTTTAAAATAAGTAATTTTTTTGTGTTGGGTTTTCGACAACTTGCTGATCGATTATCCAACACAGTCAATTAGTCGACCCCCTCCTGGAGGGTGCCGGATAAACAAGCTTTTACTGGGCAAAGCACATTTACTTATTTGGACATTCAACACATTTACAAAGATACAATTTGCCACAAATGGAGGTTTTCCTCATTATAGGAAGAAATGAACTATTATTGCTGACTGTAGCAACTTGAATTACCTTATAAGGATCCTTTAAAGATTGCTCAAGAATCTAAACTCTCAAACTACATTGTTATTCTTGAGTATTATGATATGCATGATGTTTGATTAAATTATATTTCTTAACTTGAAAGCTAATTCAAGACATCTATTTTGTTTTGTTGATTAAAAAAAATTGAGGCACATTGCCATACGTTAAGTTACCAAGGACCATATTTCCAAATCCATGTAGTCTACTGGTCACCATTTGTCTCTTCTGCCAGTAGAGATTTACCGAGTTCAACCCTGGCATGCTGAAGTATGCTCAGAAATGACCAATATCTAAAAGGTTTCATGAAGAACCTTGAGTCAGAGACAAATTAGTTACCCCAGGGCTTACAAAGTGTACCAAGGAAATCCTTCATGGGAATATAGGGAGAAATAAACCACATATTTCCTTAAGAGCCATGGATTTGGGAAACTGGTAAAATAAGAATGAATGGGAATATCGTTAAGCAATTATGTTACAGCAATCTGGCCCCAGTAAAAACAAAATAGCAATATTTAAGTATATTTAAGTATTTAAGTATAGCTTTCAAAAACAAATAATGTAAGAAAAGCCATAAGAAAAAAATCTTCTCACCAGAACTATTTCAAGGGCCGGAAGAATTCCTAAATTAGCAAGAGTCTTGAAAAATGCATCTCTATTCTGAGGTTGCAATGTTTGAGAAAATGCACAGAATTCTTTAAAGAAGTTCACCTGTGTTGAAGAACATAAATCAGTTAGTAAAAGGTAACACTTTTAATCGATAAACATTTCAAATTGAATAGTTAACTTACTAATTCTCGTCTCTTATCATCATCCGTTGCTTCATCTGTTAACTGTGCAAAAAGTTCAGTCAAAAATTTCTCATCTTCCTGTTTCAAAGGAACAAAGAAACAGATTTCAGCATTTCCAGTTTTAAAAAGAGGGCGCAAAGTTGTAAAATACAGCTTCAAGTTACCAGTACAATGGAGATACAGAACCTGTCATATGTAATAATAATAATAATAATCCTTGCATTTGATGTAGCACTTTTCACGTCTTCTAAACTCCTCAAAGCGCTTCACAGAATTTACTATAAAGTGAATTGATTGAATATTTGTGGGTGAAACGTGGCAGCCAATTGCGCACAGCAGTGTCCCACAAACAATTGTGGATTGAAATGACCAAGTTATTATAGATTTTTTTGGAAGGCTTATTATTAGGTTTGTGGAGTAAGGAAAAAAGCTAAAAAGTCAGAATTGTTTTGATTATTTCAAATCGGTTTAGATATTTTGGTCAGTCCAAATAGGAAAAATAATCAAAAGAATGTGAACAACCTCATTTTGCGCATCCTATGTAACTTTTAAAAGCTTGCTTTCTTGCCACTAATGTACTGCACTTAGTGAATAAATTAACATATGATTGAGAGAAAACATGGGCAAATAAGATGAATCCACTCATAGCTTTCCCCTCAATTTGTTAATAAGTGGAATATGTTTAGGAATGCTGTGTTCACTTCTTTCTCTGTGAACACGATGAGGCTATAGCACAATGGGGTCCAAAATTTGATCTTACCCAAGGTCGAAACGAGGGGGCAGTTTGTTGGGAAATGAAAATTAATACTGACACAACAACAACAACAAAATTACATTTGTATTGCGCATTTCATGTCGTGGATTGAAATGACCAATTTTTATTATAGCTTATTTTTGGACGGATTATTATTAGGCATGTGGAATCAAGAAACTTGCCCTCGGTTTCATTCCGAACTGCCTAGATTCGAAATACGGGTATCATGTTTGTAAGGCGAGTGCTCTAACCACTGAGCTATAGGACTCCACTATTCCCTGTAGCGCACAATTCACCACTCCTAAACTTAGGCATCTCAAGGAATAATTCTGCAGAAATGCTTCAGGTACACAAAAGGTGTTCAACAAAAACAAAATTACATTTGTATAGCGCCTTTCACGTTGGGAGGACGTCCCAAGGCACTATTCAAATAATCTATCTAACCCATTTTTCAGCACCAATGCTGTTATGTACAACAAAATTACATTTGTATAGCACTGCTCACATCAGGAGGGCTTTGTAGCTCTTTGAAATATTCTAACTACTTTTAGGAACACAGTAACCACTTGTTCTGTATTTTGAATCTTGCAGTACATCATATCACTCGACAAGTTGCCAACAATGTTTGTGCAGCTACAGCTTGAAGAGGATAATCGATATTGATTTTGCTGAAAGTATTTTCACATACCGTATATCTCCGCGTATAAAGCGCACTTTTTTTCAGGTCGGAAGATCTCAAAAGTTGGGGGTGCGCCCTATACGCAGGTACAAGCAATTTTGAGCCTCGGAAATACAGTAAACAGGAGGGGCGGCCGGCGCGCTGTCAGCCGGGGTTTGGTCAGTGTCCGGCGGGGGTTGGGGGGAGCGGGTGACGGGGCTTCGGCTTCGGCCGCCCGGGCAGCGGCAGCAGCAGCGGACTTCAGTGCTGTGCCTGCTGCCTGCCTTCTGCCAAACCCAGTCTGCCTGCCTCACTCCCTGCCGCTCTCTCTCCCTGCCTGCGTGCCGGTCTGCCTCTCTCCCAGGCTGCCGACCTGCCTCTCTCCCTCTCTCTCTCCCAGGCTGCCGACCTGCCTCTCTCGGGCTGCCGGCCTCTCTCCCTCTCTCTCTCTCCCGGGCTGCTGACCTGCCTCTCTCCCTCTCTCTCTCCTGGGCTGCCGGCCTGCCTCTCTCCCTCTCTCTCTCCCGGGCTGCCGACCTGCCGCTCTCCCTCCCTCCCACCCGGGCTGCCGACCTGCCGCTCTCCCTCTCTCTCTCCCGGGCTGCCGACCTGCCGCTCTCCCTCTCTCTTTCCCGGGCTGCCGGTCTGTCTCTCTCCCGGGCTGCCGACCTACCGCTCTCCCTCCTTCCCTCTCGGGCTGCCGCTCTCCCTCTCCCTCTCCCTCTCCCTGCCTGCCTGCCTGCCTGCCTGCCTCCCTGCCTCCCTCCCTGCCTGCCTGCCTGCCTGCCTCTCTCTCTCTCTCCCAGGCTGCCGCTCTCCCTCTCTCCCTCCCTGCCTGCGTGCCTGCCTCTCTCCCTACCTACCTGTCTCTCCTCCCTTCTGCCGACAATATCATTGAAAATGATTCCGTTTTTTTTCACCAAGAAAAGGTCAAAAACGGGGGGTGCGCCTTATACGCGGGTGCGCCTTATACGCAGAGATATACGGTACTTGTTATTCTGAAAAGCAGGGATGTTTCTCATTGCAAATCTCACTTACAGCTTGCTGATTAATGTTTACGGTTGAGTCTTCTAGACCAGATTAAACAGCCGATATAAATTCCGCCTCAGCATTTTAACAAACTGGATCATATCCTTGTTAATTTTTTCTGCAAAAGTTCACCTCTAGAAGTCTTTATTCCTACCTTAAGCATTTCCAGCCCTGGAAATCAGTTCGATTACTCTGCTACAAAGCCTTATAAGGTAGGGTTTCCAAATTTGCAAATAATATTCCAAAAATAGCCTAATTGGTTATCTATGTAATTAAGCCATTTATCTAAAGTTAAAATTTTAACTTAAATTTCTCTGCAGTTTTTTCTATGATTTCTTAGAAGATTATAAACTTTTTCAGATGTTAAGTTCCAATCCAAATATTAAATTCAGCATTGTTCCAATAATGAGTACAGATGATCAAATGAATGATTCATTTACTATAGTGCTGGAAATACAATTATAGGGCCTGTAACTAACCTGGCTCAAATGGCTAAAATCCAACAAAGCAGGTTGAATGGAATTTATTGGACGTTCCAAGAACATAAACTGAATTTTAATACAATTCTTTTATGGCCACTGTTCGGTAACCTTGGGAATTGCCCATTGTTCATTGTTAGATTAAATATGTTTAATTGTAAATTGATTTTCCTCGAAGTCGAAACCAGTGTAAAAACTTTCAGGTGTGTACTATAAAATTTCCAATATCATAATCTCCTATTTACAGGTTAAGCAGCAATAATCATTTAGCTTAATGACAGGAGCCATTTTGCACCAGACGTGCAGCCAATTTGGAGTAGCTGACCGTACCGTTATGTGTACAATACCTAAAGGGGGTTGGAATATTCAGTTCCCTAGCCTTGAGTAATCCCACATAAGCATGTTGATGGCAGCTGTCCCAGCTGTTAAACTAAACTGGAGGTGTTAAAGGATGCAAGTGGCTCCTCCCAAGATATACAGAAATTTAATGATGAGCTAAATCCTCAGGCTGCACTAAACATCAAAAATTCCTTTCTCCATTGAAGCAAATATAGATTTGTATATTTTTGTTCTACTTTGAACACATAGTATTCCATAAGACTTTCCCATTCAATTTTTGATTTCTCATTTTAAAATATTCAGTGTATTATACAAATGCTATGAAATCCAAATGCTTTCAAAATGGAGCTATACAGTGCTGATAAATCAGTATATGCACTTTTATCATCATGATTAGTTACACTCAACCAATCGGAAGAATTTAGAAATAATAATGATCTTTACTTTTCTTTCAGCGCTTTTCACAATGAAGAACTTTACAGGAATTAATGGCAATAAAAATCCTGTATGTATTTTTAAATCTTGCCGGCTTTAGGGAGTTACCAGATTTTGGAATGTCGGATTATTAAGGTTTTACTGTACAGCACTTGTCATGTCTTCTAGGCCTCTCAAAGAGCTTCACAGAATATACCGTACAGTGTATTGACCTTATATTTGTGGGCGAAACACTGCAGGCAATTGCGCACAGAAGTGTCGCTCAAACAGCCATGGATTGAATGACCAATTTTCTTTAGGGCTTAATATCTCAGGAAAATTGATTCACCAATCAATCAACAACCAGGTTCCTACATACTGTCAGGTAAACAGGCGTGTAGAATAAGGAAGCTTACCCAACATTTCACCCTGCTGGGAACTGAACGTTCCCCTGCGTGCGCAATATGGCTGCCGCCATGACCCGAGCTTCCCTCCCCCTATTCAAGCTTTTCCCCCCAACCCCCCCTCTCCGTTATTTTTTCTCTACCCTTTTTTCTCTTCGCCCTCCTCGTTTACTATCCCTGCTCGACCCTCCCACCGCTTCCCTCTGTTCCAGTATTGGAATCCGCCGTCGGGCTCACGGTGGCACTCGGCGCTGGCTGTCCAACAGCAGTCACACCAAGTGCCCTGTCCCCCACCATCACCGCCAGCCCCACCAGACACAAACCCGGGGGGGTCAACCTCTCCTCCCTTATTCAGATCCCCACCCTCCCCGCCGACCATCCCAGTCCCCCCTCACACCCCTCGGCCAACTGCTTTTTCCGCATCGGCCTCCAAAATGTCCGCTCTGTCTGCAACAAGACCCTGGCCATCAACGATCTCATCCTTGGTGAGAACGTTGACATCATGGCCCTGACGGAGACTTGGATCACCCCAGGCGACACTTTCCCCCTTGTTGAAGCCACACCACCCAACTACACATTCCACCATGCTCCTCGACCCAACCGTCGTGGCGGTGGCGTGGCCCTCATCTCCAGGACATCCCTCGCCCTATCCCCCTATTTCTCCGGCTCCTTCCCCTCTTTTGAACAACTCACCCTCTCTCACTCCTCCCACAGTTCTTTCAAAATCCTATTAGTTTATTGCCCCCCCAAACCTTCCCCCACTTTCATTTCAGACTTTTCTTCACTTTTAACTTCCCTTTGTGCCTCCTCTGATCGCCTTATTATTCTTGGCGATTTCAACCTCCATTTCACCCCCTCCTGCCCCATTTCCTCTGAATTTTCCTCTTTACTTTCGTCTTTCAACTTCTCCCTTCACATTAACACTGCCACCCACACTCACGGCCATCCTCTCGATCTAGTGATCACCCGAGGCCTCAACGTCTCTGGCGTCACCATCACAGACAAGGCCATTTCCGACCATTTTTTCATTTCCTGCAACACCTCTATCCCTCCCCCCTCCACTTCCAAACCCACCACCATCTTCTACCGGCCCTGGAAGAAGATTCCCCCTCAAACTTTCACCTCTGCCCTAGAAACCTCCGACCTCCTCCCACAATGGCATTCTTTTTGTACAGACCCATCCTCCGCCTCCACCGCCCTCCATAACACCCTCTCCACTACCCTCTCCACCCTGGCCCCCCTCACCTCCAAAACCGTCTCCCATTCCCGATCATCACCGTGGTACACATCTCACCTCCGTTCCCTCAAAAGCCAAGTGAGAGCAGTTGAACGCACCTGGCTCAAATCTGGCCTCACGGTCCACCGGCAAATCTGGCTGGACCGCATCAAATTTTACCGCTCCGCCCTAGCCACCGCCAAATAAGCCTTCTATTCCAGGATAATCCTGGAAGCGAAGGACAACCACTGCCTCCTCTTCGCCACCACCAACCAGCTCCTCCGCCCCCCCCGCCTCACCTCGCAGATCCTCTCCTCAAACGTTCGTTGCGAGGAGATGCTGGATTTCCTCGAGTCCAAAATTGAGAAAATCCGCTCTGCGGTTTCCTCCCCCCACCACTCCTCCACCTCCGCGCCCTCATCAGCTACCTCAACCCCTACTCACCCCCCATTTCATACTTTCAACCCCACCACCCCGCTTTCAGTCACAAAAACAATCACCTCCATGAAACCCACCACGTGCTCATTGGACCCCATCCCCACCCCCCTCCTCCGCACCCAGCTCCATTTGTTAGCCCCGCTCATTTCTGACACCATTAACCTTTCCCCCTCCTCAGGAACCATCCCTACCTCCCTTAAAACAGCCACCATCACCCCTATCCTGAAGAAACCCTCCCTTGATGCGTCGCAACCATCAAGTTATCGACCCATCTCCAACCTCCCGTTTCTATCCAAGGTCCTTGAAAGAGTGGTTGCCTCCCAGCTCCGCTCTTTCCTTTCAAATCACTCACTTCTTGAACCCCTCCAATCAGGTTTCCGCCCTATCCACAGCACAGAAACTGCCCTGGTCAAGGTCACAAATGACATCCTAACCGCCTGTGACCAGGGCTCCATCTGCCTCCTCGTCCTCCTTGACCTGTCTGCTGCGTTCGACACAGTCGATCACACCATCCTCCTTCAACGTCTTTCCTCCCACCTCAACCTTCAAGGCACAGTCCTTGACTGGTTCCATTCTTATTTGACCCACCGATTACATTTTGTTTCTTCCAATGGCTTTTCTTCAAACCCCCGCACAGTTTCCCACGGCGTCCCTCAGGGCTCTGTCCTCGGTCCCCTTCTTTTCACCCTTTACACGCTCCCTCTGGGCGACGTCACCCGCAGACATGGGGTAAATTTCCACATGTATGCGGATGACACCCAGTTGTACCTTTCTGCCTCATCCCTCAACCCCCAGACGATCGATGTTCTGACAGCATGTCTGACCGACATCGAATCGTGGACGAGGGACAACTTTCTGCAATTGAATGTGAGTAAGACCGAGGCCCTCCTGATTGGCTCAAGCCAGCGCCTCCGCACATCGGGCGCTGCCAGCCTCAACATCCAAGGCTGCACTCTCCACCTCACAAAGCCAATCAGGAACCTCGACATCATGTTCGATCAAAAACTTTCCTTCCTCCCCCACATCCGCGCCTTGACCGGCACCGCCTATTTCCATCTGCGCAACATTGCCAGGCTCCGCAACTATCTTACCCCCCGCGCTGCCGAAACACTTGTGCATGCTTACATCACCTCACGGCTGGATTACGGAAATTCTCTCCTAGTCGGCCTTCCCAGTTCCTCCATTCATAGGCTGCAGGCCATCCAAAACTCTGCAGCCCGTGTACTATCCCGCACCCGCCTCCGCGACCACATAACCCCCACCCTCGCCCGTCTCCACTGGCTCCCCATCCTCCAGAGGATCGAGTTTAAGATCCTCGTCCTCACCTACAAGGCCTTACCCCATCCTACCTAACCGATCTACTCTCCCCCTACACGCCCACCCGGACCCTCCGTTCAACAGGACTTGGCCTGCTCCAAGCCCCCCGCCCGAACCGCCCTACCATCGGAGGCCGGGCCTTCAGTTTCTCCGCTCCCACCTTATAGAATGCCATCCCTCAATCCCTCCGTTTCGCCTCTTCCCTTTCCTCTTTCAAGGCCGGTTTGAAGACTTTCCTCTTCGATCGTGCCTTTTGTTCCACCCCGAACTCTTTTACCTCCCCTTCGTGTTTCACCCCTTCCCAAACACTCCCCTCCCAGCTCGGGTCACACGCCTCTTGTTCAGCGCCTTGGGACGTCCTCCCGACGTGAAAGGCGCTCTATAAATGTAAATTGTTGTTGTTGTTGTTGAACCCAGGTCTCGCTTGCGAGGCGAGTGCTCTAACACCTGAGTTGGACAACTCCAGTCAATTTACTGTAAAGTATAGTGACTGTTTTGTGAGCAAATACTGCACGGAGCTTTGCTTCCAATAGTACAATTCAACATCAGTTATCCACATACCAACCATACGTATCAGGCTCAGATGCAGAGGCGAATGCATAGATGCAAGACACAGGCAAAGACAAATTCTGTTAACATTGCATGAAGTTGAGTTAACTAAAAATGCAATTTTCTTGTGCAGTGGATCAATAATTGAAGTCTTAGTGACCTCGCATGTATACAAGTTTCTTTTATGGGACAAAGGTAGGCACTTTAAAGTTCTTGATGCAAGTAAAGAAATAGGGGAGCAAGAGCTGTGCAATTCCAATTCATCACATTTAGACTGCAGAGGTCAGAATCTCAATCTCACAAACAATCTGCTATACATTGTGTTGGGCTCAAGGTTCTAGCACGTTTCCCCAATGCCCAAAGCCCTGATTCCCTAGCTTCCAGTAGTAATTCAATATTTAAAGTCCAGGGAAACACAATGAAAAATGTGATTGCTGGACAGCAGCTACACAGTGTCTTCCAGGACACCAAACATGATTAACTTCAGCTTTCACTTACTGTTTTGCTGGTGATATAGGACTCGAGTGATGGCACTATTCCAGATGGTATAAATTCTGCCAACACTCTTACTACCACATCAGGTCGATTTGTGTTTGCTGTCAGGTGCACTGATTCAGCTGCTGTCATTTACACATGTAGTTTCCAACACTCTGGAATCCTAATCCTGGCACGTTTATGTTGTATCAGTAAGAAGTACAAGAAAAAAAAGTCTAGGCACTTGACAAATGAGTGCCACTATTTTAACTTCCCAGCATAGCTCCACATATACAAAAAGGCATATGTATGCACCAAAACTGTCTACACTGGACCTTGCACATAAGGAAATAAAGATCCTAGCACAGAATCTACACAACTCCAACATAAAGAATGCTGCCCAACATTCAGTGTTTCTATTTTTGCTTTACTCTTTCTTCTTCCAGAGAAACCAAAATATTTCTGTATGTATTAAAACACAAAGATCATTCTCCATAGACAGTTAACAACAACAACAACTTAAACTTATAAAGCGCCTTTCACGTCCCATTTAGATCCAAAGCTTTCAGTTCTCAATTAGCACATTGGAACCTTATTTAATTGTCGTAATAAACATACTCCCCCCACCCCTATTAAATTGCTGATTATTAATTCTGGGCTGCACTCCATAACAATTGCAGGCTTTGTACAATATGAAGCGTTTCAACACAATATATTACTTTATTGAAGCATTACTTTCCTCAGGTGTTTAGCAGCACATATTATGTATTTAAAACTAATCACAGAAGTTTTGTTCTGCAGGGAGTTAATTAAAGAAGATATTACACTAAGCAATATTTCTTTAGTATCAACCACCAGAATAAAATGCTAAAATACTGATAGTATTACAAGCAGCAGTTTGGGCAGACAGTTACATGGATAACTGAAGTATCCCTGTATGAACATGGGCCAGTGCGTCCTTACTGCGTATGCACAGGTCGTTGATTTTACTTGCTCCAATGCTCAAAAATGAATGTGAATTTGCCAGCAGGACTCACATGTACAATTCACTCTGAAGCTTGCAATGCACCAGATGGTATAAGAAATTACAGGAGCGAGCGAGAAACAGATAATACCACATTAATCACTTTTCCTTTCCAGATTATTACAGACAAATAGGAGCAGGAATAATTGTAGTGTATTGCATTTCAAATTGCACAATATAGCATCCCTTATAAACAATATAGCATTCTGTAGGACGCTATAATGCTATATGCTTATATATATAAAAACTCAAGAGCATTCAACAATACTGGCTGGGGAACCGAGCTGGAGGTGCAAGGAATAGAGAGGACAAGCGATGACAGAAAGTGCGCTCAAAGGAACGGGACAGAGATTAGCTGTGAGCAGAAAATGGATTTATGGAATGGAGTTTCAAAGAGTGGGAGTACAGAATGGCTGAAAACTGGTCTGCGGATGGCAAGGTTGGAAGAGCAGAGGACATGAAGCAATAACAACTTGCATTTCTATAGCACCCTCCGCCATGGGTAGCGTCTCATGGCACTTAACTCTGAGCCAGATTGGAGGGGAGGGGGGGGTGGGGGGTGGTTGAGGTTGTAAGCACGGTCAATGTATGACAGGTAAATTGGTCAGATTAGAGGTGCTGCTGGAATCGAGAGTAGAGGCAGGCTTAGACATCATCTGCGTACACTTGGAAGTGAATTCCATGTTTACAGACAATGTCAATTAGTAGCAGCACATAAATGATCAGAGTATAGAACCCCGAGGAACACTACCTGTAAGTGCATAGGAGAAGTTGCTAGATAATGTGATACTGATGTGAATACTTGCTGACACTCAAAATCAGAATTCAAATATGTTTTGCATTGTTATAATGCCTTTCATACCCTCTCAAAATACTTTACAAGATTTACAGGGAAGTGTGCCAATTATATTTTTGAAGTCCATTGCTGCAATAACCAGGTAATGAATATCAATGTCCCACAAACACCAATGAAGGTGAATGGCCAATGTTATTGTTGCCCAGAACAAGAGAAATTCCCCTTTCTTGTCAACTTGAAAACATGTATGGGAAATTGGATTAACATCTCACCCGAAGGACAGCACCTCCAACAATACAGCATACCCCCAGCATAGCAAGTCACATAGTTAGTGTTTTAAAACCTGACGGTGGATTAAAACTAAATGCAAGCTTCAAAGAAAAAAAGATAAGATTTACACAAATAGTGCTTCAGTAATTTCACGTATACTGGTGTAAATAACTTAGCCACAGTTTAAAAATATTTTTAAACTGATCAATTAAGAGCTTTAAGGAACCCCCACCAAACATTCACAAGTACAGCAAAATATTCATGTACTAAAAGGTGTAGAATCAATTACTTCACCTTTTCATAAATTGTCCAAAACTGATTTTGGAAATGGGGATTGATAATGTTGGAGGAATTATTGAACTGAACGATACAAGGAAGCTCAGCCAACACCAGGAAAAAAAAACTGTTTTTATGAATGTCTCTATTAAATTTCAGGTTAACAATCCCTCCGTGCAATTTTCTCAATATCATCAGCACTTACCAGCTCATATACAAGCTTAAAGCAATTTACCCAGGCCAAAATGTTCTGAAATAAGTACTCTTTAAAGTGCAATTCTGCTAAACATGAATCATGCTATGTATTAAATACCACCACACAATTGATCTCAAACTAAGGAAATCAATTTAATTGATGCATTATAATACCATATGCAGTTTCAACACTAACATATGGAGTTTGGATGACTAATATTTTCATCGTCTGCTTTGCAACCAACTGCTCATATAAATTAGCCCTCTTTAGCAAGAAAAAATGTATTCATCTATGTTTAGTAATGCAGAGCGCCTATCTGAAAACAATACCTCCAAAGAAATTCCTACCTGCAAATATCAAAATAGTAAAAGTAACTAAGTAAACATTAACGTCTCACAAATCTACAATAGCATATGGTACAAAACAGGCCATGAAAGCCTAGATTTGCAATGATTCACTAACTCCAAAGAAAACACATTTGTCCTCTCCCTCAACCCTATCCCTAGAATTAACTACAATGCAAATACAGCAATTAGATCAGAAATTAGGTGGTTTAAGAAGTCATCCTGCCAAAACTTAAATTTGTATTATAGGACTAGAACTGTACATAAATGAACACACTACAATATTGTGTTGTTGTTGTTGTAAAGCACTGTCAAGGAGAAGAGAACGAGAGCACAGTGAGCTAAGCATATTGTCGATCCTATGTCTGAGTCCACCTCTGATCAACATGATGAAAGTCTAAATTCTGTGGGTTCTACATGAAATGAAATCAGTTTCAACCCAGTTTCTAATATATGTATATACCGTAAATCTCCGCGTATAAGGCGCACTATTTTTCACGTCGGAAGATCTCGAAAGTTGGGGGTGCGCCTTATACGCAGGTACAAGAAATTTTGGGCCTCGGAAATACAGTAAACAGGAGGGGCAGCCGGCGCGCTGTCAGCCGGGGTTTGGTCAGTGTCCGGCGGGGGTTGGGGGGAGCGGGTGATAGAGCTTCGGCCTCGGCCGCCCGGGCAGCGGCAGCATTAGCGGACTTCAGTGCTGTGCTTGCTGCCTGCCTTCTGCCAAACCCAGTCTGCCTCCCTCCCTCCCTCTCCCTGGCTGCCTGCCTGCCTGCCTCTCTCCCTCTCTCTCTCCCTGGCTGCCTCTCTCCCTCTCTCTCCCTGGCTGCCTGCCTGCCTCTCTCCCTCTCTCTCTCCCTCCCTTCCTCCCTGGCTGGCTGGCTGCCTCCCTCCCTTCCTGCCTGCCTCTCTTCCTGTCTGCCTGCCTGTCTCCCTCTCTCCCTCCCTGGCTGCCTGCCTCCCTCTCTCCCTCCCTGGCTGCCTGCCTCTCTCTCTCCCAACCTACCTGTCTCTCCTCCCTTCTGCCTGCAATATCATCAAAAATGCTTCGGGTTTTTTTTCACCAAGAAAAGGTCAAAAGTGGGGGTGCGCCGTATACACGAGTGTGCCTTATACGCGGGTATGTACGGTACTATATGTATAATATAATATAGCACAAATCAACCTACAATTCGAGCAAACAATAATCAGGCAATGTTAATCAGAGATGCTGTAAGCAAGAGTTTCGCAGTAAACAAATGAGCTTGACTTTTACTAGTACATTTTGAGGTTGGGCAAGCCATTGTTCTGGTGAAGTAGGCTGTCGTAATACTTTGCAATTATTGATAACATCTCAAATTTGAACTACGGTAGAACCTCACTAATCTGGTCACACAACAGCAAGTGACCTATTTAGTGAGGTGACCTGATTACTGAAATAGGTTGGGTATTGAGATCACTGATGTAAATGTTAAGGGCATTGATAATGGGCAAGGGTGATGAACATTGAACAATCATACTTTGCAATCATTAAAGGCATTGTCACATTTAAAACAAAAGCTGTCATGTATTCAGCCTACCTTTTGAGAATGCATCCACCTTGTTTTGTCAATGCCATAGATCACAGCTAATTGTTTGTGACTTTTGCCCTTATTCTTTTTGATTAAATCCACCCTCTCACATAAGGATGACTCCTTCCATGGTGGTATGTTTGCAACACTTGTCAACAGGCACTAAATCAAAACAATGTACATACAAACCATATGCTCTGAATACAGCACTTACCAAGAATTTGCCACAGCGGCTCAGATTACGCCGCGGGCGCCGAGTGAAGTCAATTTTCCACTCGGGGCGCTTCCGCGATCCAAACATTTCCCTCACCACAGGAGCCCACTCCGCCCACAGCAGTGTTGTGAAAAGCTCGAGGCCTAGCCCACCATGTACAGGCTAGTAGCGGAGGGTGAGGGGAGAATGTTTATACAACAACAAAATTACATTTATAGCCTTTCACGTCAGGAGGACGTCCGAGGGACATGTATACCGGAAGTGCAATTAGTGACCGTTGTCCTGAATAGTGAGGTGCCCGATTTACTGAAGCTGACAGGCTATCTTTTAACACTGACAATGAAACACTGAAAATCTGGCCACAGTTGTGAGGTGGCTGGATTACTGAGGTGACCGCAAACTGTGTTTCTGCTAGAATTCAAGGGCCTCCATACCGAGTTTAAAAGATCCAAATCTTGATAATTTTGCAAACTTTCAGTTTTTTCAATTTTCAATTCATTCTTATTTTGATTAAACCTAAATAATGTAAACAATGGACGACAAATCAACATTAGTGATCATTTCCGAGGTACCTCACCGTGTATCCAATGTAACTCACCTGCAACATACTAACAATCTCCACTTTGTTGAAAAATATAAAAGAAGTTAGTGTGGACAGAAAGTTCTCCTCAAAAACAGACGGGGTGGGCAATATGATGTCCTGAATGTACTGCACACGATATGTTTGGTGGATTTTTTGCTTCAGTTCAGTGTCTGTGATGGGTATCACCTCTTTAAATTTGGCTGTTTTGGTCAAGAATTCTCTGTGCTTCCTTGTTTGAGGTAAGGAAGGATCATACTCCAAACATCCCACCACGTCCATAATGCACTCATCTGAAAACATCACCTCAAACAATGCTGCCTTATTGAGGAACAAAATGCCTCTGATAATTTCATATAAATGATGTAGACCTTCTGTGTTCTCAAGGTCTTCGCATACTTGAAATAGCTGCAGCAACTTTTTTATGTAGCTCTCATTCTCCAGAGCTAGTGCTAACTTCTCCCTTCGAATAGGAGAGGAGAGAACAGAGGTCACAAGGTCAGCAATCTCTTCCAGTTTGTTTAGTTCACATGGAGGAAGGTCAACTGTATGAGTAGTTTCAGGCATTTCTTCGAAGCGTTCCTCTTCAGATTCATCAATGATGTCCTGAGTGATATCCAGTGATGGATCTCGTCCCTGGACCTGGAAAATGTCAAAATGAAATAAATTTGAAACAACTTAATACTACAGATTCAATACAAGAATTTAATAAATAATAATTATTGAAAGAAATACTTTGCAAACACCAGTGATACACCAACTAGATAATACAGTGCAAACATCATGAAAGGTAAGTTACTGAAAATCATATTTGTATTCTGCAGATTAGATGCCTGACACCATATTCATAGATTGAATGCATCTTTCCACTATACTAAACTCGCTATCTTCTCATTAGATCACTGAATGGTCTACTTATGGTTTGGCACCAGTCTTTAAATCCTGCTGCTATTAAGATCTATCAAGTCTCCAGACTCATCTAAGAGCCTCTCAACAGCTGTGTTCTATGTCAGTATTGACATTTCTCAGCTCAGATGCCAGTACTGAAAAACACAGATAGGTCATTACTAGATGTCAGACTAGTAAGGTCTGGAGACATAAAAAGCTTTGCCTCTGGTCATTTCATTTACCTTTTAACTTTATATTTTGCATAAAACCCTCAATTGCTTGTGTTGCTACTGGCATTGTCTGAAAAACGTAAATGACCACTAGGTATCAACATAAATTCCTCTTTGAAATCTGCACTTTTGTGTTAGATATAATTGAACTGTTCTGATTATAAGGGATATTTTCCACGGAACCATGTAAAGATTGCATTTCCTCATTAAAGAATTTTTGCATGTAACACAGTAAAACGCATCTATTTCTGTGCCATACTTAATTACTTTGTGACTTGATAGTACATGGTATTCACAAAAAAAGACAGATATGGCTCTGGGAACTACAGAGCAGTTATTCTACAGCTGTGGTGTGCAATATTTGGGGTTTACAGATGCCATCTCATTGACAGCATGGATAGAGGAGTATATAGATTAACAGAATCCAAAAGGGTATGCCAATTCCCTGATATCAGAACAGTATTCAGAGAATCCAATTCAAATAAACAAATGGTGAAAAATACCAATATGTTGTGCCACTGTAGCAAGGCTAAATTACCGGTAGCAAGTTCCTGATCTGCCATGTTACAGCCGAAAAGTGCAAAATGGAAGGCTGGGCTCCACCCTACAGCTAGGAGAGGAAAAGGCATCATCAATGGTCGCTGCCCTGGTAGTTGATCAGTTTTGCTAGACCATACCACTAGTGGCATTGAGTTTCTGTAGTGCTGGTTTAACAACAAACTAGGATCAGATTCCTTGCTTTATACAGGTATAAACTCACGTTACTCCAGATCTGAGACTCACTAATGAAGACTACAATTTAAGACCAATTCTCCTTGCATACATTATGCACAGAAACTGAATCTACAAATAAAGAGACAGTCAGCAAGAACAATGGTTTCAACTTCAAGTTGTGCAGAGAAATGTCAAGGCAATCACCTTAATTTTAAATAAACTTATAAAAAATATGAAGTTGAATATCTATACACAACTCACTTTAATAACACATTATTCAATTATCCTCAACTGTCCCTGAGCTCTGAGTCAGAGTACAACACATGAGAACACATAACATTGGTACAGACACGGTGGGCTGAATGGCCTGCTCTTTTCCTATACTGAACACAAGAATAATTTGAGAATCCCTTTATATTTTCTTTGTCCCTTGGAGGGAAACACTTTATGGCAGCCAATTCTGAGAATGATCTGTGCAAGCTTACAACCAAACATTCCATACATGTTTGACATTTCCAAACATTTTGAAAAGGGGAAGCCGTTCCACAAGAGATATCCAATGCTTTCAAGTAATCTTAATGTAACTACAGTAAAAGCCCGTTTATCCAGCACCTGATCAACTGCAACTTCCGTTTAACCAGCATCGCAAAAAAATCTGCATTCGATTAACCGGAATTTATCTGGAAAAATGCATTGACTTTTTTTTTTTGCGTTTTTGGCCGAATATTCGGCACGCGCTTTAACCAGCATTGGCCAGGTCCCGAAGGTGCCGGATAAATGTGTTTTTATTGTACTGCAATTGTTCATTAATAATGAGTACCACAGGAGTAACATTATGCCATTTCGCCCTTCAAGTATACTTTACCATTGTATATATTTTAACCCAAATTCCAACCTGGAGCCAGATGCTTTCTTAAGGATGGAGGCAAGGGAGGATTAATTAGAGGTAGTTGTCACATATCTAAAACACCAGGACACAAAGACTGGATAGATGTAACCAAATGCAAAATAATTTAAATAACTTGCATTTATATAGCATCTTGCATGTAGGATAAGGTCTCAGACCTTCTCACAAAGAAAAATAGACTGGGAAAGCAGCAGCTGTCTTGAATAACAGATGGATAAATAGCATTGTATGTATGCATTACTCAAATAAACTGCAAAATGAACAGGAGTTGGATCTGCTTTTGAAAAAACAGATGACAACTTAAGTGCCATCTCTCCTGATCTGAAAAGAACAATTTACAAGTGGAATAAAGTTTGCATTGAAAACCCCTTGCTGAAACTAGTTTAATTGAAATCATAACTGCTCTTCTAAAAAGAACAACAACATAATTACATTTGTATCACGTCAGAAGGATGTCTCAAGGTGCTGGAAAACCTGTAGAAGTTAATAAATGTTGTTGTGCAACAATACAAATAAGATTGTTTTTACTTGCTTATTTCACAAAATCATAATTTAATTTTAAAAAATTTGAATCCATATTTAAATATCTTCAAGAAATAACAAGCAATATCAAGTCGAAGTATTATTATTTATCTGAAAATGCATTAACTTCTTAGGTTCTTGTCAATCAAGAAATAACAGCATTAGAAGACTTCTCCTGTAACCATTTCTACAATATAGGTTTTGTAGTCTTGAACCTCACAAACACCAACAAAGCCATCTCGGACTATTACTTAATCTCCCTTAGCTCTTCAACCCTCTCCCACTACCCAACCCACCTCCTATTGTCCCTGAAAAAAATCTCCCCACACCACCTCTACGCTGTGTTAGGAGTCAGCTGAACTACCACTTCCCCCACACCTCGAGCTTCCTCCCACAATGACCTATCCTTCTTGGTCACTCTACTCGACCCCCGAACCGTCTCCTACTCACAAAACATGCCCCGGTACACCAGCCACCTCCGCCCCCTTAAGGCACAGATGAGTGCTACTGAACGCACCTGGCTCAAATCCAACTTAACGGTCCAATGGCAGATCAGGCCAGAACATATCAAATCTGACCACTCCACCCTCGTCTCTGATAAATCGCCATTTTACTCCAAGACAATCTTGCAGGCCAATTACAACCATAGGCTCCTCTTCTCCATCACCAAGTAGCTCCTCTGCCTACCCTCTCATGCCTCGCCCATCCTCTTCTCCAACACCAACTGCAAGGCAATGTTAGACTTCCTCCAAACCAAAGTTAAGGGTATCTGCTCAGCTTCCTTTGCCCTTCCATCTACTACCTACATCGACCCCTCATACCCCGGCTCCCACCAATCCCTCCACCCACAACTTTGAACTTGTCTCCCTCTCCTCTCATCCCCATCATAACCCACATTAAACTGATCACCTCTTCCCTCAACCCCATCCGTACCACTCTTGCCTCCCATGCCTCCTTGAAGACCCATCTCAAAACCAGCCTCTTTGAATGTACCTTCAATCCACCCTCCTTCACCCCAGGTCTGCATCCTCCGCGATCCCCAGCTTGGGTCTAGAACACTGATTGTCCAGTGGCTTGGATATAAAAGATGCTATTCATGTTATTTTGTTATAGTTATATAATAGTTGATAAAAGCAGTTGCACAATTTATCTCCATGTTTCCTAGATAATATATAATATAAACTGTTCTAGAATAAAAAGTAAAAACAGAAAACAAACAAAAAAATTCAATATTGGTACTTTTACTCATCTCGTCAACAAGACGGAGGCCCTCCTGATTGGCTCGCGTCAGCGACTCCGCACCTCAGGCGCTGACAACATCAGCATTCAAGGCTGCACTCTCCACTTCTCAAAGCCAGTCAGGAATCTGGGCATCTCGTGTGACCTCAAATTGTCCTTCCTTCCTTATATCCATCCCTGACCGGTACAGCCTTCCACCACCTCCGCAATATTGCCAGATTCTGCCACTACCCCACCCCTCATGCTGCCGAAACTCTCATTCACGCCTTTATTACTTCCAGGCTCGACTACGGGAACTCTCTCCTAGTCGGCCTTCATAGCTTCTCCCTTCGCAGACTGCAGATCATTCGGAACTCTGCAGCCCGTGTACTCTCCCACATCAGGCTTCACGACCACATCACTTCCACCCTTGCCCGTCTCCACCGGCTCCCCATTCCCCAGAGGATCGAATTCAAGATCCTCATCCTGACCTTCAAGGACATTCACGGCCTTGCTCCCGCCTATCTCTCCGACCTGTTGTCTCCCTGTCAGCCCGCCTGTCCCCTCTGCAGACTCTGGCCTGCTCCACGTCCATCACCCTAACCGCCCCACCATCGGTGGCTGGGCTGACAGCCTCTCTGCTCCCACACTGTGGAACTCCATCCCGCAATCCCTTTGCCTCACTTCCTCTCTTTTCTCCTGCAAGGACGGTCTCAAGACTTGCCTCTTCGACCGTGCCTTCTGCTCACATCCTAACTCGTTCCCCTCTTCTACTCTCCTTCTCCTTACCCTTTCCCCTCTGCTCGGGTCCCGACCTGATTGTTCAACGCTTTGGGACGTCCTCTCGATGTGAAAGGCACTCTATAAATGTGTTGTTGTTGTTACTCAGTCTGGCCAGTTACTGGGTGGTGGTGACTTTCTCCTGGTCAGATTTACTTTAGAACTATGGTGTTTTGTTTCTATATCACTAGAACATGTTTTCAGCCATATACAGTAATAGCTTGGTTACCCGGCACCCAACCAACTGGAAGAATCAGCCAACCGGCATCTCCCAATACAATTCACCATTCCAGCAACCGGATCTCATACGGTAACCATCAGGGACACTTGCAGTATGCTCACTTTGCTCATGCGCACTTATTAAACTTACCGAACGCTGGAATGCTTTTTTACCGATCATTTTACCGAGTGTGCTGGAATGATTTATTGGTAAGTATCCATACAATATTCTGTTATTATTTAGTCTATTATTAATATGGTATGTTTTAAAATAAGTTAATTCCTTGTGTAGGATTTTTGGCAACTTGCCGCTCGAACATCCAGCATATTTAATTAACCTTGCAACGGCAACAGTCAGATCCCGAGGATAACAAAGCTTTTACTGTACTTGGTTCCTTTATTAAAGAAGTTCATCAATTTCTTTTGTTTATTGTCAATCATGCTGAATACGATGCAGCAATTTAACACCCCTCATGCACGGTTACATCCTAGAGCCCTTGGGAATGGTGGAGCATGGTCAGAGGAGATGGTCTTCAGATGTTGACTCAAGATGGGGAAGGAAGAAATTTTAAACTCTCTGAAATGCTACCCAGTGCGGAGGGCCCTATATAAGTGCAAATTGTTATTGAAGGAGCAAGTGGAGTGATAGAGGAAGTGTCCCAGAGTTTTGTGGCTGAAAGTACGGCCATCGATGGTGGAGTGGAGGGCATGAAGGACACGCAGAAGGCTGGAGCCAGTTGAGTGGAGGCAGCAGGTAGGGGTTGGAGAATCAGCAGGTTGTAGAGGTAGGCCAGGTCCCAGGACATGAAGGTATTTGAAAACAAGTGTGAAGATCTTAAAATCGATCCATTTGGCGATGGGAAGCTAGTGCAGCCTGACTAGAACTGGTGTGATGGAAGCATAGAGCTCAGTATGGGTGAGTATGCAGGAGTCAGAGTTTGGATCAGCTGGAGCTTGTGGATGGTTGGAACTGGGGATACTGCTTATCTACCATGGAGTCCTGTAGCTCAGTGGTTAGAGCACTTGCCTAACAAGCAGGAGACCCGAGTTCAATTCTCGGCAGGGCGAAACCTTGGGCAAGTTTCCTTACTCCACGCCTAATAATAATCCCTCAAAAAAAAAAATTGGTCATTTCAATCCATGACTGTTTGTGGGACACTGCTGTGTGCAACTGGCACAGTTAATTCACATTAAAAGTGCTATATCAGATGCAAGGATTATTATTATATTGAAAACACTAATGATATTAGTAGCAAATCAAAAGATCACTTCTGTAAATTATTTTTTCTAAAATCAAACCATCATTCGAACATAATTGTTCTGAAGCTCCTTTAAATCTCATACCTATAGCAAAGCTTAAAATTCTGTTTTGAACAACAACTTGGAGCGCCCTCCACGCCGAATGGCATCTCAAGAAGCGTTTAACAACCACGTACCCAATGGAAGTGAAGGAGACTTAGCACCTAGCTCCTCCAAAAATGCTTCAAGCAACTCATTTTCATAATGCAGGTGCAATTGTACTTCTGCTGAAACCATCATATATGCTTTCATCACTTCCAGTCTTGACTATGCCAATGTTCTTCTTGTGGACTCCCCAGCACTTCCTTACAGAGCCTGTGACCTTTCCCACACCATGCTCGGTGAACCAATCATCCCCATCCTCAGTTGTGAAAATACTTGGTACAGCACTGGATACTAATATCTTGCCTTAAGAGTAGTGGGAGGATATAATATACTTCTTGCTGCCTATATTCATTCTTTTTTGGGGGAGGCAAGACTTTGTTCATATGTAACAAATGAAGTGGATCTGAGAATTTTGTTTCATGCGTAGAGTCAGAATAGGAGATAACTCTGCTGGGAGCAGTAGCTGAAGTAGAATCTCTACTAGCTTTCAAAAGGTAACAAGATAAATATCTAAAACACGACTAAACTATAGGCATATGGGGAAAGGGCATGTAAATAAGACTGAAAGGATTGCTCTTTAAAGAAGACATAATAGACACAATGGGCCGAATACACTCCTATGCTGTAAATTATGATTCTATATTGCACTCTGTTGACTGCTTTCCAACTACCTGTGAAATTTCCAGTTTTAACAAAACTGCTTTGATCCAACGTTAGAAAAATCAAAATGTGAAACTCAAAAGTGGCTTCCCTGCACTTGCACTGATTCTTTTCTTGCTGCAATGCAGAACAACCTTTGCAGTGTCAAGAAAGAAACAAGAACCAAGATATTTATATTTGCTTTTTTCTGTTTGTAGGGATAGGTTTCAAAAATGGAATGAGTGAGATTGTGGTTGCGAGTTATGGGGATGAACATAATGGTGATGCTCTCATGCCTTATATGCTGAATTGTGCTGCTGACCAAGAGGCTCAAAAGGAATTCATGATACCGACAGTCCATCTGCAAGGACTCAGCCAATGCCTGCCAGATGATTAGGAATTATTCTCCATAGTAAGAGGAGTGGGTGTGGGGCAGGGAAAACATGAGGGGGGGGTCCTCTGGAGGTTCTGTTCAATCCAATGTCATGTGCCTGGTAATGAAATATCAGAATCACAGCTATTCTTTGAAGTAGTCTCAGAAGTTTGGTTCCTACTGTACCCCAGGACATAGTTGATGTCCAACCAACCCATCAGCAGCAATTGGCAGACCAGTCCCTGGGGAAAGGCTTTCTTCCCACTGGGCTCATGTTAACCATGCAAGTCATAGCCATTAATGGATGGGGTGATCCTACTGGATAATCTTCAGCGGTACCCCAAAGCACATTGAAGGGTGCCCAGGTATTATGTATAGGTTCAAAGCTAACCTATACCTAATACTTTTCAGAATTAGCAAGCAGGATGCATACCTTCAGGGGAGAAAGTGAGCACACTATTCCAAAGGGCAATTCTCATACATAGGAGTGCACATGGTACTTTGTCTGGTCTGGATACTCAAGCATGGCGATAGCTTTCAGCTGTGTGAGCCTCTTTGCTGATTAAAAACCAACCTAATTTACCATTATGGACCAATCTTATATGGGTTCATCGACTGAGGAGCCGATCGGTTTTGGGGCCTGACACCACACTGGGCCCTTTTTTCCCCGCCATCTCAGGGATCGTCCGGGCGGGCAGCGAGGACAGGGAGTGGTTGCTGGACGATTGTTGGTTATTGTTTGTTGCTGTTTTTGTTGTTAATATTATTGCTTTTGTTGTTTATTATTGTTGTTTGATTCCCCCCACCCCTGCCCCCATCTTCTTCTTCCCTCACTCCCTTTCCCCACTTTCTCTCCTCCCTTTTCCCCTTCCCTCCCTCTTCCCGATCTTGCCCCCACCCATCTTTCCCTCCCTCTCTTCCTTACCCCCCTTTCTCCCCCCTCTTCCTCCCTAACCCTAACCCATCCCACCTTTCCCTCCCTCTCCCCCCTTACCCCCTTTCTCCCCTGGCCCCATTTTCGCGATTGTTTGTGGGGACACTGCTGTGCGCAATTTGGCTGCCGTGTTTCGCCCACAAGTATACAGTCGACTTTCCTGCCTTTCTTCCCCCTGCCTCGATCCCTCCCCTTTTGCTTCTTTACCCCCTTTTGCCCCTAGTCCCACTTCCGTGACTGATTGTGGGACACTGCTGTGCGCAATTTGACTGCCGCGTTTCGCCCACTAATATACAGTTACTTTTCCTACTATTCTTTATCCTGCCCTGATCCTTCCCACCCTGCTCTTGTCCTACCTGACTGTACAGCGCCTTGGGATGTCCTCTCGACGTGAAAGGCGCTATATAAATGTAAGTTTTGTTGTTGTTGTTGGATTATCCTCTGGTACTACTCACCGGTACTACTATGGTACAATTTTAATTTCTCCAATAGGGTTTGTGGGCAAGAATAAAAATTTCCTCAGGCCTCACAAAATAATTAAAATGTGCCAGGATAGGGACGATTTAATAAATTCATCTTACAAATTCCTTTGAAATGCTTGATGTGTGTACAATATGTTAACACTGAATCATTAATTGCAATCAAAATGGTTTGCTTCAACAGTTTAGTTTCTAAGTACTGTACTGCGCAAAGTAAATTTTCCAACATGGATTTCAACTGAGGAACCAACCGTCACTGCCTTTTTGTAATAGCTACATTGTTAGTAGAAATTACTGGAGCTCTACATTGCAATCACTAATTACACCATACTTGTAAACAACCCCCTTCAATGCACTGAAGCAACCAATACCGGCTTTTAGATCTCTGCGGGAACAAGATCATATTCTATTTTAGAATGCCAACCTTCCTGACAACCCAGTTTAACCAAACCAAAAGACTGACCATTGACTTACATTTAGAAAAAGGAGTTTTAATGTGAGAAAATATCTTAAAATTGACTGTATAAACTGACATACATGGAAGAAAATCTCAGACCAACCGATGACATGATGTTCAACCACACAGAAACCTCTATATCTTCGAACTCTTAAAATCAGTCCACATATGATGAGCTGTACTTTACAAGATACATGCTTATTAGAAAGCTAACATTGGCTTTTCAACTTATGAATGCAGTTACAAAATGTAATGAATGGTACTCCAAGATTTATACTTTGTACCTAACAAAACACAAATACAATTTACATACTGCATTCGATTCACAAAAAGCAACTACGGCGTGTCTTGTGCAAAATGGGAATAAAAAGTATACACCAATGTGCTTACTGTACAATCTACTGGGTTTCAAATATTATAAGTACCTACAACTTTCAACTCAACAGTTAATCACAATTTGAATAACCCACTGCTCTTTTCCAAACTGGGTTCTTCAGCACACAAAAGTAGAAACAATCCTTGCAATTGACATTACGCGTGATCATGTCATTGAAATGTCTCAAAGAGCTCCACAAGTTTTTACTGCAATGAAGTGTATATTTGTAGGTGAATGTATGGAATACACTCAGATTGTAATTATGCTATTTGATATAATTATGGTTGTGTATATACTGTACCTGACAAATTTTCTCCCAGATTTCATCGCATCCAGCTTTTTCTTGAAAACTTAATGCCAAGTCGTAATTATCCGCTTCTGACCAAACAATCAATGTATCCTGCATTGCAAAACAATAGAGGTCACAATTGATTCTTCCCCTGGAAATCATATGAAGCTAACCGTTCGTGATGCCCGCTCGTGAGCCATTTAAGTCACCTAAATTGCTTTGCCCAGTTATTTTTAATTTAAATATTCAAACGAAGAACCATTCAGAAATAATCTGTACAGTCAGCATTTACAATCTATATTGCATGGCAAATATGAAATTTAAGATAAAACTCAATTAAGCACCCATCATTTTGATGAGGATTTATTCCTTAGCTACCTTTATTCATTGCTGAGTAAATTAGTTACAAAACCACAGCAGCTTCTATGGCATAACTTGAGACGATTCTTGGTGTGTTCCAATATCTTACACAACTTACTTGCTGTTTCTGATAAGCAGTATTCGGATTGATCTTGGATTCCAACAGAAGGGATCCTGCGTGCGTGTGTGTGTGTGTGGGGGGGGGGGGGGGGGGGGAGAGGAAGAGACACGAGAGAAAAAAGTTTTTAAAAAGTCAGCTGCAAAATACATCTCCCACCTGCTATACACCACTGCTGATCATACATGGTAAGATTGCTGAATTTAAATCTGCTCACCCTTTCCTCTCCAGGACTAACCCCCCACCACCCAAAATGCACTAATTCACGCACTTTTTTCTAGTCGTACACTACGCACGCACGCACACACACAGACATCTTCAGTACATTCTCACGTTGCATCGCTTTAATCCCAAATCCTCCCCCCAGAAAAGTAAAAACGTTTTTTGAAACAAGGGAGAGAAAAAATAATAAATCTAAAACGAAAAGCTTTACTTAAGCGCCGTTTTGCAAAGGGAATCGAGATACAATTGCACTTTTTTGTGTTATTATATATATATTGTTTATATATATTAACAAAAAAACCATGTAATTGTATCCTCTCTCCCCCCTCCCCTCCCCCCCTAAGTCTTGTTCCTTCCTTTTGTAGGCCTCGCAGTCGAATAAATTCCCTTCCCTTCCTCACGCCGGCCTCTTACCGTCGGACTCGGCGCGGACCAGCAAGGACATCCCGTTGAGTCGGTCCACGTAGGTGGAGGACACATGCCCGGTGCCCCTGTCGTCCCATTGTCGGTCCTCGTTCAGCGTGTAGACTTTCACCCGCCGCCTCGTATCCGACATGGTGCTGTCCGTGTCTCTCTCTCTCTTGTTTACCGTCTTTTTCTCTCTGGCCTCTCCACTCTCTCCTCTTCCGATTGCCTCCCTCTCTCTCCTCTCAGTAAAAAGAGATGTCCTTCACCCACCCGGCCCTCTCTGCTCGGGGCGGGGGGGGGGTGGAGAGAGGTCTGTATGTGTTTTATATCTTTTTTTTCTTCTAGTTCTTCTTCTTCGCCGCCGCCGCCGCGGTGTTGTTACAGTGAGAATCGGCGATCGGGAACCGAGCGATCGCCGACATGTTGTCGACCGGGGGGAGGAGGAGGAGGAGGATGGCTGGGTGTTCGTTCGTCAGTGAGATAACGGGAGGAAGGAGGAGAGGGAGGGAGTGTGTGTGGAGGGGGGGGGTGGGGGGGGAGGCGGTGAAACGGCGAAAACAAAATGGCAAATGGGAAGCTCGCCTGTCGGAGGGGACGGAGGGTGGGTTGGATGTGGTGCGGGTGGTTAAGAGGAGACACACAGAGAGAGAGAGAGAGAAATAAACTGCGAACGGACAGAGGTAAGGGCCGGCTCGGGCTCCGGGCCTGGCCTTCTATCCCCCCTCCCTCCCTCCCTCCCTCCTCTCACTCACACACAGTGACTAACCCCCCTCACCGCAGCGCAACAGCCGCCATCTTGTAACCCGATCCGAGGCGAATCCAGCGACGAACGGGGTTTCCTTCCCCAGTTCGAAGGGCCCCGCCCCCCCCCCCCCCTCACGCACGCACGTCACCCCCTCGCTCACGCACGCACACAACCATCCCCCCCAAATATCGTGACGTCAGCCGCTCTTAAAGAGCCCCTCTCCCTCCCCTCATCTGCATATTTAGAGACATCTCGATTCTGTTCTGTCATCAAGTCACGTACGAAACGTTTCCCCTAACCACACCACCCACCCAAATGCCACTACCACTGCCCCCCCCCCCCCCCCGCCCCTACACCACCACAAAATATACAGGCAATTCCCTTGTACAGTATATTCTGTGAAACGCTTTGAGACGTGAAAAAGCGCTCTTATCAAATGCAAGGATTGTTATTGTTATTACCACCTGCCCCTCCATACACCACCACTGCCCCCATCGCCTGGTTTTGATCTGTTCGTTTGGAGTTTCACTTGAATCTCGCTTTACTTTTCAATGTGGAAAAAGAATTATAGAATAGCCCCCCCCCCCCCCCCCCAATCTAGAGAGACGCTGGGCCCCAGCAATTCCAGGCTGTTTGTGGGACACTGCTGTGCGCAATTGGCTTCCGCTTTTCGCCGACTGATATACGGTCAACTCACTTCACAAGATGTATTCTGTGAAGCGCTTTGAGACACATAGAACACGTGACAAGGCGCTATATCAAATGAAAGGTTTATTATTATACTTAGATTTTTACATACTATGAATTCCAAAAGTCTATACAGTCCTTCATTTTTCCTTTTAAACATTTGTGTGTGGGTGTGATTGACTGAATGTGGGAGGAGGCTTTGGTCCATTTTACACAACGACTGGATTACATTCATAGCTGTTTGTGTCATACAAATGTGCACAAATAGCCTATGCCTACAAAATACCGTCACTGCACTAATCAAGCATTCCAAAGCCTTAACGGGTATGGTGGACCTAGTTGATAAGTGGTGGGAAACTAGACAGGTAGTGCTCTCAATAATATTGTAATTTTAGCTGTTAAATAGTAGCAAATCCAAATGTAAGTTTTACTAGTGCTAATAGTCATGTTTAACAATCAAGTGCTGTGGTAACACCAGGCTAACATTAAACTTTATGTTTACTCCAAAGCCAAAGTACTGCAGCACAAATTCAAGAACATTGAAATAGTTGTTACCCTTAACATAAAAAAGAATATTGCTGGTGAGAATAAAGATGGGATATTCCTACCATAAGGACAAGGCAAAACTGTGGGCAAGTTTCCTACTCCGCACGCCTAATTATCCCTCCAAAAAACCCCACAATAATCAAATTGGTCATTTTCAATCCACGACTGTTTGTGGGTCACTGCTGTGCGCAATTGGCTGTCGCGTTTCACCCACAAATATAGTCAATTCACTTTACAGTATATTCTGTGAAGCGCTTTGAGATGTCGATAAGATGTGAAAAGCACTATATCAAATACAAGGATTATTATTATTATTATTGCCAAGCCTAATTAGCACAGAAAACATTAAAAACAAATGTTAGTGGCTTGAACCTTGTTCAGTATAAAGGGATCTATGTAGAAACGTGTAAATCCCACTGGATTTAAAAAGTAGAGACAAAGTGAAACGTTCAAAACATTTTTTATACAAAAATGTCTATTCCAACTGAATACAACTTTGCATTACTATGATTATAGAAAGGGAGACGATTAATGAGTTTTCAAAACTCAACACCCGTAGTATTTTGCAAACCTAATGTACAGTAGATTTACATTAAAACATTTTAAAGTGTTTCATCATTGCTGAAACTCCATTCACTAGTACTACTGATTAATCTAGTAACAATTATTGTATTTTGTAGGTGAACATGGCAGCAAGCTATAGTTAATTTTTGAATAATATTTCAACTCAACATTATGAATGTTTTATTACACCAAAAATTTTGTAAAAACATATTCTCAATTACAATAGCAATCAAGGAAAACATCAGATACAAAAAATGATTTATTCACCCCTGCTTAATACAGAAAATATATTACAATAATTTCCAGCTTGTTTCGTTTAACTAAAAAGTCTATTAGGCTGAAAGAGTTATTGGAGTTTACCTAATTCAATTTATCATTGTTTCTTATAGTCTTGAAACAGCTATGAGGAAGCTGTGGATGATGTAGAATTGTTTGCTCCTATCACAATACTGCTTTTGTCATTCAGGTTTTTAACTACCGATGTAGCTAGAGATTGCAGTACTTTGCGGGAAAGTCTCATTCTTCCATCTGTGGGATCCCGGCCAAAATATTTCACCTTTGAAGAGAAATATTTCTTTCCATTACATTGTCGCTGGCTTAGCAGTTAAACATTAATTCATTTGTTCTATTAACTCAGCTGACATTTCTACTGTATATTAATACTGATTTGTAGCTGCAGGTGTTAAAGGTTGAACACACAAAATTTGTGTTTATGTTAGGCTAAGAGGAAATACAGGATCACACACCAAAAGTATCGTATCCTGAGGACACATTGTACTCTTAAATATTAATGTGAAAATAATACAATTGGATATTCCACAATTTGATATTCTCTCAGGTTTCTCAGGTATTAGAATGAAGTCCAATTTAAGTTGTAGCTTTTTTGCATTTGTATCATTTTAACCATGTCATCGACAAATTACATTATATACAACAACAACAATTTATATAGCGCCCTCCATACCGGACGGCGTCTCAGTGCGCTTCCCAATAACGGATCCCGGGGCCGAGCCAGAGGCAGGGTGGAAAAAGGTGACCGAAGGAGCGGTTGAAAAGAAAGGTCTTTAGCCGAGACCTGAAACTAGGAAGAGAGGGGGCGAGGCGAAGGGAGTGAGGAAGGGTGTTCCAGAGCTTCAGGGCATTGTGGCTGAAGGCATGGCTGCCGATGGTGGAAGTGGAGGATTCGGGACACAAGGAGTAGACCAGAACCGGAGGAGTGAAGGCAACGGGTGCTATTTGGGGGAGAGAGGAGGTCAGAGAGTAGGGGGGGTACAGAGGAGTGGAGAGATTTGAAGACAAGAGTGAGGATTTGGGTAACAGAATAAACTGCTACTGGTAAGAATCCATCACACCAATAATGGCATTCTAATGCATTATACTAATGTTTAATTTTAAAGTTTCTACCAAACTAAGAGAAACACCTGAATCTGTTGTCCAACATCTAGTCCAATGGCACTGGGGTGTTTGATCTATGAAAGAAAGAAATCATAATCTCTACTAGTAAAAATTCAATTGCATTTACAATATAAACAGAATTCAGGCCACACGCACATGGTAATTAAAAAAAAATACTGTATAAAAACAGCATTTTATTCACAAAATATATTCAGGTAAAGATCCTCTTACCCTTCTTTGGTCCAGTTGTGAATTATGTAGTAAAACTGGAGTCATATTAGCATATAGCTTCACCATAACTCCTACATCCCTATATAAACCCAAAAAAAGTGCAGTTAATTTGGTTTTTATCAAGGATGACACTCACCTAGATACTCTGGGCTATACAAGTATATTTAATGAGAGTCCAGTTTGCTAGCTTGGACCCATTTCTCTGCTTCAATAGCCCTCCTGGTCACCACTATAATGTGACTATGTCATTTATCAATTCCTGCACTTTTGGCTCACTAGAAAGTTTCTCCAACTACTCGGTAATGGGCAGTGAAAAAGGATGTGTCCCATACCACTGACATTTATCAGTAATAAAATTACCAATTTTATTCGGGGGATGAGGGTGGGGGGGCGGGTGTCGTTTTGCTGGTCTGGACGCAAGTCATTTCATTCTCTTTTCGAATACTGCTGTGGGATCTTCAATGTCCACTTGGAACATGCAGACTTGGTTTAATGTTTTACCCAACCTGCAGCATTGCCTTGCAGTATCAAGCAAGACTAGATGGGTTTTAATTTCCGGAGTGGGACTTCAACCCACAACCTGTTATCTCAGAGGCGAGGGTGACATCAACAGATCCATGCTGACAAACAAATACACAGGGAGCTGTAAAATGAGTATAGTTATTATTGTCCCACCTGGTCTTCTTTAAAAAAGCAATGGGTTCAACAGGTACATATGATGCAAAACTTGGGGAGTTTTCGTGTTTGGAATAAAGATCTTTCTGTTCCCCACATGTTGAAACAGTGTAAAAGTTTTACTGCAGATTTACCGTATTTCAGTTATGGTGGCTGTATAAACCGCTCCAAATTCAAGCTGCTGTTCTTGCTGTAGAAAAAGGATTTTAATTTTAATTTTTAAATGTTTGCTAAAGAGAAAATCAAGCAAACAAATATGTGGACTAAAATAGACAGATTAGGGGTGGGACTTACATCATCCTTGCAGAGTTCACTGATGAATTCGCTAGCTTCATGCATAGCATTTGGAGTTGGTGCAAACACAGAGAATGTCTCCTCATCTAACTGAGATATCGTAACACCTATGTAAAATAAGAACATAAGAATTAGGAGCAGGAGTAGGCCATTCGGCCCCTTGAGCCTGCCCCGCCTTTCAAAAAGATCATGGCTGATCCAATGGTTGGGACCCTTTAAAGGACCACACCAATTTTTGTTTGGTTAGCCGGTTGTCTTACACATGAGGAAACTCATCACCATGCTTAAAGAGTATTCAGACCAAACTGAGATTTCCATGCATCCCATCTATGCATGGAAACCCCAGAGATCTATTGACTGTTGGTACGGAATGCACACTCTCTTCCTCGGATGAACATATCACGATTATCTAATTCATGAAAATTTTCGGATTGAATTCGTCAAGAACCAGTCGGGGACCCCAGAATGTGCATTGTGATAACTTCTACAATCTAATCAGCTAAAGCTGCACAGCTGGCCATGAGTGCTTTGGCTTGAAGGGTTAACAGGAGCTGAGTGGGATGCCTCCCTGCCCCCAGTGACTGGTCTGCTGACTCATCTGACGAGCCAGGCTGGGCTGTGCTGTCATCAGGAATACTACTGACCCACCTGGCTTAGGAAGCAGACTGCAAAGACTGTCAGTGTGTATGTGTACTTGCTTCCAACCATCCATTGCCAGGGATGTCACTTGGAACAAGTTCAGCTCCAAGGAGAACCCACTTACCTAACCCACCACCCCCCAGGTAGTTAAGTCACTGGTTGGTAATTCAACAGTCAACAGTCAAAATGTGAGGGTTGATTAATCCTGTCTGCCAATCAAGACCCAAGCAAGCAAAGCTGCTAATAATAAAAAAAGGGTCATATTACTTGTGAACGCTTTTAACTCTTGATGTAATATTCTGATTCTGTAATCATGCTCTTTAAAATGTAAGATTCAGCCCTGCTACAGGTTACGTTACTGTGTTTAACATTTAGACCTTTGACGTAAAATGAATAAAATGATTGCATTCTCTATTATGGTAGTTGAAATTTTCTTTACAACCAAATGTTAAATCTTGTTAGATAGATCAAGGTGGCTTTGTCCGATTAATTTATTTTGATAAGGAAAACTGGTCAGCCAAACTAAAATATTAAATCTGAAATAATTCAAGATGATTTCAAACCACTTCAGGATATTGTAATGTTCTCAATTTATGCTCAATTTGGCTACCGCGTTTCACCCATAAATATACAGTCAATTTTCCTACTCTTTTTCATCATCCTGCCCCAATCCCTCCCTCCCTGCTCTTGTCCATACCTAACTGTACAGCGCCTTGGGACATCCTCTCAATGTGAAAGGCGCTATATAAATGTAAGTTTTGATTGATTGATTCTCCCTAAACCACTTAACCTTCCGGAAATTTTTAATCTTGTAACATCAAATAAGCATTAGGTGTATTTGATAGACATACTCTGCATTGATATCTACTACTGAGGTTCATATATTCTGAACATCAACAGAGTATAACAGACCACGTTTTATTACAACATGCAGAGAAAAGGAAAAATTGCACTTTGGCATCTTTTCATTGAACCATAGAATTTTACGGCACAAAAGGAGGCCATTTGGCCCACCTAGTCTGTGCCGGCTCTTTGAAAAGAGCAACTCGATCCCATTGCTCAGCTTTCTACCCATAACCTAACAGACCTGTTCTCCCTAAATAAAGATCTAATTCTCTTTTAAAAGCTGTTATCAAATCGATCTCTACCACCTTTTCAGGCAATGCATTCCAGATTCGAACAACCCGCTGAGTGAAAAAAATTCTCCTCAGCTCCCCTCTGCTTCGTTTTGAAACTATTTTAAATCTGTGACCACAAGTCACAGATTCACCCACCAGTGGAAACAGTATTGTCTGCAAGAGAATTTTTGTTGCAAATCCAATTACATTTACCTAACAGCACTGAATATTTCTAGATTTAAAGGTTCTGTTTATGAACATACTAAAATATTGTCACTTTTCACATCATTAAGTATCCCAATAGTTATTTTACTGATCGCTGAACACAATTTTAAATTCCACACAATATTTGCAATATATGGCTACAAAGTTAAAGATTAGTAATACAGTACTGTGTAGGACAATACTGTACAAAAAAATGCATTAAAGTGAAGCATTGTTATATTACCAGTTTGGAATTTGAACAATGTATATTTTAATGTAATGTAACACCCTGTACATTGTTGGCCAGTTTCTTTACAACACATTACAGTACTGTACTGTATTACAACTTGTAATCTTTGCTCTAGAATTATCTCCACAATCCAGGGAGTGTTACAAACTTCATTACTTTCTCTCCATCATTGTACCACATCCCCAACCCTGAGAAGGGGCTACAGAAAAGGACAAGCTCCCATGTCTCTCTACTGGTGCACATCAAAATATTACATTACAGACTCATTACTTACAAGCAAGTAACAGACCAATGTAAATAAAGCATAGATATAAAATGGATTTTTATCATATTTTCTGCTATTTTTAATGCTCAAATTTCAAAACTAAATGAAGCATTGAAAGTTGCAGTATTCTCAAACTACAAACAAGATGAACAATCTTACCTGTTTCAGCCTGAAGCTTCCTTAGATTGTAACCCCCTGGGCCAACAAATCTTGCCCTTTTTGACAATGGTACCTGCACAGTTTCTGGCAAATACAGGAATGGGAACTTTATTGTTGTAATTTATACCCAGAGCAAAAGTGTACACAAGGAAATGCTCGATACATGAAACAATGAAAAGCCATGAATAACCAACTTAAATTAAAAAAACTCTGTAAATATAGTGACTACGAATGCATCACGGAGAACAGAAATATCATCAATTTATGGACGAATAATGCTATTTCATATTATTCTTTGTAAGTACCAGTTCAATGTTTGCGCATCAGATTGTGCTAAACATTTAGTACAATTTAACTTTAGGCCAATTTGATTCTGAGCCCTGCATTCCCCTCCCTAAAAAAACATCTCTTGGAGCTGGTTTCAGAATGACACAGTTGCTGTTAGCTGCACTATAAACATTTTTTTTTAATGTTATAAGACAACACTAGGATTTGTCACTAGTTAGCTTCAATTACACACAACAGCAACTTAGATTTATGTTGCACCGTTTACTCAGGACAACATCCCGGAGCTTAATTTAAGTAAGTAAGCTTTGCTTAAGTACCAAGAGATATAAATTCAGAGCAAGTCATATCAAACCAGTTTCCAACTCCCATCACTCTACTGTTTGAATATTACTGCACTTGCATTACTGCAAATGAAATCCTGCTGTTTTGGAAATCACTGACAAACGTGATATTTTATGATTTGGGCGTACTTTCAAAGGCCCTTCAAGATGCATCAGGTATTAAATCTGTGTTTTCACTGCAGTGACCGTCACTTCATTCAGTAAAATTGATGCTAAATTTCAGCGCCTTGGGACATGAACGGTGCTCTGTAAATGTAATTTTGTTTATTGTAAATTAATGTTTCAGTAAATTATGTAAAACAGCAAATACATTTTTATTTTAAAAGAGACTTACCTACTACTGGCCCATTTTCTTTCCTGCTTGTTCTGGGTTTGGCAATTGTTTTATTCATTATGTTTAAGATTTCCTTCTTGGCAACTAATTTTTTTAAAAAAAGACTGGTCAGTCATGGTCAGTCAGTCCTGCAGATTGCAATTCAAATTATAGCTACAACACTTGTGTAAAAGGGAATACATTGAAGCTCTTGCAACAAATGCTCAATGGCAGTGAGTAAAGCAAACCGGATGTTATGATGTATCGAAAGATCAATACAGCAAGCCAAAACAGTGGGGTAATCCTTCTACCGTATAAATCATTGGTGAGTACTGTGTACAGTTCTGGTCACCACAATACAAAAAAGGATATGGGAGAAATCGAGAGGATACAGAGGAGGGAAACCGCAATGATTGAGGGAATGGAGGGACTGAACTGAGGAGCAACTAACTAAATTGGGCATATTCCCACTGGAAAAGAGAAGAATGAGAGGAGATACGATTGCTTTCTTTAAGATTCTAAAGGGGCTAGACAATATAGATCACGATCTGGATTCAAATAGTCCAGTATAGTAAAACCAAAGGACTGATTAAAGGTGGGGGTTATGTAAATTCAAAATGAACACTATTTTAATGAGCGAATAGTAAATATGTAGAACGGACTCCTTAGAGAGACAGCTGAAGCAGGAAATATTGATTCCTTCAAACACATATCAGATAGTTTTGTTTGGGGAAATAACATTGGTCCCGAACTAACACGACGTAGCTAGTTCGGGACATATGTGCATGGGATTGCCAGTAAGATGAACTGGATAGATCTTGGTCTTTTATTCGTCAAGCATTTCTTAGGTTCTTATAACACTAATATGCTATCAGTAACTTTACCTGAAGCTTGCTGTATAGCTTCCATCACAATTTTCAGAGGCAATCCTGAAATTTTAATATCTGCCTAGAGAATGATAAATTATACACTTCAATGAAGCATTGTCCCATCAAAAATTATGTCAAACATTCTGCATGATACATTTCCCCATGGGTGCCTATCCATCATTTGCATAGTGTATAGGAAACCTTATTAGAATGCAGCTGGCTAAGTCCAATGTTTCACTATAAGTGAGTGAGACACAAAAATGGCCAACTTTCGGGTTATCAGGTTGCTGCAATCACTTTGCCAGTGATGCCAGTCCTGACAGACTGTCTGTCAGACAACAAGTCCTGGATGAAAGACAACTTTCTACAGTTGAACATCAGCAAGACTGACCACTGCACCACAGGCACTGGCAGCATCAGCATTCACGGAGATGCACACTCCACCTCACCAAATCAATCAGGAACCTGGGTGTCTTGTTTGACCCTGAACTGCCTTTTCTATCTACCCCATGCCATGACCAGCACTGCCTTCCACCACCTCCACAACATTGCACAACGCCACCACTGCCTCACCTAACAACCCTTACACATGCTTTTGTCACCACAAGGCTCGACTACGACAATCCCCTCCTTGTCGGCCTCCCCAACTCTTCCCCCTAGAAGCTGCAGATCATCCAAAACTCTACAGCTGGTGTCCTCCACATACCGAGCTTCCCCTGTATCCGGCCGCAATTATCCCTGCTGAAATAGTGAAATGCAAACCTTTACTTTCCAGTTCTCCTCTTGGCAGAACTACCTGAAATGGAACTTGGCAGGAATCTGGCCCTGAATGACAACCTACCTCTCCCATGCCTGGCAGCAATCTGCCTTTTCTGTCCCACCATATATTGAAATGAAGGTGACATTTACCTGTAAAGCAGTGATTCCTTTGCTGGTACCCGCCATCTTGAAGTCCATATCTCCATTGTAATCCTCAATACCCTGCAAGAATCACAATAGTAAGCTTTTCACACACAAGCTTTTCAAGTCAATACATAAAGGCGGCAATTACATTAAAAGAAAAAACACCAACCAGAATATCGGTGAGAAGACGATAATCTTCAATTTCCGTTGGCTTCTCCTGGTTTGGTTTTGTGATGAGACCAATAGCTACGCCGGCAACAGGGGATGAAGTTGGAACACCTGGCGTATAAATAAACCAGCACGGAGGTTAAAATAACCTTCAAACTCCTCTGCAATAGTTGTCAACAACTATCAAATAAAATTAATATGGATAATGACTACATGAAGATTTTCGTGCAGTGCAGATACCACTGGCGCAGAATACGAACTGGACTGTTGCCAACACCACAACAGAATAACTCAACACAACTTCAGCTCATAACTCACTGGAACTCTTCTGATTTCCTCAAAAGAAGTACATTCACCTTCCCCTCTTTCAAAAAAAAAAAAAATTGTTGTATAAGTTTACCTCAAAAACTCAAAACAATCTTTGTTTGGGGGTGGGGGGGTAGGGCACGTATTTATTATAAAAACCTACCTAACTAAATGATGCTGAAAGATGAAAAATGCAATTCTTCCTTGTTATCTATTAAATAAAAAAATAAGTGTACTTTTTAATAATAAATATGCATTTCCTCCTTTCCTTAATTTCTATTCAACCACCTCCTGCTTAAAGGTGTCCAAGTCCTTTTTCTTTCTACACTCCACGGGCATATTCACCCTCACTCTCAAGTGGCTTTCAAGAGGGAGCCTTCACTGTGTATCAGCAGCAATTCAACTGTGGAGGCATTGCAGCAAAAAGCCTTCTTCAGATTTCACTCAATGTCCACACATTTTCAGTAAAAATCTGTTTCTAATAATAATCCTTGCATTTGATTTGGTGCTTTTCACATTTTATTGACGCCTCAAAGCGCTTCTCAGAATATACTGTAAAGTGAATTGACTGTATATTTGTGGGCGAAACGCGGCAGCCAATTGAGCACAGCAGTGTCCCACAAACAGTTGTCGATTGAAATTACCAATTTTGTTAATTTTATTTGCAGGGATTATTATTAGGCATGTGTGTGGAGCAAGGAAACTTGCCCAAGGTTGCGCCCTGACCTGCCTGGGTTCGAAACACAGGTCTCACGCTTGTAAGCCGAATGTTCTAACTACTGAGCTACAGGAGTAGGTGATTAGCTGATTTTACCCTTACCCGGGGGAACACAGACCAATTGCAATGACCTAGTTGCTGCCGGTCTGAGATCAGCTAAACAAGCATAGAGCAGTTCAATACCCGATCCCTCTGGTCTGTTTGCAATGTGTACTTTACCTGCATCCATGAGAGCCATACTTCCAGCACATACAGAAGCCATAGAAGATGAACCTAGATAATGACAAAAAAAACAGCTCAATAGCTAATGCACAGACAACACCCATACTGTCAAAATGAAAGAGCAATATAACAATAATACTTTAATAATAATCCTTGCATTTGAGATCTCACCTCATACATCAGGACTAAATGTAAGGATTGTTATTAATGTAAGTTATACACAGCAGACACTGTAAAGTGCAGTGACTGTGTTTTGTCGACAAATGTGCCAGTCACGTCCCACAATCACTCAGCTATGGAGTGAATGAGCAAACTTATTTGAACGACGATCAGCCAAGACACCAGGGGAGAAAAGCTCTTCTTTTTTCGAATAGTGCCATGGCCTGCTAAAGTGTGAGCCACCTTCATCTATTTTTTTTTAAGAAGCTTTTGGGGCCTTGGAAGATTGGTGGGTGACTGGGTGCCAGTGGAGAGATTAGCGGGTGAGAGAAGTAGAATGAAGGAGAAAACAGTTTAGCTAAATCGATTGACTTACCATTAGATTCAAGAACTTCTGCTGTTACTCTTATTGTAAATGGAAATTCTTTAGGAATAATGGGCTTCAGCCCTTTTTCTGCGAGAGCACCTGTATTTGAAACGATTTCAACAAGTTGAGCAAGTTCTTTAAAATCACAGCACCTTCATGTGAATTAAATTGAATTGATTCATTTTCCTCACCATGACCAAGCTCCCTCCTATTCTGACCAGTTAATTTTCCAATTTCATTTGTTGCATAGGGTGGAAACTGAAATAACAACGAGGCGTTTAAAAGAAACATGATCGACAGGTTCAAAATATAAAATTGAATCTTTTGAGAATTACCAGGTTCTCTCAGCCATTTCTCAAAACACTGCAACTCAACCAAATCTATAGAGCAATCCATCAGCTCAAGGTGACTCACTAGTTTTATTTGTATCAGACTGCTGCCTGTAGAACACAACTGCACTTGGCAGTAATCCCTGCATTGCATGTCTATGCTTCATGAGTCACTGGTAACATTTGCTATTAATAGTGTGTTAATGGACACACACATATAATTGGATTGGCAAGTAATGAGTGACATTAGTCAAAACGGGAACTGCATTACGTAAATATTATATGTTACATAAGCTTTAAATGTCTTTGATATATTGCTTGCCTGTACCTTCAATTACTCTGCCAATTAACTAGCTTTAATTACACAAATGTGCAAATAGATCATTTTCTTTGTATTGTTTTCGAACACTGCCAGTGGCAACAATTTCATGGATGCTTATAGTCCATAGAGTGTAGACAATTCGGTCTAAGTCACCTCAAGGGTTCACCACTGGACTCCTTTCAAAAGTATTTAAAAAAAAAAAGAATATCAGAGTTGAAAGAATGGATGAGTGATGCGTCTTACAGCAATTTCTCAGATCCTCACTTATTATTTTGGAGAAGGAGGGAATTATTTAACTTTAATAATAATCCTTATAGAAAATTCTGTGAAGAATTGATGTGAAATACACCTCACCAAAATACATTGTTTATTATTGCATTTGATATAGCACCTTATCACGTCTTTGAGAAGTGACAAAGTGCTACACAGAATATTCTGCAAAGTGAAGTTACTGTATTTTTGTAGGCGAAACGCGGCAGCCAATTGCACACAACGGTCCCACAAGTAGTATTCCACAAATAGTCATGGATTGAGTGACAATTTTTTTGTTATTTTGAAGAAATTAATATGCTGGGAAAATTAATCTGATGCTTAGAAGCATTTCTACTTACTGTTAGGGAAACAGAGGTGTGTGGAGTAAAGAAACGTGCCCAACGTTTCACCCTGCCGGGAATCAAAACCAGGTCTCTCGCTGCACTCTAACTCTAAGCTTTCTCTCAAACTGCGTGCTTCGTAGGGAAGAAAGTCTAAGGGGACTACTTTCTCTTCAAAGTGCTCCTATTTATACAATAAATGAAAACTGTTAAGGGTCCCACCTTCTGTTTTGCTAAGGCATTTGTATGTCCACAACAAATTGCATTTATGATAACCTTCATGCAGCGGTGCCTCTCAGACATCACCCTTTCCATTACATTTGTAATTGTTAAAAATAATTGAAGGTTAATTCCACAGTGAATATTGCTTTATCAGTTTATGTACAAGAGTTCAGCTAATTAAATCTAAATAACCAACAAATAGAGCTATACCTCCCACTTCAATCAGTACATCGGAACACTTAAATAACTTAATTCAAAGGCACTTGAATGTAGCAAATGGTAGCATAAGGGAAATGCAGAAGCAATAATTATCAGGAGTAACTAGTCTCTGAGGAATTTATAGATATTACATAAACATTTGCCTATAACAACATTGGGATTAATTTAAATTTTATTTTGTAAACCACTAAGATGTTTATTTTCTGTCAAAGTGCTATATAAATGTAAGTTATCATCAATATAAAAATATATTGATGGCCTTAACCTATTAAAGGATCATTACTATGTGTCAGTGTAGAATCTTCAATATTCAATGTCATGGAATATCCAAGTAATCTTTAACAATCTCTAACTTTTACATAATAATCCTTGCATTCCATATTAATATATAGTGGGCAAGTCGGTAGGGGGTTAGAAGGTCACAGTTGTAGGGGCGGGTGAGGCTGTGGAGGGCTTTAAATGCGAGGACCAAGATCTTGAAAAGTAATTGTAGGCCCAATCCTACAACTTCTTTTTAGTAAAATCTACTGCGAATCAAGAAGAAAGTCATCTTAAGACTATATGAAATGCACTTTAGTGCAGTAAATAGGAACTGAGTGGATAAAGAAAGATCTATCTTACCTCATAGTGCAACATGAAATTTTTCTCCTTTACCCCACTGAAACATCAAATACCACAATTACACACCAGTTTCAACAAGTGTCTCATCCACACACTTGGGATAAATCCGCAGTTAAACAATATGATGCACACTAAAACGTGTGTGTGTATGCGCCCATGTGTGTATATATGTGTGTGCATTTAAATGTTTTTTTTATATATTGAGGAATTGGAGCTGGTATGGATAAGAAAATAATGAAATTTACTGTTGAATGGTTTAAAAAAATAAATAAAATGATTACACAGTCATTTACAATGAGAAGCCACGAATAGTTGAGGATTAAATGTTACACTTCAGTACTTCCTAGAAATATTCGCACTTTCTTGTGACCAAAAAAACTTGAAAGCGTTTTTTAAAATCATTTGTCCTGCATACATCCACCAATCAGAATAGGTTTGCAAAACACAACCTGACTGAGAATCCCTAATTGATGTCAAGAACAGTGAAATGAGGCCCATGGAATGTAGCAGGACTTACCTTATGAGTGTGGTGATCAGATCAGACTTCACACCAGATTCTAGTGAATCAAACGTTACCGTACAAAGAACCTATTTTTTTTTTTTTTAAAAAGCAGAAATAGAAGGAATTTTTAATGCCTTATATAAAAAATATGTATTATTTTAGGCATTTCAAGAGTTTGGGAACAATATTATGGTACAAGGCATGTGAATTTAAATCAAAATAACTTTGAACAGACAATTATAAACTTTCAAAACCCTTCAGGCAGCAGAGACTCATTGAACACAACCAGGCACTGTGGAATTGTGGAGCAGATTCTTAGGATTGGTTCTGGAGTCGGTCAACACGTTATGAATAATAATACTTGCATTTGATACAACACCTTATCACATCTTTGAGATATTTCAAAGCACTTCACAGAACATGGCGTAAAGTGAATTTACTGCATATTTTGTGGGTGAAACATGGTAGTCAACTGTGCATAGCAGTGTCCCACAAACAGTCGTGAAATGAAAGACCAATTTATTATTTTTTTGAAGGAATTATTACTTCCAGAAAAGCCAATCTACTTATGGTCGAGTTCGTACTTACTACTAAATAAACAGAGGCGTGCAGAGTAAGGAAGCTTGCCCAGGTCTGACCCTTACGAAGTGAGTGTTCTAACCACTAAGCTACTAATGCATCTGGTGTTGATCTGGTCATGTCTGTGATGCTTGTGGGGGGTGGGGGAAAAAAAAAATCAGGAAATCAACCTCCATCAGCGGAGGCTGATTTCCCTCCCACCCTCCTCGGCTCCCATTCCCAGTTCAGGTTTCCATCCAGCACGTCAAGTGTTTTGAGACATGAAAGTATAAGCCTACATTGCTTAAGATGCAACTGTAGATATTCATTCAGGTACCTGTGTCTGTCCCCTCTGAAACAATGCAGATCCATGAAGAGGTTTATAAAGGTCAACTTCACAATTAATGTTCCTAAGAGATGTCAAGTCTCTACCATCGCACCTAAAACACAACGAGAATATGATTAAACCTTCAAGACCCAGCAGCATTTCATGAGCAAATTCTCATGCACAATGTCCTGTATATGTGCCGCACTATATAAAAAAAAGTCAAATTTGGAGAATTATTTTATCGGAAAATGAAACATGGAACAAGAATAGGTCAGTGGTTCAAACACGCTTGCTCCTGCCACAGCCATGCAAAAACCTACCCTTATATAGACTTCTTGCACTCACTTACTCCAGTACCTTGCGGAACATCTTGGAACTTAAGATAATTGAACCCTAAAGATACCTTTAAAATAGTCAACAAATCCAGACATTAACTCAAGCATAAAAACCTGGATCCCCCTCCCAACTTTCTAATAAAGACAAGTAGAGCTCTGTAATAGTGCTAAGCTTGTGAGGAAACACAATTCCTGGAATTGCACTTACAGCTTATCTCCATAATGTCTCAAATGTCTTCCAAGTCTTTGAAATCTAAGACGAAAGATTTGTCTTCAAGTCTTTGAAATGCGACTAAAACTATCCATAATATTCTAAACATAGCATCATCAATGACATACAAGGTTAGAACTACAGTACTTGGAAGTCAAATGCCCTACTACTTTTTGCTTAGCTTTCTGGATGCTACATGATTACAACACACTTAATTGATAAACCTAAAAGTTTATTTTAGCATCAAGGGAGCAATAGAAATAAGAATATAGCAATGAAAGCAGCAACTTGGCAGGAACTAGGTGCAGCACTGAGAACAAACTGTACGTTCAACTTTGGTACCTAAATTGAAATCACGCCCAGACAAAGCAAATTCTCAAGGATCTGTGTACTATTAGGAATTGTGACCTTTAAAGAAGAAATTTCTTTACAAAGACACTATGCAAGGGAATTTTTGCTAACAAAATAGTCAGAAGATTCATATTAACTCCAGATGGATGAATCATAATTATTCATCTATTATACCTATTTTTGGAACGCATCATGACAGATCCTGAAAAACTAAAAACAGATTTGTGTATTTCCATCTAGTTTTAAAGGAATACAATCTGATTCTGTAACACAACAGTATGGCTTCATACTACAGTAAAAGTCCGCTAATCCATGACCCGATCAACCGTAACTTCCGTATAACCGGCACCTCAAAAAAAAGGTCCCCATTCGAATAACCGGATCTTGTCCAGCAACAACAACAAATTACATTTATAGAGCGCCTTTCACGTCGGGAGGACGTCCCAAGGCGCTGCACAGGAGGCGTGTGACCCGAGCTGAGAGGGGGATGTTTGGGAAGGTGTAAAACACGAAGGGGAGGTAGAAGAATTCGGGGTGGAACAAAAGGCACGATCGAAGAGGAAAGTCTTCAAACCGGCCTTGAAAGAGGAAAGGGAAGAAACGAGACGGAGGGATTGAGGGATGGCATTCCATAGGGTGGGAGCGGAGAAACTGAAGGCCCGGCCTCCGATGGTGGGGCGGTTCGGGCGGGGGGCTTGGAGCAGGCCAAGTCCTGTTGAATGGAGGGTCCGGGTGGGCTTGTAGGGGGAAAGTAGATCAGTTAAATAGGGCGGGGCAAGGCCGTGTAAGGCCTTGTAGGTGAGGAGGAGGATCTTGAACTCGATCCTTTGGAGGATGGGGAGCCAATGGAGACGGGCGAGGGTGGGGGTTATGTGGTCGCGGAGGCGGGTGCGGGATAGTACACGGGCTGCAGTTTTGGATGACCTGCAGCCTGTGAATGGAGGAACTGGGGAGGCCGATGAGGAGAGAGTTTCCGTAGTCCAGCCGTGAGGTGATGTATGCGTGCACGAGTGTTTCGGCAGCGCGGGGGGTAAGATAGTTGCGGAGCCTGGCAATATTGCGCAGGTGGAAATAAGCGGTGCCGGTCAAGGCACGGATGTGGGGGAGGAAGGAAAGTTTTTGATCGAACATGATGCCGAGGTTCCTGATTGGCGTTGTGAGGTGGAGAGTGCAGCCTTGGATGTTGAGGCTGGCAGCGCCCGATGTGCGGAGGCGCTGGCTTGAGCCAATCACGAGGGCCTCGGTCTTACTCACGTTCAATTGCAAAAAGTTGTCCCTCGTCCAGGACTCGATGTCGGACAGACATGCTGTCAGAACATCGATGGTCTGGGGGTTGAGGGATGAGGCAGAAAGGTATAACTGGGTGTCGTCCGCATACATGTGGAAATTTACCCCATGTTTGCGGATGACGTCGCCCAGAGGGAGCGTGTAAAGGGTGAAAAGGAGGGGGCCTGAAACAGAGCCCTGAGGGACGCCGTGAGAAACTGTGCGGGGGTTTCAGGAAAAACCGTTGGAAGAAACAAAATGTAAATGGTGGGTTAAATAAGAATGGAACCAGTCAAGGACTGTGCCTTGAAGGTTGAGGTGGGAGGAAAGACGTTGAAGGAGGATGGTGTGATCGACTGTGTCGTACGCAGCAGACAGGTCAAGGAGGACGAGGAGGCAGAGGGAGACCTGGTCACAGGCGGTTAGGATGTCATTTGTAACCTTGACCAGGGCAGTTTCTGTGCTATGGATTGGGCGGAAACCTGATTGGAGGGGTTCAAAAAGTGAATGAGTTGAAAGGAAAGAGCGGAGCTTGGAGGCAACCACTCTTTCAAGGACCTTGGATAAAAACGGGAGGTTGGAGATGGGTCGATAACTTGATGGTTGCGACGCATCAAGGGAGTGTTTCTTCAGGATAGGGGAGATGGTGGCTGTTTTAAGGGAGGTAGGGATGGTGCCTGAGGAGAGGGAAAGGTTAATGGTGTCAGATATGAGCGGAATCAGCAGAATCGTGGTGGCGCATTTAATGAGTCGATTGTCGCACTAGAGTACAGTATGATTAGTTTTGAATGCTGCTGGTAGTGGTACTTCCGTTTTTTCTTCTTAAAGGGGCACTGTCAATTTTTCTCCTCCCTCCCTCTTTTCTCTCTCTCCCTTTTTCTTTCTCTCTCTCCCTCTCCTTCCTTCCTCTCTCCCTCCCTCTCTCTATCTCTTCCCCTTTCTGTCTGTCTGTCTGTCTTTTTCCTCTCTCTCAGGGTAGGGGGGGGGGGGGGGAAGAGGGAAAGGGGGTGGGGGAGAAAGAGAGGAGTGGGAGAGAGGAGAGAGAGGGGGGGTGAGTTGATTAATTTAGATGGAAAATTAGAGGAATGGAGGGGGCTTGGGTTGAGTCATTGACAGTATCGCTTTAAGAGGAAAAAACTCCCCCGTCCACCATTGTAGAAGTTTGCTTTCTGATTATTTGCTGTGTTTATAGACTGTAATCAATATTTATTGCTTTATTGGTAAGTATCCATGCAATATTCTGTTATTATTTAGTCTATTATTAATATGGTATGTTGAAAAATAAGTAAAACATTTTTGTGTTGGGTTTTTGGCAGCTGGCCGCCCGAATATCCAGCATGCGTTTTAACCGGCACTGGCCAAGTCCCGAGGGTGCCAGATAAATGGGCTTTTACTGTACTTGATTCTTTTCCTTAAGCATTTTTCACTCTTTTGCTACCACAATGGCACAACTTATTCCTTGCCCAAGAGTGAATGCAGCGACCCGTTTTCCCATTCACACTAAAACTCCAGTAAAACAAACTGGAGAAAGGTGCACAAGAATTATAGATATTTTCGCCTCGCTCAAATGATTCTAACCTCCCTAAGAACACAGCATCTCACCAGCATCTCAGCACTTTCTCCTATTGACAAACACAGGAATTAAAACTCGCCATTTGAACAACAACACCAAAATTACAGTTATAGAGCACCTTTCATGTCGGGAGGACATCTCCCAAGATGCTGAACAGACAGGGGTCAGGATCTCAGGATTTCCCAGGGACCATAGGACAGATAATAGGACAGGATGATACATACATACTGTTTGCGGGGACACTGCTGTGCCCAATTGTGCGACCAGTTTGCCTACAAATACAGTGACTCTATTTCACAGTAATTCCTGAGACTTCCCAAGAACAAGACGTTGTATCAAATGTAAGGATTATTATAATAGACAATGATAACAAAAGAAGTATGAAATTTCCATAGAACCCAATGGGATAAGATCAATTGCAATCATTTCGGTTGCCTATATAATGTGTTAATGTCAGTAAAACATCATGATGATGTTTCTGAAAACCTCCTTGGAAACAACATTAAACTATTGGGATGTTCTCCAGACGTGAATAGCGCTCTATAAATGTAATTTTGTTGATGTTGTTATTAAACTGACAATATCACATACATTGCAGCTTATTTTCACAATATAAATCGTACTGGCATGTCCTTTAGATTTTGACCTGCGCCATAACTGATCAGGGAATACTTCCACTGGTCATTAAATGCAGTGATTTTATGCTCAGTTTGCAAGCATCATGAACCCTGTCCCTTGTGGGCACAAAATACAACAACTTGCATTTCTATAGTGTTCTTGACATGGAAATAGAGTCACGGAGCGCAAGAGGTTGACAACCTACGGGGAAGTGACCATAGGTACTGTTGAAGAGGAAGATCTTCAAATGTAATTCTAAAACAGCCCCAAGGGGAGGGGCGAGGCGGTGGAGATTGGAGGTGAGCCGGAAACTGCTGTAATCATCGATTTTTTTTTCCGAAAAAAATCTTTTTAAAACACTTAAATTTGCTTCACAAAGCGAATGAAAAAATTACCTTCTGTATTCATTCATAATGATGTTTCTGAAAACTTCTCTGGAAACAACATTAAACGCCTCTATTATTTCATAAGAATCAGCCTCAGAATTCTTGGCTGTAAGACAAAGCAAAATGTTGTTTGGGCAATGAACGGAATACAATTTTTTACCCCAATATAGATACCGGGCAACCCATTCATAATGTGGTTGTCTAGGTCCAATGTCTCAGTGGGCAAGTTATAAGCGAAGCATGGAAAAATGTCTGACTGCTGGATTTTTTTTCATGCTGAAATGAGGTTTGGCATTTTACACACATTAAATGTTTACTTTGTCAGTAACATTTTCTGCACAAAGCTCACAAGTGGAGGTAGTCAGTGCTGGCACCTGAGGTGTATCTTACTTCTGGTTAGTGAGGGTCCACAGAATACAAAGCAAAGCTACACTAAAGGACATAACTGGGTTCCTGAGTATCAGGAATAGCTGCTTCTCCATAATCCACATGTAGCTTCTGAAGTCTGTTCTCTGATCACCTGTATTTGCTCAATTACATCCCAGTTAACATTACGATTCAGACTGGCCTATTTCAATAATATATGCAATATGAACATTAAAGCCAGAGACCTTCTTCAAGACCTGACTTTTATATCACAAACCCCTTTATCTGCAATAAAGATAGGGAAGATGGAGCATCTTATTGATTTGATTAAGAGCTTTTGTTTCCTGCACACATTTTGCCTGCACACATTTTAATGCTCTTAAAGCACCAAGAAATGCTATCAACAGGTCAAAATATCAACAAACCATTTAATCTAATCGAGGTTTGATACAACAGTAATCATCCAACTGTGTTAAAAATTGTCAATGATTATAAAGGGGATGAAAATTTCGTATTTTCCCCCCCATAATGGAAATCATAGGCATTTGTAACGTCAACATCTTATGTACCCTCACAGCTCCCTCATCTGAAAACATCGCTGGAAACATTTGGCTACAAATTCTGTGAGAATGATTAAACTTCATCCAATTTTTCTCCACACAAGTTAAATCCTTGTCAATCATACCTCTTAATTGTTCTTCTGTATCAAGCCTGATTTTGTTAATGGCTTCATCTCTTGAAATCTTAAATAAAAACAATCACATCAATAAATCAAGAAATGCAATTTTCAAAAATATAGCGGTGACTGGAAGAGGAATGACTTACTTTGTCGTGACTGAAATCTGAAAAGACCGCATGCACCTTCTCAGAAGCAAGCCTGAGAAACAGAAACAAAACATAATCTACTGAGTTCAATCACCCCATGGGGGCACGGCTGAGTCTGGCTTGTCAGACATTAGCATCTTCCTACGGCAGATTGTGGTGGCAACCGCCAATATTAAAACAGCACTGTGGCCATTCTGTTAATAGCTGCATATATGTAACTTTTTTTTTCCCCCAATCAAGATTCTAACTGCTGTTCAACAGTTACAAACATTCTTCTACTTGAGTGAAAGACCCTTATAACAGCAATATGTACATTTAACGTCAAGAGGACATCTGATATAAAACATTTAACACAACGTTTGTGGCTTTTGGTTTGTTCACGAGTGAAAGTTGATTTAATCTTTGCTCTTATTCATCGGTGAAGTGTATAAAATTGCTCAATTTCATCCCAGTTAACATTAGGATTCAGACTTGCCAGCTCTCACCAGCTGTGAGGTCACAGAAGAACTTACTCTCTTGCATATTCTACTGCCTCTGGGGTGGGGGTAAAGAGCTTCTGAGGGGTCCGTTTGGCATTCCCGTGGTCCTTTGCGAGCTGCTGAATGGCCAGTATGACCTGTTGTGTATGCTTTACGCCCATTTTGATAGCATGACAAAAATCCTGTTGCAACACGTTCTCCGCTGATGCTTCGATCATAACTGGTGAAAGCAAATACAAAGAACTGATGCGACAATAGATTTCTCTGGGCTGAGATCTTTCCCTTTTTTTAAAAAAAATCTTTGCTATATCACCATGAGCCAGTCAACGTGACCAAATAAAAAAGGACTCAATCTGAGAGGAATCCATTTTTGAGTTTAGATATCAGCCTGCCTCAGCTGATGGCACTCTCGTCTCGGTGTCAGAAACAGTGCTGAGCAAATGCTGCATTGTTGGGAGGGGCATATGTTAAACCGAGGTTCCATCTGCTATACTGGCAAACGTGGAAGATTCCACGAGATGACTCTTCCAACAACAAAAACAATAAGATTTTCTCCCGGTATCCTGATTAACAAATTGTATTTTGTGTTTGTCTCAAAACTAAAGTACATCCTGTGATGCACTATGAGCCATTCTCCCCGAGTAAAACAGGGAAACAAAAAAAAGGTTGCAGAAATGGATTTAACATCATCTAGCCCATTTAATACAATCAGTCCCAAATCTGCAACTGGTATTTGGATGATTAAAGCTGGTGTTATATCATGCTTTAAAACATGTAGCGTAGATTTTAAAAACTTTTATTGCAGCAACCATTTTTATTCATATATCTGTACATACAGTTGTTAGCATGAATCTAGACAATCAAATGCTTACCAACTTGGCTGTGAAGTGCACCAGCCAGCACTAAATTTAAAGTGCTTGAAGTCATCTCTTTTCGAGTTGGATTGATCACCACTTCTCCATCGACAAGACCAACTCTTACAGCACCTGGAAATGTTATTGCAAAACAGAGCCTTACTTCTTAAGTGACTAATTAAAAATGTTCTGCATTTAAACAAATACTCTTGGGAATCATAGCACGGTCAGTTATATTGACACTGAAAAAATGTCACAGCAATTGCCTATGCAGCTTACATTATTAAGGTCATTTTCAAAGCAGTTATCAGTAATCTAAAAAGTTATGAAAAAAATATCACAGCAACTGCTGTAAAAAGGTTCCCTTTGTAAATATTCATCTATGAAATGCAGTCACTACACATTACGCTAAATTCTGTAAAGAGCATTGAGATGGCCTCTCAACATAAGACATGATACCAAATGCAAGGATTATTTAACTGCTCGAGTATAATAACTTGTTTTTAAAAAGCCCGTCAAGTATTTATATTCTTGTTCAAGTGTTGCACACATTTTAAATTTCCTTCATGGTGGGTAACCCAGTCCCATTTCTGGTCTTCAACTGACCAGACTGGTGGAAATACCTCACCATCCATTTTACCCATTTTGCTCCGTGGTGGGGCCACAAGCAAGTCTTTATGTCAACAACAACAACAACAACTTGGATTTATACAGCGCCCTCCATGCCGGACAGCGTCTCAGACGCTTCATGTCCTGATGACCCAGCAAAGACTGGGAAATTACAACAACAACTTGCATTTATATTGCGTCCCCGACGCATAGTAGCATCACAGAGCGCTTTAAAGATTAACTGCAGATGCAATTTGCATCAGACCATCATATGGTGAATTACCATGGTACATCAGAGCTGGAACATTAATAATAGAAGCCGATTATTCCTGCACAAACATTACCCACCTATGGGACCATTCCACGGAATGTCTGATAATGCCAAAGCTGCAGAAGCTGTTAAACAAAGACGGGAGGAAAAAAAATCTTGATTTACTGCTACAAATTTAATAATAATGTTTACAAGAAGAAACTGTATTATAAAAAGTCACTAAGAGAGCAGTTACTGATTATTTGAATTGTGGGAGCTACCATTAGTTATGTAAAGTATTAGACAATTGAAATGAGCAATGCTTCATGCACATTCTGTGGTTACCTGTTGAACCAGAATTGTTCTTAAGTAAAATAAATCTAATTTAGCTTTTAGTAAATAGATAATAAATGGCAGGAACTTTTAGCCAAACATTATCTTGCACTGAGTGGCGCTGTGTGCTCCTCCAGTTCTCTAGTTTGAATCCCTAGTGGTTCTGTTTCGTGCACTCCATGCAGCAAATTATTTGCTGTGGTCTACGTGCTATTGTTTGGCTTTGGTGACTTTGCCCCTGTATATTGGAGTCCTGTAGCTCATTGGTTAGAGTACTCGTTTTACAAGCGAGATACCTGGGTTCAATTCCAGGTAGGGTGAAAGCTTGGGTAAGTTTCCTTACTCTATACGTCTAATAATTCCTAAAAAAAAGCAATAATAAATAGGTGATCTCAATCCATGACTGTTTGTGGGACACTACTGTGCGCAATTAGCTGTCATTTTCACCCACATATATAGTTAATTCACTTTACAGTATATTCTGTGAGGCACTTTTAGATGTCTAGAAGACATGAAAAACACTATATCAAATGCAAGGATGATTATTATTACTGAAGTGATGATTATAAACTGGATTACTGAACATGTTTTGATTCAAACTGTAGCAATTAGCATTTAATTATCCACAATGGGGCCAGTCCTAATTATTGTGTGTGATTCACTCTGTCTTTAGGCCTCTTTACCTCAAAATGCTCCAAGCACAAATGCTAAACATCACTCACTCATGAATTTACCTAGTAATGGCCCAAAAGCATCATACAAACTCCTTTAATTAAAGGCCAATATTGTATGCACATTACAATGCTCATGCAACATCAGGCTAAAGCAACAGATACATAGAAATAATAAGAAATGTAGATAGAGGGAGCACATGAATACCAGTTTGTGAAATTGAGGATTGAAATAGGCATCAGCAAAATAGTTGTTCAATGATTAAGTTGTTGATATTTACAAGCTTTCCTTTTACACCATGATAAACAGCAATTTTAGCCAAAATTCTTACCTCCATTAATTGCTAATATATCAGGATCATTGACTCCATCCACTGCGAGAAGATTGCACACAATCTAGCAAACAGAAATGACACAGAGGAAAACAAATATGAGGAAGCAATGCTGTAATTCTCTTAAGATACCTATTCAGTAGTGCAGTTGTAGTCCACCATAGTTCCAAATTGATCTAATCTGCTGTTCGGAAATCAATTCCTACATCTGCAATCGCATTTATTTTTTAGTCAGTGAAAAACGCTTTGATAAACTGTACAGACAAGCAAACCTAAAATTGTGCGACTTGCTTTTTAAAAAAAAGCAGGACCTACCTACCTGTGTATCATAAAAGTAGCCTGAAGGAAACAGTGGTCTGATTGAACGGTCTGAAAAGGTTAACAAAAGAAAAACAATTGCTATGATGTTCTACAGTTTTTAGAACAACACATTGCTTTAGTTTTAAACCAAAATCATCTCATCCCGTTTGCTGCCTTCCCATCCCTATAACTGTCCACTTTTAGTTTAGACAATATGGCCTAAGCCATGTGATTCTTTGCAACTGTTCCATGACGGTTTTGCTACTTGGAAAGAGAGCAATAAAAACTTGTTTTTAACCAGTGATAATACATATTAATGCAAACATCTGTCTAATATGGTACATTAAACTCACGCTTCTCAAAATGCTAAACTGAATTTTGAAAATATTACGGCATCGGAGTGCAAACTAAAATCTTACCAATTACTCGGCTGGTTAAAATTTCATGTTCTGTATAACCCAGCTCTCTTCGTAGGTAACTTGTAGGTATCCTTCCTGCAGCAGCAGCTTTTTGACGGTAATCAACCTGAGAAGATCCGTGTTTGTTACTTTCCAGGGAAATCAAATTACAACCCAAAAATAAAATGTCAGCAAACTACTTACCACCAATGGCATGAATTGGGATGAGGTCGGCTTTGTTTTGCTGACTGCTGTAACCATCACCGACGTATCCCCCAACTTCACAATAGAGACAAGAGAAAATCTGGTTGGTTAACAGCACATTTAAACACAAAGGTTCCTGACAAGTTTTAACATGAAAAAAAATGGTTTTGTTTTTGTGATGTTACTTCCAATTATCTCTCTTATTTTTATTAAAATTCTGCCCCCCCCCCACTGACTTACACCTCTGTTCCTAGTCCTCAGCCACTTCCTGCTGGAATACGCTTCATCACTGTTTGCCCTACAGTTCCCTACTCAAGTGGCCATTGTTCAGGTGTAAGGAAGGTAACAAATAAAATAAGTTACCATCTCTAATGCCACTGTTGGAAAACACCAATTCTGGTGCAAAAAAAATTGAATTTACAAAGCATTAAAAGTATTGCAAAAAGTTTCACCTAACCTGGACCATAGTACATCCATCTGCAAACCTCGCAAGCTTTCCAGTGGAGATTTCAAGTTTTCTGGTGAACAAAAAAAATTACATTGTGGGGGGAGTGCGGGTGTGGGGGGAGGGAGGCTAGGGGGGAGGGGTGTGGGGGGGGGGGGGGGGCTGGGGAGGGGTGAGGGGGGAGCTGGGGGGGGGGGGTGAGGGGGGAGCTGGGGGGGGGTGAGGGGGGAGCTGGGGGGGGGGGGGTGAGGGGGGAGCTGGGGGGGGGGGAGCTGGGGGGGGGGAGCTGGGGGGGGGGAGCTGGGGGGGGGGGAGCTGGGGGGGGGGGAGCTGGGGGGGGAGCTGGGGGGGGGGGCGGTGAGGGGGGAGCTGGGGGGGGGGGCGGTGAGGGGGGAGCTGGGGGGGGGGGGGCGGTGAGGGGGGAGCTGGGGGGGGGGGGGCGGTGAGGGGGGAGCTGGGGGGGGAGGCGGTGAGGGGGGAGCTGGGGGGGGGGGCGGTGAGGGGGGAGCTGGGGGGGGGGGCGGTGAGGGGGGGGGAGCTGGGGGGGGGGGCGGTGAGGGGGGAGCTGGGGGGGGGGGCGGTGAGGGGGGAGCTGGGGGGGGGGGCGGTGAGGGGGGAGCTGGGGGGGGGGGGGCGGTGAGGGGGGAGCTGGGGGGGGGACGGTGAGGGGGGAGCTGGGGGGGGGACGGTGAGGGGGGAGCTGGGGGGGGGACGGTGAGGGGGGGAGCTGGGGGGGGCGGTGAGGGGGGGCGGTGAGCGGGGGGGAGAGGGGGGGCGGTGAGGGGAGCGAGCGGGGGGGGGCGAGGGGGGAGCTGGGGGGGGTGTGAGGGGGGGAGCTGGGGGGGGGGTGAGGGGGGGAGCTGGGGGGAGCTTGGGGGGGGGAGCTGGGGGGGGGGAGCTGGGGGGGGGGGAGCTGGGGGGGGGGGGAGCTGGGGGGGGGAGCTGGGGGGGGCGGTGAGGGGGGGCGGTGAGAGGGGGGAGGTGAGAGGGGGGGAGGTGAGAGGGGGGAGGTGAGAGGGGGGGAGGTGAGGGGGGGGCAAGGGGGGGGCGAGGGGGAGCTGGGGGGGTGTGAGGGGGGGTTGATGGGGGAGCTGGGGAGGGGGGGTGAGGGGGGAGCTGGGGGGGGGGGGTGAGGGGGGGAGCTGGGGGGGGTGTGAGGGGGGGAGCTAGGGGGGGGAGCTGGGGGGGGACCTGGGGGGGGGAGCCGGGGCTGGGGGGGGGTGGTGAGGGGGAGCTAGGGGGGGGGTGGTGAGGGGGAGCTAGGGGGGGGGGGTGAGGGGGGGAGCTGGGGGGGGGGGGGGGGTGAGGGGGGAGCTGGGGGGGGGGGGGGGTGAGGGGGGAGCTGGGGGGGGGGGGGGGGGGGGGTGAGGGGGGGAGCTGGGGGA
>CM068744.1:66425988-66822890 GCA_035084275.1 Hydrolagus colliei | reverse complement strand
TGGGGGAGCTGGGGGGGGGGGAGCTGGGGGGGGGGAGCTGGGGGGGGGCGGTGAGGGGGGGCGGTGAGAGGGGGGGAGGTGAGAGGGGGGGAGGTGAGAGGGGGGAGGTGAGAGGGGGGGAGGTGAGGGGGGGGGCAGGGGGGGGCGAGGGGGGAGCTGGGGGGGTGTGAGGGGGGGGTTGATGGGGGAGCCTGGGGAGGGGGGTGAGGGGGGAGCTGGGGGGGGGGGGTGAGGGGGGGGAGCTGGGGGGGGTGTGAGGGGGGGAGCTAGGGGGGGGAGCTGGGGGGGGACCTGGGGGGGGAGCCGGGGCTGGGGGGGGGTGGTGAGGGGGAGCTAGGGGGGGGGTGGTGAGGGGGAGCTAGGGGGGGGGGGTGAGGGGGGAGCTGGGGGGGGGGGGGGGGGTGAGGGGGGAGCTGGGGGGGGGGGGGTGAGGGGGGAGCTGGGGGGGGGGGGGGGTGAGGGGGGAGCTGGGGGGGGGGGGGTGAGGGGGGAGCTGGGGGGGGGGGTTGAGGGGGGAGCTGGGGGGGGGGGGGGGTGACGGGGGAGCTGGGGGGGGGGCTGAGGGGGGAGCTGGGGGGGGTGAGGGGGGGGGGTGAGGGGGGGAGCTGGGGGGAGCTGGGGGGGGAGCTGGGGGGGGAGCTGGGGGGGGGAGCCGGGGGGGGGAGCCGGGGCTGGGGGGGGGGGGGTGAGGGGGAGCTAGGGGGGGGGGGGGGTGAGGGGGGAGCTGGGGGGGGGGGGGGGTGAGGGGGGAGCTGGGGGGGGGGGGGGGTGAGGGGGGAGCTGGGGGGGGGGGGTGAGGGGGGAGCTGGGGGGGGGGGGTGAGGGGGGAGCTGGGGGGGGGGGGGGCTGAGGGGGGGGGGGTGAGGGGGGAGCTGGGGGGGGCGGGGAGCCGGAGGTGGGGGAGCTGGGGGGGGGTGTTGGTGGGGAGCTGGGGGGGGGTGTTGGTGGGGAGCTGGGGGGGGTGTTGGTGGGGAGCTGGGGGGGGGGGGTGTGACGTGGGGACCTGGGGGGGGGTGTTGGTGGGGAGCTGGGGGGGGGGGGGGGTGAGTGGGAGCTGGGGGGGGGTGTTGGTGGGGAGCTGGGGGGGGTGGGGTGTGAGTGGGGACCTGGGGGGGGGGTGTTGGTGGGGAGCTGGGGGGGGGTGTTGGTGGGGAGCTGGGGGGGGGTGTTGGTGGGGAGCTGGGGGGGTGTTGGTGGGGAGCTGGGGGGGGGGGGTGTGAGTGGGGACCTGGGGGGGGGTGTTGGTGGGGAGCTGGGGGGGGGGGGGTGAGTGGGGAGCTGGGGGGGGTGTTGGTGGGGAGCTGGGGGGGGGGGGGGTGAGTGGGAGCTGGGGGGGTGTTGTGGGGAGCTGGGGGGGGGGGGGTGTGAGTGGGGACCTGGGGGGGGGTGTTGGTGGGGAGCTGGGGGGGGGTGTTGGTGGGAGCTGGGGGGGGTGTTGGTGGGGAGCTGGGGGGGGGGGGGGTGAGTGGGGACCTGGGGGGGGGTGTTGGTGGGGAGCTGGGGGGGGGTGTTGGTGGGGAGCTGGGGGGGGGTGTTGGTGGGGAGCTGGGGGGGGGGGGGGTGAGTGGGGACCTGGGGGGGGTGTTGGTGGGGAGCTGGGGGGGGGGTGTTGGTGGGGAGCTGGGGGGGGTGTTGGTGGGGAGCTGGGGGGGGGTGTTGGTGGGGAGCTGGGGGGGGGTGTTGGTGGGGAGCTGGGGGGGGGTGATGGTGGGGACCTGGGGGGGGGTGTTGGTGGGGAGCTGGGGGGGGGTGTTGGTGGGGAGCTGGGGGGGGTGTTGGTGGGGAGCTGGGGGGGGGGGGGGTGAGTGGTGAGTGGGGAGCTGGGGGGGGTGTTGGTGGGGAGCTGGGGGGGGGGGGGTGTGAGTGGGGACCTGGGGGGGGGGTGTTGGTGGGGAGCTGGGGGGGGGTGTTGGTGGGGAGCTGGGGGGGGGTGTTGGTGGGGAGCTGGGGGGGGGCGGGTAGCCGGAGGTGGGGAGCTGGGGGGGGGATGTGAGTGGGGAGCTGGGGGGGGTGTTGGTGGGGAGCTGGGGGGGGGGGGGGGTCAGGTCACTGAGCCCCTCCCACTCTCCTCCCTGTCCGCATGACTGCCGTCTCCCGATTCATTACCTGCTCCCCAGCTCCACGGAAACCCGGCCCCCGCCGCTGCCCCCCCAGGCCGCCGCCCGCTGCTGCTGGCTGTAGCGGTACCGGCCGGGGCCCCCCGGGGGTCGCCATAGAAACCGCCGGCGGAGACGAACCAAAAGCTTCAGGGCGAGCGGCGCGAGCTGCCAGGGCGCCGCCATGACACCCACCTACCTCCCCGCAACCTCTGCTCCCACTGGCTCTCCTCGCTGCCCAATCACAGCGTCCCGCGATCACCACCCTCAGCCTATTGTAGCACTTTTCACGTCTTCTGGACTGTGTCTCAAAGCGCTTCACACAATAAACTGTAAAGTGAAGTGACTGTATGTTTGTGGGCAAAACGCGGCAGCCAATTGCACACAGCAGCGTCCCCACAAACAGCCGGGGATGGAAACGACCAATTTTTATTATTGTGTTTTTGAGGAGGGATTAGTATCCACGAGTGTCCGGCGATATATCGACAGGTCGGTTATATCGATATAATTTTCATATCGATACGGCGAGATCGGAATTTAAAATATATCGATGTATCGAAAAATGCAATATAAAAAGTATACTGGTATATCGTAAATATCGGTATAGCGTTTCCGGTGATATATCATTATTATCGGTATGATGCAAACCTCCTCCCCCCCACTCCCCCTACCTCCCTCTCTCCCCGTCACACTCTCTCTCTCTCCTGTCACACTCTCTCCCCTGTCCCTCTCTCTCTGTCCCTCTCTCCCGTCCCCTTCTCTCTGTCCCTCTCTCCCCTGTCCCCCCCTCTCTCTCTCTCTCTCTCCCCTGTCCCTCTCTCCCGTCACACACACTCTCACCACGTCGAGGACCAACCCAAATGGCGACCTCGGAAAATCGATGGCGACACTTTGTGGGGGAGATGAGCATTCCGGTTCATTTTTTAGTTCAGTGCGCAGGCCGTCTCACCTCCGTCTTCTGATCAAACGTCACTGCGCACGCCGTCTCTCCCCTCCGCCTTGTTATCGTAACGTCACCGCGCACGCCGCCTCCTGCACCTTATTGTCATGAAGTCATCGCGCTTTCATTGCGTCCCAGCTTGACCACCACTGTACCTCCATTGGCGGTCGGGCAGTGAGCACCTGGACACCTGGTTTCAGGAATGCCAAAGGGCTTCCTTACCGACTGTATGATCCCGAGGGCCGCTCCATGTGGGATGTTTGCTGTGAGTGGCCAAGAGGCTTCACAGCACTGATTGCTGTGACAATGGGTCAACAGCGGGCAACTGTAACAGTATCCACTTCCATCTTTTCCCAAACCACCTTCACAAAACTACAATCAATCAATCAATCCCCCCAAAATCAATCCAGGAAGAAAGAGGTGGTCAGTGGTCTCCTCATCTCTGCAGCCGGCTCGAGGGCAGCGTGTTGACTAGCACAGCAACAAAATTACATTTATAGAGCGCCTTTAACGTCAGGAGGACATCCCAAGGCTCTGAACAGTTAAGTCAGGACCCGAGCAAGCGGGTGTCGGGGTAGGAGAGTAGGAGAGCAGGAGAGTTAGGGGTGGAGCAGAATGCACGGTCGAAGAGGAAGGTCTTGAAACCAGCCTTCAAAGAGGAAAGGAAGAAAGCGAGTCGAAGGGATTGTGGGACGGAGTTCCAGAGTGTGGGGGCAGAGAGGCTGAAATCCCGGCCACCGATGGTAGGGCGGTTCAGGCGAGGGACGTAGAGCAGGCCAGAGCCCACTGAACAGCGGGGACGAGGAGGCTGATAGGGAGACAGCAGGTCGGAGAGATAGCCAGGGGCAAGGCCGTGAATGGCCTTGAAAGTGAGGACGAGGATCTTGAATTCGATCCTCTGCGGGATGGGGAGCCAGTGGAGACGGGTGAGGGTGGGAGTGATGTGGTCACGGAGCCTAGTGCTGGAGAGGACGTGAGCTGCAGAATTCTGAATAATCTGCATCTTGTGAAGGGAGGAGCTGGGAAGGCCGGCGAGGAGAGAGTTCCCGTAGTCGAGCCTAGATGTGATGAATGCGTGGATTAGTGTTTTGGCGCTAAGCAAGAGGTAAGGTAATGGCGGAGTCTGGCAATGTTGCAGAGATGATGGAAGGCTATACGGATTTGGGGGAGGAAGGACAGTTCGGGGTCGGACTTCTATCGTGCATGACCCCTAAGGGGGAGGGCTCAGTTAATCACCAGCTAGGGCATGTCCTGATGTTTGCTGGTCAGGGCCGGTGACGAGGCGTTTGACGTAGCTGGTGGTCGCCATCACAGGTTACCTTCCATTCCGGTCTGCCCTCCCGTTTGAAAACTATTTTAACTATCTGTCATGCGGATCACTTGGTGATTGTGCGGGGTTCTGGGACGGTGGTTTTCAGGAAGCTCTCTATGTAGGCGCTCCAATCATGTGGAACATTTCTCTGCACTTCTACCAGACCCACTCTTCTTAGTAGCGGGTACAGGTAGAAACCAGGGCTGTAGGACTCGAGTCCTGGACTCGGATTCGAGACCGGTCTCATTTCAAGGACTCGGACTCGGCTGTGCAGGACTCGGACTCGACACCAGGGATTCGAGGACTCGGGCTTTGAGACAGCTGCAAGTCCCGCAATTTTTCCGAATTCTGCAGTCGGCGCAAGTTAAAGAGTAAAGTTACAAACTACCCAGATTTTAATAAATAAAAAAAAATACCACAAACTGAAATGAAAACAGTCATGTTACACGTGATTGGAGGCTATCTACCGTGATTTCCCAGGCATTTTTCATACCTGTTTGATGAAATTTTCAGCAATATTTTCACGTTAAATGCATGCCATGCACTGCAAGAGTTATTTTCTGCACGACACTGTCTGTAAAATTACTTTGGGATTAGCGCGTATGAAATTAAACTGGAGCACAACGTCAATTTAGAGAACACACTTACCCTATCAAATTTCACCTCAAATTCAACATATTTCTTATAATTTTGATTTAATAAAATATTGTTATAATAATATAATTATATATTTGGTATAATTATATAGTCGGTATAATTATTTACGCAGTGGATTTTCGTCTTCTAAGTATTTATAATGGAGGTCATTTTTACATTGGCAGTGTGACTGTTTTCTCTAAATTGACGGTCTTCACTGGTGGACAGGCACAGTTTCTTCGTCGAAGTGCACCCTCCGATCCTCAGAGAGATATAAGCGTACAGAACCTCCCTGATTCTTACAGTATCCTGCCTGCCCAGAGAAAGACTTCAGCTTGCATTTAGGTACTTCATGTAGGATTATGCTAATCACTATACCCTTATATGTAGATGTATCGGGTATAGCGCCATCTCGTGACCACTGTGGTAGCACATGGAATTGCATGCTTGAGGTCTCCTGAATAAAGCCGTCTTACATGAAAGTTCATCCCTCCATGGTCTCTCTTTTATATCTCGAATATAACATGGTGGCAGCGGACCGAACGTGAAACCCACAACATGGCTACACATCTGTCGACCCAGATTAATTTGCCAAGCAAGTTTGAGGGTGGAAATGGACCAGACCAATGTGAATTGTGGCTTAAATGGATCAATCATTTTGAACGTTATCGCATTGCCTCAGGTCTCAATGAAAAAGAAGACATAAAACAGGTGAGCACACTCCTATTTTCCATGGGAGATTGCGCTGATAACATTATAATCACTCTCAGAATAGATGAGAAAACTGCAACATATGAAGTTATAGAAGCACTAACTGAACATTATGAAGACAGACGAAATGTGATCGTGGAGAGGGTTCGGTTTAACAGGCGAAAAGAAGTGCCCAGGCGAATCCATTGATATTTTCATACAAGATTTGTTTAGACTAGCGGATAACTGTCAATACGGCGAGCTCAAGGACAGCTTAATCAGAGACAGAATTGTTGTTGCAGTGCTGGGAGAAAAATTGTCAGACTCTCTGCAGGCCCAACCGGACCTCACGCTTGACAAAGCGGTCCATATATGCCGTCAGTCAGAGGCAAGAGATAACAGCCGAGACATTGTCCGTGGTGACATCAGGTCCACTAGCATTGATCATGTCACTAAACGCAAAACTCCATCCAACGACAACAGCTTAAAGTCGAACAAACAAATGCAGCAAACACGAGATTCCAAGGTCGATAATTGTCAATGGTGAGGCAGACAACGCCATTTACGTCAACAATGTCCTGCAAAAGATGCCATATGCAACAATTGCCAAAAGAAAGGTCATTTCCAGGCAGTTTGCCGCAGCGCTGCATCCAAACGCAGAAACATAAAAGTGCATGAAGTTCAAGACTCACTACAGGATGACCTTCCGTTCCTAAGTGAGATTGTTAACAATAACGACTTTTGGAGTGCTTGCATCTCAGTTGATGGACACCGCACCTGCTTCAAGCTAGACACCGGGGCAGCCGTTTCTGTCATCAGTGACACAGAACCCTGGCTCGCTGATGTACAACTCAAAGAGACCAATCAGTCCCTCCATGGTCCAGGTGGCATCCCACTACCAGTGAAGGTAATGCTGATTGCTAAACTGCAGTACCTCCAGAGGGAGATAACTGAGCGACTCTACGTAATTCAAAACCAGAGATGTTCGCTACTCAGTAAACGAGCATGCGTCGATCTTGGCCTCATCGCAAGAGTAAATGAGGTGAAGCGGAGTCCAACTCCCAACTTCAAAACAGAATATCCTGGATTGTTCACTGGTCTGGGAAAACTTCAGACACTGTACCACATAACGCTGTGCCCTGACGCCAAGCCAGTATGCTTGTACACACCGAGAAAAGTGCCTCACCCACTACTACCACAAGTGGAAAAGGAGATTCAGTCTATGCTTCGACAGGGTGTCATTTCGCCAATCAATATGCCAACAATATGGTGCTCAGGTATGGTAACTGTGCCCAAATCAAATTGTTCCTATCGCATCTGTGTTGACCTCACTCAACTCAACAAGAGTGTACAACGTGAGATTCACCCTATGTCCTCAGTCGACGAGAGCTTGTCTAAGCTTGGGAAAAGTAGAATCTTCTCCAAGCTAGACGCAAAGAGTGGATTTTGGCAGATACCGCTTGATGAAGATTCAAAACTTCTGACTACATTCATCACACCTTCAGGTTGTTACTGCTTCAACCGGCTACCATTCGGCATTAGTTCTGCACCAGAGATTTTCCAACGAACCATGTCTGGTATCCTCGTTGGCCTCAATGGTGTCATTTGCCATATGGATGACATTCTCATTCACGGTGCCACACAAGTTGAACACAACCGACATGTGAGAGCAGTCTTGCTGCGACTACTCGAAGCTGGGCTCACACTCAATGACAGATGTGAATTCTCCAAGGGCTCCATCAAGTTCTTAGGTCATGTGATAGACGCAGCAGGCCTACACGCTGGGAGAGAAGGAGAGAGGAAGAGAGGAGAGGGAGGGAGAGAAGGAGAGGGGGAAAGGAGCGAGGGGAAAGGAGGGAGAGGAGAGAGGGGAGGGAGGGAGAGAAGGAGAGAGGGGAGGGAGGGAGAGAAGGAGAGAGGGGAGGGAGGGGAGGGAGGGAGGGAAGGAGAGAGGGGAGGGAGGGAGAGAAGGAGAGGGGGAAAGGAGGGAGAGGAGACAGGGAGGAGGGAGAGGAGAAAGGGAGAGTGGAGGGGGAGGGAGAGAAGGAGAGGGGAAAGGAGGGAGAGAAGGGGAGAGGAGGGAGAGAAGGAGAGAGGAGAGGAGGGAGAGAAGGAGAGGGGGAGGTAGGGAGCAAACAACATTGTATAATTCAACAGACCTTGACACCACCATTACAAACTTTCTGGACCTAGAGCACGCATTTCGAAATGTGCATGCACCGCGACTGCGCGCGCATCGTCAGTGCGGACGCACCGTCAATGCGCGTGCACCGTGACTGAGCGCGCACCATAAATGCGCGCGCGCCATCAATGCACGCGCACTTCGAATGCACGCGCATGTGCAGTATAAAAACTCGATAGATCGGTTTAAGCAGGTATGAGCAAACCGATATATCCATATCCGGAAAAATCCCATATCGCCGTTCCCTACAATCTACTATGCATCTCGTTCTCTCAGTGACAGAGAAGCGATATGCAGTAATTGAAAAAGAAGCACTAGCTGCAACCTGGGCTTGTGAGAACTTCTCTGACTATGTACTAGGACTACACTTCATCCTTGAGACAGATCACAAACCACTTGTGTCCCTTCTGCAGACGAAGGAACTCGATAAGATGCCTCCACGCATACTGCGGTTCTGCCTTCGTCTGATGTGATTTAGTCCAACAGTCCAGTACGTTCCAGGCAAACACCAGAACATGCCCGATGCACTATCCCGTGCTCCTGCGGGCACACCCGATGAATCCGACACTGTGCTGATTGCAGAAATTGAAACTTTCGCGAATCAGACAATGAATACACTACCAGCGAGTAGACAACGCCTACTGGACATCGCTGCAGCTCAAAAAGTGGACGAAGAGTACGCGCAGAACAAAGAGTATTGCTTAAGTGGTTGGCCTGCTTATATACCACACACACCACTACATCGCCAGTACTGGGAAAGTAAAAGTCATCTCTCTATCCTCGACAATCTTCTTCTTTATGACGGCCACACAGCCAGAGCCAGAGACACTCACAGCCAGAGCCTGAGTCAGAGACACTCACAGCCAGAGCCGCTCACCCGACCCATATACACTGTAGTTGGCCAACTGCGGAGATCAGTCCACAGCCTGAGAGTAACAATGAGATTCCGTTTCTGTGGGGACCTGGATTGCCCAGACTGAGATCAGCACATTGGCAAAACTATCCTCGGTCAAGATGAAGTTGCTGTGTGTACAGGTGTTGAAGATCTTAAAGTACACCTGTCTGTACTTGGGGGGAGATGTAGGATTATGCTAATCACTGTGCCCTTATATGTAGATGTATCGGGTATAGCGCCATCTCATGACCACTTGGAATTCTCTTCTGAATAAAGCCGTCTTACATGAAAGTCGATCCCTCCATGGTCTCTCTTTTATATCTCGAATATAACAGAGATCCCAAATGTGCATCTGTTAAAGAGCAGTCAATAAATTCCCTTTACTGCATCCTGAGCCATGGAGTTTCAGTGGGTCATGGCAATGACTAAAAGGCTCTAGTGTAATACGATTATATTCAGCTCTTTATTCTTCCATATTTCCACTTTGCCTTAATAATACAGTATATTCTAGCCACTGGAATATACTCAAGAGCAAATGGGCTTGTCCTAATGTAATAAAAGTCACAACACAAGACCTACGTGGTCTAATTTCAAATTCTGAAACATATTCATAGAAAGTCTAATTCTTTCAGATGAAGGGTTGTAGACCCGAAACGTTGAACCTTTTTCCTTTCTCCATGGATGCTGCTTGACCTGCTGACTCTCCCAGCAACTTTTGTTTTTGTGTTAGCCAAATTATATGATGTTTTGCTTCCTTTTTAACCCTTTTCTTTTGTAGCTTGATGAATGAAGTTGTTCACACGTCACCTACCATTGGAAGCAATGTAGAGGAGATAGTGGTTAAAAACACACATTTCCTTATGTGGGACATTGGTGGACAGGATACTCTGCGTTCATCATGGAATATTTATTACACCAATACTGAGGTACGTGAACCACTTGGTGTATGTTGGGAGGGAAGGCTTTAAAGGAACATCTAAATTAATCAACTCACCCCCTCCACCCCCCCTCTCTCTCTCCCCTCCTCTCCCTCTCCTCTCTCTTTCTCCCCACCTCTTTCCCTACCCCACCCCCCCCCCCATCTCTCTCTCCCTGCCTCTCTCTCCTTCTCACATCCACCCCCAACCAAAACAAGTGTATAAACCCACGATACCGTCAGGCTACACAGGCAATGTAGTATCCGTCAGAGAGAGAGGGAAAGAAAGGGGAAGAGATAGACAGAGAGACAGAGAGAGAGATAGAGAGAGGGAGGGAGGGGAGAGAGAGAGAGAGAAAGAAAAAGAGGGAGAGAGAGAGACAAGAGAGAGGAAAAACATTGCCCCTTTAAGACCCAAACCCGGAAGTGCCACTACCAGCAGCATTCAGAGTTAATCGTACTGTACTCTCCTGCAACAATCGACTCATTAAATGCGCCACAGCAATTGTCGGATAAGATCCAGTTAATCGAATGAGGACATTTTTTTTTGAGGTGCCAGTTAAAGTTTAGTTAAATTTTCTATAATGGACAACTATTATAACCAAAGATATTACCCAACTAGGTTGCAGCACAATACGCATGGAACTCCTACCAAAGCGAAAAACAATATAGTGGAAGCCACCTGCCCTCTTTCTTAACAAAAACAAAGACAGGAATGAGATACAAGGCCAGAGAAAACTTGAGACAGTGATCTTACGAAATCTCATTAACAAAACTCCTACTGCGTAAGGAGGAAAATATGTGAGTAAATATATTCAAGAATTTGATTTTTAACACACTATTTACTGTAATCACCCACAAATAGTTAATTTTCCTACTTTCTTTCCCCAAACTCTGTGAAGCGCTTTGGGACATTGATAAGACGGGAAAGCATTATATAAACTTAAGGATTACCGTTACTTACAATCATCTTATAAGATCTCAAATGTTAGTTAAGTACAGCATCTGGATTGTTGGACTGCAACTATGTCCCTACAAATCACAGTAAGACACTGTGAAGTCCTGATGGCACAACACATTATTACTTTGTTGCTAAACATGCAAAAGACATTACTTACAATTAAGAACATAAGAATTAGGAGCAGGAGTAGGCCATTCAGCCCTTTGAGCCTGCTCCGCCATTCAATAAGATCATGGCTGATCTTCTCACCTAACTCTGATTACCTGCCCTATCCCCATATTCCCTAATCCCTCTATTTTTCAAAAATCTTATCAGTCTCAGCCTTGAAAATGTTCAAGGACTGAGCATCTAGTCTTCTGAGGTAGTGAATTCCATAAATTCACTACCCTCTGAGTGAAGAAATGTTTCCTCAACTCTGTTCTAAAAGGCTGACCCTTAATTTTAAGACTGTGACACCTGGTTATAGATTCTCCTACCAGGGGAAACAGTCCCTCAGTGGCTACTTTATCTAGCCCTTCAAGAATCTTATATGTTTCACTAAGATCTCCCCTAATTCTTCTTTGATAAAGGATGGTAGTCTTCCCTGCATTGTCCAGGCCAACTATTATAACTTTATGTTCTGTAAAACAATATTTTGCAAATAATCACAAATAATGATACTGTAGTTTTAAATGCAACTCAGTTGCAACCTACAAAAACCTGCATCAAGATAACACTTTTCATGCAGGTAGCATCCCATTTGATTCCAGCCAAACCAGAAGGTATCAAACACACACACAGGATAGCATCTCAGAACTGTACATTGGAGGTGTTGGGATACTGAGCAAGAGACATCCAAGCAAGTCTTTGCCAGTTAATGTGATAGATCTCCATCAAGCTGTTTTGAGTATTGGGATCACTTCTTTCATTGATTCATAGAATTTTACGGCACAAAAGGAGGCCATTCGGCCCATCTAGTCTGTGCCGGCTCTTTGAAAAGAGCGATTCAATCCCACTGCCCTGCCCGCTCCCCATAGCCTAATAGACCTGTTCTCCCTAAATAAAGATCTAATTCCCTTTTAAAAGTTGTTATCGAATCAGCCTCCACCACCTTTTCAGGCAATGTATTCCAGATTCGAACAACTCGCTGAGTGAAAAATTTTCTCCTCAGATGCCCTCTACTTGGCCTTGAAACTATTTTAAATCTGTGACCACGAGTCACAGATTCGCCCACGAGTGGAAATAATTTTTCTCTATTTGCCCTGTCGAAACCCCTCATGATCTTATAAACATCTATTAGGTCTCCCCTCAATCTTCTCTGTTCCAGAGAGAATAACCCTAGCCTATCTAGCCTTTCCTCATAGCTGAAGTCCCTCAATCCTGGCACCATCCTAGTAAATCTTCTTTGTACCCTTTCCAATGTCTTCACATCCTTTCTATAGTGTGGTGACCAGAATTGAACACAGTATTCCAGCTGAGGCCTCACCAAAGTTTTATAGAGGTTAGTCAGCACTTCCTGACTTTTGTATTCTATACCCCTATTTATAAAGCCTAGTATCCCATATGCCTTCTTAACAGCCTTGTCTACCTGTCCTGCCACCTTCAACGAGTCACTAACACAAATCCCCAGGTATCTGTTCCTTCACACCATTTAAAGATTGCCTCCCTTCATTTCTTCTCCCAAAATGCATCACCTCACACTTTTCTGCATTAAACTTCATCTGCCATGTATCTGCCCACTTTACCAATTTGTCTATATTCTCCTGCAGATGGCTACTATCCTCCTCACTATTTACTATTCTCCCTAACTTAGTGTCATCTGCAAACTTGGAAACTGTACTCCCTACACCCAAGTCCAGATCATTGATGTAGATTACAAAGAGCAATGGTTCCAAAACTGATCCCTGTGGCACACCACTGCTCACTTCCCTCCAGTCTGAAAAACAGCCGCTCACTACAACTCTCTGCTTTCTGTCTCGCAGCCATTTGTGGATCCACTCTGCCACTGTCCCTTTTACGCCGTGGGCCTTTAATTTCCTAATAAGTCTCTCATGTGGCACTTTGTCAAATGCCTTTTGAAAGTCCATGTAAATTACATCAACTGCACTACCATTATCCACCCATTCCGTTACTTCATCAGATTTGTAAGGCAAGATTTGCCTTTAACAAATCCATGTTGACTGTCCTTTATTAGCCCATATCTTTCTAAGTGAAGATCTATCTTGTCCCTGATTATGGACTCTAGAAGTTTGCCCACTACCGACGTTGGACTGACTGGTCTGTAGTTACCAGGATTGTCCTTCTGCCCCTTTTTATACAAAGGAGTAACATTAGCTATCCTCCAGTCCTCTGGCACGACCCCTGTGTCCAAGGAAGATTGAAAGATCGTGGCCAGAGTCCCTGCTATTTGCTCCCGTGCCTCCCTTAGTAACCTAGGGTGCATTCCATCCGGACCAGGTGACTTATCCATCTTGAGCGATGTCAACCTTTTTAGAACTTCCTCTCTGGTTATAATTATTCTATCCATTTCTCCTACCCTCTCCTCCAATACTATGGCATTGGCTGTATCCTTTTCTTTTGTGAAGACAGAGGTGAAGTACTAATTCAGTACATCAGCCATGCCCTCTGCCTCCACAATGAGATTTCCTCCTAGGTCCCTAATTGGCCCCACCCTATCCTTGACCAAGGTTCCCCTTAATCTTACTCACTAATTGTTTCTCATGCAGTCTCTTTGCCCCTCTAACTTCCTTTTTTAGTTCTATCCTACACTTCCTATATTCTGCTTGGTTCCCTTCTGAATTTTGAGCCTGACACTTATCATAAGCCTCTTTTTTTTGGTTTATTTTGGCCCCGATTTCCTTAGTCATCCAGGGAGGTTTGGATGCCTTACATTTCACCTTTGTGGGGATGCTTTTGACCTGTGCCTGAACTATCTCCTCTTTGAACACTGCCCACTGCTCGTTAGTTGTCTTACATGCCAATTTTTCTTTCCAATCCACCTTGGCTAGGTCCCACCTCAACTCATTGAAATTAGCCCTTTTCCAGTTGAGTGTCCTCACCTGTGATTGTTCCTTATCCCTTTCCATAATTATTCTGAATCTATCGATATTGTGGTCACTATTCCCTAGATGCTCACCTACAGAAACCTGTTGAACTTGCCCTACCTCATTCCCCAAAACTAGATCCAGCAATGCTTCTTTCCTCGTTGGACTGGAAACATACTGATCAAAAAAGTTGTCCTGCACACACTTCAGGAATTCTTCTCCCTCCTTGCCCTTTACCCTACTATTCTGCCAGTCTATGTTGGGATAGTTGAAGTCACCCATTATCACTACTCTATTAGCTCTCCATTTCTCCGTGATACGCTTGCAGATCTGCCTGTCTATTTCCTCTCCACTATTTGGTGGTCTATAGTATACCCCTAACAGTGTAACTGCACCTTTTTTATTCCTCAATTCTAACCAGATAGATTCGGTTTTTAGTCCTTTTTCCACCTCGTTCCTTTCTAAGGCAGTCACTGAGTCCTTAACTAAAATTGCCACCCCGCCCCCTTTTCTCTCTTCTCTATCCCTCCTGAATACATTATAACCAGGAATGTTCAACTCCCATTCCTGCCCATGCTTGAGCCAAGTCTCTGTTACTGCTACAACATCATATCGCCTCGCAGCAACCTGAGCCTGCAGCTCACCAATTTTATTTCTCAAACTTCGTGCATTTACATACATGCACTCTAAGGCACAAATTACCTCCTCTGCACTTTTCTCCCGTCTTACCCTTACCCCTGTCCCCTTTGTTACCCCTCCCGTATCTGAACTACTGTTTAGTTTCCCACCCTCATCCCCCGGGATTAGTTTAAAACCCCCCCTACAAAACTGGACAACCTCCCTGCAAGGAGATTGGTTCCAGCCCTATTCAGGTGTAACCCATCCATTTTGTACAGGTTCCACCTACCCCAGAATTGGTCCCAATGGTCTCGGAACCAGAAACCCTCCTTCCTACACCACTTCTCCAGCCATGCATTGGTGTGCCTTATCCTCGCATTCTGGAACTGGCTTGCTTGAGGCACTGGAAGCAACCCAGAGATCACCACTCTCGAAGTTCCACTTTTAAGTTCTCTCCCTAGTCTCTGATACTCTCCCTGGAGCATCTCAGGCCTTTTCCTCTCAACTTCATGGGGCCCAACATGGACCACCACAAGTGGATTTTCCCCTTCCCCTAGCAGAATTTCTTGCACCCGCTCAGTGAAGTCTTTAACCCTGGCACCTGGTAGGCAACACACCTTCCGAGATTCGCGTTTCCGTTCAAAAAAACGCCTATCTATACCTCGGACAGTTGTATCTCCTATTACAATGGTCTTTATCGAGTTGGTTTGTCCAACCTTCTCACAGACCTCCTTATCCAAACAGGTTGAAAGTACTTCATACCTGTTGGAAATGGTTACAGCCTGGGGTTTCTCTGCACCACTCTTTTGGCTTTGCATACCCGGTCGTCTGACTGTCACCCAGTCCTGACCGTGGCTGGCAACAGTGCATGCTTGTTCCCTTGGCCTTGGTGGAGTATCAGGCTCTAGGATAAAACTGTCCAAGAAGCTCTCCCCTTCCTTGATGCACCGCAGTGTCTCCACCTGATACTCCAGCTCAGCTATTCTAAGCTGGAGCTTCCTCAGGTGCAGACATCTGCTGCAGATGAAGTCACCTTGGCTCAGGTTGCCCTCCATCAACTCCCACAACCCGCATTCCTCGCACATCACATGCCAGGCCATTATCTCCACTTACTTCCCTGGGATATATAATCTGCACCTACTTCCCCCTCTGCACCTAATTCCCACTCTCACCCAATTCCTTCTCACTCTGTCCTCGCCTCACTCCGTCCGTAGCTCACCCTGGCTCTCTGCTGACAGATATCCTCGCATTCAATTGACCATCACTCCCATGTGAACTTTGACAGTGTATTTATTGGCAGGCGATTTGGCAATAAATTTGAAAAATGACATCAGTCCACGCTGCTATCAGAGGTAATTGTTACGGTTAATAATCAGAAGAACTGTCCATTTGCCCCATCCCTAATCCAGAGACGTGGAGCTATACATAATAATACTGTGGTTGAGATGAATCCCTGAACTTCTCAGGCAGTATGGGCCAGCTGATCTATCAAGATAAGTCTAGAATTTTGTTGGGCTACATTGACTCTCCCAAGTGAACTTTAAAAATTTAAAAAGATAAGCAGTGTGTCTAAGTGGTGCAGACTGTCAACACAGCACTTTTCCAGCTCTAGAACGTCAATGAAACTTGGGACCTCCTCTCCACGTGAAAGGCGCTATATATCGGTAAATTATATTTTGATTGATTAATTAATTAATTGATTGAACCCAGCGAGCTCTGCCTCAATCCTTCCCTCCGTTCAAAACTTGTCTCAAGATGCAGTTTGACCGATCGCACTTGTGTTCACCTTTGCACTCCTGGATCCCTTTCAGCTCCTACCGTGAGCCAGCCTTGAGGCTCATCTCGACAGGAAAGCTCCTACGGTAATATCAATCGTGTTCTATCTAACCGGATGAATTCTGCAACATAGACACACACAATGCCAACATCTGTGGCACATTCTCTATTATGACCAGAGAATAACTTGTTGCCCGATGCTGACTTGGAAGACAGCAGTTCTCCATTCCCCAGCTTAACACAATTCATGGCGCCTCCACAACAATGTTACCTCACAGTTGAGATTTCACAGCAGCCCAGCCCCTCAGGGCCCCCAAAGCTTCACAATCTCCACCGTCCATTACCGGGCAGGTGCTGAGCGGTTTCCAGACAATTCCCCACCGGGAAGGAGAGGCGGAGGGAAGCCGCTTCCCTCACTCTGGTCCGCGGGGGGGGGGGGGGGCAGTGGCTTGAGCCGCTCGGAGAATTAAATGCAAGTTGTTGTTGTTGTCTGCTTTCTGAAGCCTGTCTGTCTCTCACGAGTTCCCCCCCGACACAAACATCCCAGAGGCACAAGTGACAGCAGCCCACAGTAGCGTGAGCAGAAATCCCTCAGCGAGAAGTCATCTAAACCTCTGCGAAACGTGCAACACACACATTGTTTTCCAAATGTATTGCACAGTACAGTGTGGACGGAATTCCCCATTGAGAGATTTGGGATTTGCCCGAAAATGTCAAGGAATAAAGAGTTTGCAAACTCGCTCCTTGTGACCGGGTATTTTATTTGCGCGTCTGCAGCTCGGTCCCGGGGAACCCTCAGCAGCGAACTCCTCCTCCCCGCCGAGAATCAACTTAACAAGGGGCCGGGCTCTGGTGACACGGCAGCCACAGGCCAGACCCAGAGACACCGATGGAGATGAAGGCCCCGGCCCCCAGCCCCACACCTCTCCCCGGCTCCACGATATGAAGGTAAACCCTGGCCGTCCATGAGGTTTGCGCCGCCGCCCCCCGTGAAGAGTTCTCACACAACAAAGCCGCCAGAGTCGCAACGGGTCGGGGCCGGGAACTCGGTGCCTGGCTTAACGACCTCCTCTCGCACCACGGCTCGTTTAAATCCGTTATCCCGCGAGCGGCGTCACGAGCCGCCGCAGGGATACCCAACGTCAGCACGCACGCCACCGTACTGTGGGAACGTCACTGCGCACGCCCACTCAACTAAAAAGAACTGGAATGCTCATCTCTGTACACAATGCACAGACCGAGGTGTCGCCGTCAAGCCGCCATATTACATAGTCCTCGAATACAATATACAGGTATACAAGAGGTGGAGGGAGAGGGGGGAGGAGAAAGCGAATGTGATAATATACAGTGTTTATGACAGACAGACAGACAGATAGATAGATTGGTGGGTGGGTGGGTGGGTGGATGTGAGAGAGAGACACAGACAGAGAGAGAGATGGAGAGAGAGAGAGTGTGAGAGACACACAGAGAGATATTTACCTCCTGAGGAGATAGGCCAACACCTGAGCCAGATCCACATCCTCCCCCCTCCCCACTGTCCCTCTCTCCCCGTCACACTCTCTCTCTCGTTGCGTTGAGGACCAACCAAAATGGCGAGCCCGGACAATCGGTGGCGACACTTTGTGGGGGAGATGAGCATTCCAGGTCTTTTAAGTTCAGTGCTCCAAACGCGCTCCCCCCCCCCCCCCCCCCCCCCCGAACGCGCACACGTGCAGTGTAAAAACCCCCGAAAATATTGCTATCTCGGTATATGTCGATACGAGCCCACCGATATATCGACACCGGAAAACTTCCGTATCGACGGACCCTAGTATCCACACACGGCATGGACGCCTTATCGTGTCTTCACAGAATACACTGTAAAGTTAATTTATTTTATGGGTTATGTGCAGGCATTCACGTCAATCTATATGGACCTTGGAATGTTTCAGATCCTACCTCTCACACTGTCTCCAGTTAATCTCCACAAGCGGCTGCTGGGCGCCATTGGCTGCTGTGTTTCGCCCACAAATATACAGTCAATTCACTTTACAGTATATTCTGTGAAGCGCTTTGAGACGTCGATAAGATGTGAGAAGCGCTACATCAAAATGCCAGGATTGTTATTCTCCTCTTGCCCAGTACCGTGTTGTGCAGAGTTCCTCGGAGCTCTGTCCTTGGTCCCCTTTTCATTAACTATCAGCTCCCGCTTGTTGACATCATTTGCAGACATGGGGTCAAAGCTCCACATCTGATTTCCACATATAGAGGGAACTCTCATCTCCACCCTCGACTCTGGGACCACTGCTATCCGGACGGAATGTGTATCAGACATCGAGTCCTGGATGAGAGCTAACTTTCTACATTTGAGACCCTCAGTCATTCAGAACTCTGCCACACTATGTCCTCTCCCGCACCAGGCTCCATGATATTGATCACCACTATCCTCGCCTGACTCCACTTCGCACTGACTTGTCTTCCCATCGCACAGAGGATAGAGTCCAAGATGAGGTCCTTCAAAACCATCCACGACCTTGCTCCCCCTACCTCTACAACCTTCTAACCTAATACAACTTGCCTGCTACCTCCATTAGGCGGACAATTTGCCACTGTGCCCCCAACCATGGAACTCCATCCTGCAATCCCTCCACTTCGCCCCCTCCCTTGCCTCCTTCAACAACAACAACAAAAGTACATTTGTATAGCGCCTTTCACGTCGGGAGGACGTCTCAATAGTGTCGGCTGGACAGACACTATTCTAATCCCTGTATAATAATCCCTCCAAAGAAAAACAATAATAATTTTGTCACTCAATCCATGACTGTTTGTGGGACATGCTGTGCGCAATTGGCTGCGCATTTTGCCCACAAATATACAGTCAATTCGTTTTACAGTATGATCTGTGAAGTGATTTAAGACATCAAGAAGATATGAAAAACGCGATATAAAAATACAGTAAAAGCTCGTTTATCCGGCACCCTCAGGACCTGGCCAATGCTGGTTAAAGCATGTGCCGGATATTCAATTAATGCATTTTTCCTGATAAATTCCGATTAATCGAATGTGGACCTTTATTTTTTGCGATGTCGGTTATACGGAAGTTAAGGTTGATCAGGTGCCAGATAAACAGGCTTTTACTTATAAGGATTATTATTAGTATTATTATTCCTGATCCAGGCTGGGGGTAGGGATTGGGCAGAGCAGAGGATGGCGGAGGGGAGGGGTGGGGGGAAGGAGATTAAGCGAAAGCATGATGAAAGAGGAGGGCCTTGAGGTCGATCTTGAAGGAGGCGAGGGATGGGCGAGGAGGAGGAACTACGGAGGGACTGATGGAATTCCAGAGGATGGGAGCAGAGTGGCTGAAGGCACACCCATGTCAAGACACTGTTTGACTGTGCCGTTAGTCACCCTCCTTACCCCCCAGCCTGCTCTCCACCATCCCCCATCCCGTTCCCCATGGGACAACCTCCTGCTGTAAAGGATGCAATACAAATGTACTTTTGACCTTGGTGTTGCTTTTGTGCCAACGCGAACAAAAACCTTTATACATCAGTGCAAAAACCCATAGGCCTTGACACAAAAAGCTATTAACATTGTCACGAAAGCCTATACACATTGCCGCGTAAGCCCATATACATTGCATCGAAAGCATTGTATGTATATGTATGTAGGCAGGCTTTTGAGTCAATGTTAATGGGGACAGCAAAGCAAAGCCGTGATCGAGTTAAGTGGACCCAGCTGGCCACCAAACAAACTGAACCACTTTGGGATGTTTTGCAATGATGAGATTCAGTATCAAAGTTCAGTTTTACTTGATTGACTTGTGTGACAACTTGCCTTATGGTCTGGTACATACAGTGTGGAGTTCCTGTAGCTCAGTGGTTGGAGCACTCACCTTACAAGCTTGAGACCTGTGTTCGAGTCCAGGGAGATCAGGGCAAAACCTTGGGCAAGTTTCCTTACTCCACACGCTTAATAATAATCCGTCCAAAAAAACCCACAATAATAAAAATTGGTCATTTTCAATCCACAACTGTTTGTGGGACACTGCTGTGTGCAATTGGCTGCCGCGTTTCATTTGATGGCCAACTATACAGTCAATTCACTTTACAGTATATTCTGTGAAGCGCTTTGAAATGCTGATAAGATGTGGAAAGCGCTATATCAAATGCAAGGATTATTATTATTACAATATGGGGCTGATACCGTTGACACTCAGTTACATGCAGGATTGCCGCGTGTCCACAAGGTGGCGATATTGTTACATTATTACCAATTCACAAATTGATTCCTTTAACCAAATTTACCAGCCTGATATGATACTCTGCTGGAAATAGTGGCAAGGGTACCCTGTTTTCCTACTGTCAGGCTTGGCTTCATGCCTATATAATATAAATTGCACCCCCAAAAATACAGTCAATTCACTTACAGTATATTCTGTGCAGCATTTTGAGACCTCAAGAACAGCGGTTCGCAGGGTGCATGTATCCCAGGTGGAGGTGGAGGTACATTGATTTATGTAGCTCTCTTATTTAGCATTTTATAGCCTTCCAAATTGTATGTTTAATTGTTATTCCCTTCTATGATATACAGTAGTTACAGTATCCTGTCAGGTTGTACATGCTAGTTATTTTGTTATATAGGAAAAGCTTCATCATAAGATACAAGTGGAATGAAGGGGGTGGTGTGTGTGTGGTTGGATGGGGGTATAGGATACTGTTGAAAATTAACAAGGAGTACATTACTGAAAAAGGTTGAGAACCACTACTCTAGAAGACGTGAAAAGTGCGATATCGAATGCAAGGATTAGTATTATTAGTTCAGTGTTACTTGATGCCTAGCCACCCTTGCAAAAAAAGTACCACCATAACCATGGTACCTCCACCATAACCATGGTACTTTTTTACAAGGGCAGAAGGTTGTCCTTTGGTTGTCCTCCCGATATGAAAGGCGCTAAGATTATGGAAATTTATCTGTTGTCTTTTAGTTGTGTGCTGTGACATTTTGTACAGCAAATGGCACGTAAGATGCTTATTATTTATATCCAAAGCATCACACCATTGTTTTCATTGTGTTTTCACCCTGTTATAACTTGTCTTATGTAGGAACATACGAACAGGAGAAGGCCGTTCAGCCCTTTGAACCGGTTCCGCTATTTAATGAAATCATGGCTAAACTGTAGCTCAACTAATCCATTCAATTCCAGTTTTCTGCTTTCTCCCCATCTCCCTTAATACCCTGACCTACCAAAAATATCCCAAAATGTTCCTCTCCTAATGCATATTTATCCCCCAGTTCAAATTATTTGGTTACGCCTATTGTTGTTTTGGGCTATTGCAGGCATATTGCAAGCAACAAAATACCGTACGCTTGCATGTCTTATTAGTTATATTTTATGAAGTGCTTTGAGATGTTTATTGGGCACAGTAAACCTATTGTATACCGTTTCTGTTTTTACTGAGATATGCTTTACATTTAGATTTCCATTGATAAGGAAGAATGGAAAATTAGAACCTTATTCTGAATCCAGCAAAAAAAGTTGCACTTTTGCCCCCGCCCCTCAAACCTCAGTGTTGAACATATTGTGTATAATACAATTATGTTACAGAATTTTAAGATCCTTACAAGCCAGAGCCATGATGTGTTGAGTGGTCTTGCCTGGGAAAGCAGCAGGAAGCTTGCTGGTAAATTGTGTGGTTTCTCCAAGAATGAGCAGGAATGATCCCACACCATGGTTCTTGCTGTACGTACTTCGGATGAGATATTAAACGGTGACCTTGTCTGCCTCAGGGCACTATTCGAAAAGAGAAGGGAGTTTCTCTCTGTGTCCTGACAAACAATCACTCAAAATAAAAAATAAACATAACAATAATAGTCCTTGCATTTGATATAGCGCTTTTCACATTTTATCGATGTCTCAAAGCGCTTCACAGAATATACTGTAAAGTGAATTGACTGTATATTTGTGGGCAAAACGTAGCAGCCAATTGCGAACAGCGGGTCCCACTAACAGGCGTGGATTGAAAATGGTCATTTACTTCACTGTTGATGTTCCCCAACGAAACGCACAGTCATGAACTTTACAGTATATCCTGTCAGGCTCTTTAGGATGACTTCTTGATATGAAAGGTCCTATACCAAATGTATGGATTATTATTAAAACTCCAGAATTAGGTAATCAGGGCGTTCCCTCTCCATCAGACACGTGAAAAACATACAAATCCATATGTATGTGGAATCCCATAGTATAGTGGTGTGCGTACTTGCCTAGCAAGCAAGAGAACGTGGGTTTAATTCCCAGGCAGGGCAAAACCTTTGGTAAGTTTCATTACTCCACACTCCTCTGTTTGCGCAGCAGTAATTTGGAACCCAGTTAATCGACCTGCGATTCACTTTCCGGGGTAATAAATATAAATTTGGTCACTCAATCCACAACTGCTTGTGGGACACGGCAGTGCCCAATTGGCTGCCGCGTTTTGCCCACAAAAATACATTCAATTCACTTTACAATATATTCTGTGAAGCACTCGAGACGTCTCAACAATGTGATAAAGCATTAAACAAATGCAAGGGTTATTATTATTATCATTATATGTGGATCTTGTGGTGGTTTAGTTTAGGAGATTCCTTAGCATGATGATGGGTTTCTGTGTGTGTCAGATACCTTGGTGACCATCCTGTCACAAAAACACACAGATCTCATGCTTTTAATCTTTTTATTGAGCAAGGTCGAGGAGACCCAGCCAATTCATACTATATTTCCTGAATTGTCCTGGCCCCCCATATCTGCTCAGTAATCAGCATAGGGCTCCCACTCCATTCACTCAAAGGCTGTGTGATAGACTAGAAGGGAAGATAAGAGACAAGGGAGAAAGTGAAGGAGTTTAGAGATCAGGGAGAGAGGAAGAAAAGAGAAAGTAAATTACACTTTTTAAAAAAAAAGCTCAGATAATAGCAAAACGCTTCAAAACAATTTAAACTAAGGTCTGTCACTGCAGGCAATTGTCGTGCAGCAAAGTCCCACAAACCAGTATGATGTGAAAAACTGACTTAAAGAAAAGAAAAATTTGTTTCTATCTGATATGAAACTCTGTTACAATTCTATTTCCTCTTGTTCTACTTTCTTGATGCATCCAAAGGTTCTGGGTTTACTTTGCCCAATCCCATTTAAATTTTAATACTTTAACAAGTTCCTCTTTAAGTCGAAGCCTAGTGTCCTAAATGTTTTTTTTCATTAAAAAAACACCTTTATCTACCTGTCCCAAGTCCAGGTCATTTATATAGATCAAAAAGAATAGTTGTGCCAATACTAACCCCCACCACTGCATTCTTCCTTTTAATCAAACGCTTTTTGAAAATCTATACAAAACCACATAACTGCACTACCTTCAGCCACTCTGTTACTTCATCAAAACAAACTCTCATCAGTTTTAACAAATCACACTGGCTGTCCTTTATTAACCCATTTTTTTCTAAGTGATTTTTTTTTTGTCCCAGATTAGTCTCTAAATGTTTCGCACTACTGACCGACTGACTGGCCTGTAATTCCCAGGTTTATCTTTCTGCCCCTTTTTGTACAGGGGAGTAACATTTACAGCCCTTCAAGTCCTCTGGCAAAACTCCAGTGTACAAAGAAGATTGCCAGATTGTGGCCAGAGCCTCCGCCTATTTCCACCCTTGCTTCCCTCAGTAACCTAGGACCGTGAGACGTATCTACCGTGAGCACTGTCAACCATTTTAGTTACCTTCTCTATGTTTATTCTTATCCTACCCAATTTCTCTACCCACTCCTCCGATACTGTGGCATTCGTTGTATCCTCTTCTTTTGTGAAGAGTAAGACAGATACAAAGTCCATTACATCAGTCATGCCCTCCGCCTCCAAAAGATTTTCCCTTTGGTCCCGAATATGCTCTACTCTAACCTTTTATTCTTTCATTCCCACATGGCACACATTGTGCATGCAATAGGTCTCAGCTGCCCTGCCATATTCCCCGACACGTTTCATGTTATTGTAATATAAACATGACATATTTTATCATTGTTTCTCATTTCCTCTCTGTACCAGATTCCCACTCTCATGAAATTCCTCAACACAAGCCTTACTCTGTTTCCCACCTCACTCCGCTGCTCAAATGAGGCTCTTGCAAATCTCCCCATTATATCTAGGCCTCTGACACAACCAGTTTCAACTGATCAGAAAATCGTGAACTAATCCCTGACACCTGACTTGCGACTAACTGCCAATTTGAATCTCAAATGTAAGCTTGTAAGCTTGTAAGCAAATGTCTACTAATGTAAAATAACTTTTAAATGTGAAACCTCAAATCAAAGCACCCCCCCACCACCAAACGACAGCTTTGTGGCTGGAATGGTGGAATAAATTGCCGCATTGGTGAAAAAGATAATTAAACCTACGGCTTCACATAAAAGCGTTTGTTCAAACGAATCAGAATTTATGGTGGTGATGGGTTTGAACAGTCTCATATGTGAGATTCTCTGCAAGCTCAGACAGATCCTCCCGAGTCCGAGATGTAAGTAAACACTGATTTTAAACAAAAGACTGACTTGTTAAAAGAAAGATGATGGCGTTCAGAAAGGCGTGTGGCTGCTGTGGGATTTAACATGTCGGGAGTTGTTGGCCTATCTGCGCAGACAGCCCATACACTAGGAACTCTCTATGATCTTCTCAATTGAGAGCGTGGAGCTCTCAATGTGGTCCGATTATCTTCACCTCAGCTAACAGATTCTAATGATACAAAGAGAAGAATGCACCAAATCCACTGGGTCTGAATGGGAAGAATTTCCGCACGGAAACTCTGACATAAAAATAAACAGTGGGATCTCCCATATTCGGTGGCTTGTGGAGTGTGCACATTTTTTTCCCCGTAAAATCGGAACAGAATAGAAGCCACCAAAACGTATTAGGACTAACTTGAGGGCGAGTCCACTAGCAAAGGTTTTGCAGCAACAATCTTTAGTATTCTGTTGGAAAAACATCTTCAAATTTCTCAGATCATTTATAATAATAATAATCCTTGCATTTGATATAGCGCTTTTCACATCTTATCAACGTCTCAAAGCACTTCACAGAATAAATTATAAAGTGAATTGACTGTATATTTGTGGACGAAATGCGGCAGCCAATTGTGCACAGCAGTGTCCCACAAACAGTCGTGGATTGAAATGACCAATTTTTTTTCAATGGCTGTTTGTGGGACATTAGCTGCCATGTTCACATACGAAACATTCAGTCAGTACAGTTTACAATAAAACCTGTGAGATGTGAAAGGCGTTCTATAAATATAATTTTGTTGTTGTTGTCTGGCCGATTTGAAAGTTGCTGTATCAAATGCAAGGATTATAACATTTTGAGGGAATTGGTAAAAATGTCATCATCAGCCTTGTCTAACTGAACACTTGTTCTTTTAATAGAAAATCCATTTGTTAGAATTTCTCTTATCATTACTAACTAAAATGAACTCCACGTTACATTGCCATCCAGTTTAGTGACAGATTCACTGCCATTGTAATCATGATATTTATCCTTATATTTGATACAGTGCCTTTCATGTCGCTTCACAGTGACTATTCTAAACTGTAGTGACTGTGCATCTTGTAGGCAAACGCAAACTACAATATTAAGCAAGCAGCATCTCTCTCTCCTCTTAAGAGAGTGTTACTATTCTTGGTGGGACAGGACTAAGAGAAGCAAGCTGAATAAAACTGTTTGATCATTGGTCAAGTTCAGTAGATAATAATAATACTATAATAATCATAATCCTTGCATTTGATATAGCACTTTTCACATCTTATCGAAGTCTCAAAGCGCTTCACAGAATATACTGTAAAGTGAATTGACTGTATATTTGTGGATGAAACACAGCAGCTAATTGCGCACAGCAGTGTCCCCATAAACAGTCATGGATTGAAGTGACCAATTATATTATTGTGGGTTTTTTGGACGGATTATTATTAGGAGTGTGGAGTAAGGAAACTTGCCCAGGGTTCACCCTGAACTGCCTGGATTCGGACACAGGTCTCACGCTTATAAGGCGAGTGCTCCAACCACTGAGCTACAGGAGCTCAGAACTATTACAGAATCTATTGCATATTACAGAAACTATTACTATTATTATAAACTATTACAGAACCAACAACAAAATTACCTTTCTCGGGAGGACATCCCAAGACGCTGAAACAATGACTGGTTAATAAGAAAAGAAAGACGTATCTACTAATGAAATACGTTCTGATTTGATAATGTTGAAACAGTTCACAGATCTGTACATATCTCTGAAACCTTGGGACATCCTCCTGACATGAAGGCCGCTATATAAAAACAATTTGTTGTTGTCGTGGATTGATTCTAATAATAATAATAATGTAATATTAACAGTACTGATCCGGGCATTTGATATATCTTTATCATGTTGAAAGACTTTTCTGCAATGTAAAGTGACTGTATTTATAAGCAATTCTACCAGTGAATCAACCAACCTATGGAGGGATCAAGCATTTCAAACGTTTAAGGAACGGATACTGTGTGATTAATGCTTGAACTCTACAATTTCCCCCTTGAGTGGAAGTAGAAGAAAAGCTGTACCTTTCAAACATATACAGTACCTTGTTACATTATTCTTTCTTTAGGAAGGATTGCAAAACAGTGGGAATTAAAAAAAAAAATCAAATGGTTTAGGTTTTTTTAAAAAAAATCCTCTTTAGTTTTTTTTCTTCTTCTGCTTTTGGAATTAACCTCATAATCTCTCTCTCTCTCTCTCGCTCTGTGGATCAAGCGACCAGGTCCCAGGGCAATATTTTCAGATCTTCTTATTTAACTTTTTTCAAGTTGGCATGCTGTGATTGCCTGTGAACCAAGATTACATCATGATGCGCATTTGTGGCAATATTCATCATTATGCAATTCCTTGAGATTCTTCAATTCCACTGAGACATGGAGAACAAGTAGCACAACGCTGAATCCAGGCAGGTCGGACAATTCTATATTTTTCCACAATAGTAGCAAAGTTCAAGGAATGAGGAGCCAATTACGCCACAAATGTTATACTGCTTATTTATTTAATTGGAGTTGGGATGATGATCAGCCATGATCTTAAAGATCTTAAAGAATCTTCGAGAAGCTGAAAGGCCGACAACAGTATATTTATATTTGTGTGTGTATATATATATATATATATATATATATAGGAACATAGAAACTAGAGTTGGCCTTTCAGGTTCTCAAGCCTGTTCCACTATTCAGCACTTTGGGACATTCTCTCGACGTGAAAGGAGCTATATAAATGTACGTTTTGATTGATTGATTCTATAAGATCATGGCTGATCGGTATCTCAACTTCAATTATCCACCCTTGCCCCATGTTCCTTGATACCCTGTCCCCAACCTCTGGAACTCCATCCTGCAGTCCCTCCACCTCGCCCATTCCCTGGCCTCCTTGAAGTCTCGCCTCAAGACTCTCCTCTTCGATGGACCCATTGGCAACTCCTAAACCCCACCTTCCCTCCCCCGCCCCCATCCTCAGCTCAGGTCTGAAGCAGTAACTGTCCAGCGCCTTGGGACGTTCTCCTAAAGTGAAAGGTGCTATACAAGTGTAATTTTATTGTTATTGTTGTTGTTGTCCTAACAAATATCTATCCACCTCAATCTTGAACATTTGAATGAATTCAGGATCCACAACCTTTTTGGGGAGTGAGTTCCAGACTTCCACTAACATTTTCAATTTAATTTCAACAAACACCTTTGTACCCAAACGCTATTTATTCTCTGTGCCTCTTGCAATTATTTTTATTGACATTTGGGTCATGCCTTGGGTTACTTCTAAAATCCTGGGATAATAGAACAGACCCTTATAATTGTGAGATGTGTTACTGTCTGACCTTATCCAGTGTATAACATACAAGGGAAGAACGACAGAAACTTCTCAGCATCCTGGAAGCAAACTTTCCTATTATAATTGGGTATTCCCTTCATGACTATTTGTGGGACACTGCTGTGAGCAATTGGCTACTGAGTTTCGCCCACAGAATATACAGTCAGTTCACTTTACAGTACTGTATCTTCTGTGAAGAGTTTGCAGACGTCTCGGAAGATGCGATGAGTAGCTTTATCAAATGCAAGGATATTTTTAAGAGATTGCATATTTACTGCAGAAAACTGCGTGTTTGAAATTCTGTGGGGACAAATAATAATAATAATAATACTCCTTGCGTTTTGATACAGTGCTTTTCTTCTAGACACCTCAAAGTGCTTCACAGAATGTACTGTGAATTTGACTGTTTGTGGGTGAAATGCGGCGGCCAATTGCGCATAGCAGTGTCCCACAAACAATTCTGGATTGAAATGACCAATTTATTATTGTTTTTTTTTGGACGGATTATTATTAGGCATGTGGAGTAAGAAAACTTGTCCAAGATTTTGCCCTGATCTGCCTGGATTTGAACACAGGTCTCACACTTGTAAGGCGAGTGCTCTAACCACTGAGCTACAGGAGCTCCAAGTTTGTAACATGCTTATTTCTGGCAAAAGCTTTCTGGCAAGTGCAGTGCCTAAGTGATCGTAGAATATTAGTCTCTGATCTGAAATAATAATCCACATTTTATTAGTCTTAAAATGTAAGGTTGTGTGAAATTTTGGAAAAATACGTCTTAAATTCAGTCAGGATGCTAGATTTCTACGGGGATGAAAAATAATTACTGAAAATCTTGAACACAGCTGCAAGTTCTCTTACATCAACCTAACCCCCCCAAATAAATCATTAAAAGTAGGAATTAAAAGCTTCTGAAAAAACTTTGGCTGCTGTGTTTCGCCCACAAATATACAGTCAATTCACTTTACAGTATATTTTGTGAAGCGTTTTGAGACATTGATAAGTTGTGAAAAGCGTTATATCAAATGCAAGGATTATTATTATTAATATTGATGGAAGCTCCTTCCCACCAACACTGACCCTTAATAGCGTTTTTGCTGACAAAAGACATTTCCTCCTGCAGATTGTCTGTTTCCTACAAATTCTGGACTGTTTCCAACTGACCTGGGCACAATTTCTGCTGTTTGTTGGACAATTTCCAGTTCAATTTCAAAGTTATTTCCACAGTGAACTGAAACCGTACAGAGATAGATTTAATTCTGCAAAAAACAAAGATAGGAACACAAACGATTGAGGAATGGGGAAAGGATGAACCACCGAGTCAGGTGTATATTAAGTGTTCAAACGTACCTATTTGACCATGCTTTTGGTTATCTTTTACAACAACAAAATTACACTTGTACAGCACCTTTCACATCAGGAGGACATCCCACGGTGGGCAGTCAGGTAGTTAGACCGTGTGGGTGTTTGAGATCAGGGCGAATGGAGTAGCAGTTCCTCTTCAACTGAAGGCGCAGTTGAAGAGGAAGGTCTTGAGACTTGCCTTGAACGAGGCATGGAAGGGAGCGAGGCAAAGTGAATGTGGGTTGAAGATCCAAAGTCAGAGAGGCTGAAGGTGGGTGGGTGGGGGAGGGGTGGGTGTGGGGGCTTGATCGGGGACATGAAGCAGGTCGGAGCCTGCTGAGTGGAGGGAGCAGATAGGTTGATATGGGGTTAGCAGGTCACAGAGGTAGGAAGGAGCAAGGCCATGGGAGGATGTTGAAGGCGAGGATGAGGAACTTGAATTCTATCCTCCGGGAGATGGGGATCCAGCAGATCCGGGCAACAGTGGGAGGTATGTGGGTCACGGAGCCTGGTGCAGGAAAGGACACGAGGTGCAGAGTTCTGGATGATCTACAGCATGTGGAGGGAAAAGTCAGGAATACTGACAAGTAGGGAGTTGTCGTATTCGAGTCTGGATGTGATGCATGTGTGAATGACTGTTTCCACGGCCTGAGGAATAAGGCAATGGCGGAACCGGGCAATGTGGCAGAGATGGGGGAATGCAGAGCAGGTCAAAGCACGGATATGGATGATATGTAGCATGGCTCATAGACTGGGAAGCAGTTCAGTCACATGGCTACTAAGACACGTTTTTTTCACTTAATTTACCCATGGCTTCAGTTGCATTAAAAGCAAATTGTTACCGAATCGCAAGTTTGCTTCTTACATGCTAAGTAATAGCATTGTTTTCCTGTTATATGCACATCTGGTTATAAGCAACTTTTGTTTGCCCTGACACATTGTATATAGAAAGATTACACAATATTTTTTAATGTGCCCTAAAGGATCTGATAAGATTTATTCCAAACATCTGTAAGAGCGCGCCAGGGATATTTTGGGTAACATGTGGGCCTGTTTTTTCTCTACAGAGGATCCCTGGTATTTGTTGAACAGGCAGGATTCTTTATACTATAATATGTGAGACGCTTTGCTGTTTATTTCTCTCCCCCACCCCACCCCTCCTGGGAAACATTATCAATCAATTTTAATTTTCTTTTCAGATGTTTTCATGTCTTTTTTTTCCATTAATATTTGAATGTAATTCAAACAAATTCACACAAAGAAGTAGGTTGCTAATAAATCACAATCATGAATGCGTTTAAAAGAAAGGGGGTACCTCAAAAATAGGACATGGATAGTATTGTAACTCGTTCAGTACAGGATAGTACACCATTAGAAAGCAGGGTCGTACGCAGGATTTTTTTTGGTGGGGTGCGAATTGCTAGTGATGGGACCAACAAGCTTGCGGGCTGCCCCCGAAGCCCCCTCGAGGCTCCGACGTTTTGCACAGTTTGAGGTCTTATTTAATCGATTCAGAAGATCCAATATGAACGGTAAACGTTTCATGCCCTTGGTGTTTAAGAGCATCATTGTTTATTCAGTGTTTTTATTTTCCCCGGTAGTCCGTGTCTAATTGGGAAGGTCGAATGTGTTCGCCGATAAAAGCAAACACGATTGTTGACTCGATGATGTAAGGAATGCGAACGATAAAGTAAATTACAATCCAATTAACACAGTACAATGACGAATGCTTGATAATGATCATAAACTACAGATTGACGGTAATTAATAAGTTGTTCTGCATTGTTATCCTAAGACTAAATTTCTTTCGGACTGTAATGAACAATAATGTAAGAGTAAAGTATGAATGATGTGCTCAGATATTCCAGGAAAACAAATTTTATAAAAGACAAGAAAATATACAGAAACTGAAAATCAGTGTCAAACAGTTAATTCACACGTGTTACAAGCCTGTTATCAGCATTATCCTGAAAATATCGTTGAACTCTGAGCAATAGTGTAGTTAGTTTTTATTTATTTATTTAGAATCAAAATTAAAGGCAGTGACCCATCAAGCAATACTGACCTGACGAAAAAATACTTGAAAAAATAAGGGAGGGGAAATTAAATATTTAATAGCGTTCCGTATTCGAGACGCCTCGGTCGCTTTGAAGCCAATGCGTCAACCGCTCTACCAATATCGATTTCCATATTATAATGAATGTGCATTAACACGAGGGCTGAAAGTCGCTCCTATATGGAGCAGAATGCTGGACACTTAGGCAAACCCAGGAGATTAGGTGACTCGTGAGGTATATACCAGGCTTCTAAGAGACGCCCTGAACGTTTACTGGCGACAGCATCTGACAAATAGTGAGCTATATACCACCACACTGGTATCACAGACATTACCGCAGAGGCGTCTTAGGTTTAGCGGACATAGCCGGAGAAGCCGGGAGGAAACTGTCCATAGTCCTACTATCCTATGGGAACCATTGCACGGTCACAGAACACGAGGTAGACCGACCCTAACCTACATCGATACTCTGGAGCGCGATTGGGGTATTGGCAGGCGGGAGTTGTCAGGCTGCATGGAGAGAAGGGATCAGTGCAGAAGTGTGGTTGTCAATGCCCGAGTTCGCTCGATCAGATGACGGTGAAACTATTTTTATGCCAAATTCGTGCGACATTTATGTTTTTTCACTCTGGGTACAAAACTGAAAGTGAAATAAAGTAGCACTGTTTATCTTTGCGGTCATATGTTTTTTGTATGCCAGTGGACGTCTCTAAAAGCAATTTTTAATTACAGGAATACATCTTTAATAATATAAATCAAATGTGATAATCAAGAGAAAACAAGAAACATGATATTTCAGAAACACGCCTATCAAAACTTAAGTCATTTTTACTTACATTTATCAGATTAAAATACGATTTCAGCTTCCACAAAGTGGTGCTACCTTTTTATGTAGTGACTGTATACAGGATGATTTCCGATTGACACACCACGTGGAATAGGCGCTAAAGCATAGGCCTACGTCCATGAGTATTTTTTTTAAGATAGGCATTTCCGTCCAGCATATAACTTTTTTGTTGGGTTCTCAAAAGCTTTAATTTCTCAGAAGCTTGTAAATATGTTGTCATTGTTTGCTAGCGTTACAGTCACACCTCTCAAAACTTGAGTAATGTTTACTAACGGTGATCAGATGAAAAGATGATTTAACTTCCCGTAGTGGCGCTACCCTTGTGGCTGTTTCCGGGATGATTTCCAAACGAGGATTTGAGTCTTGGCGCGCGCCTATGTTTATCCAATCACGAGTCACAGACTCGCCGCGTCATGGACTGGTCTATCGACGCGGTATGTTTTGGGGAGACGCCGATTCTGGTGCGCGACTCGATAATGTTATATTAATACTAAAAAATTCAAAGATGTGTGTTTATAATTTATACATAGTTTTGAAGAACTGATTGTTACTCAAATGTTCAATAAATTTACTTGGTATTTAAATTTGATAATAAATACAATTATCTACCCCGGAAAATGTGGAACTTTTATAATTTGGGGGGGTGCGTACGCACCCGTCGCACCCCCCCTGCGTACGGGCTTGGAAAGTGACATTAGATTGATTCTTTTCTCCTTCTAGTTTAAGATTTCCGCTGTTGCATTATCTTCCCTCCTCAATGCTACACACCAATCCCAGACCAACAGCAACAACAACTTGTGTTTGTATAACTCCCTCCGTGCCGAGTGGCGTCTCAAAGCGCTTCACAATGGCAGAGCCCGAGACTCAGCCGGGGCTGGGGGAAGGTGACTGTGGGTGAGATCGAAGGGAAAGGTCTTTAGGCCAAGATGTTGACCTGTTGATGTGTTTTTAAGCAAGCAAAATGCTGCCTCATGTTTCCGAGTTCTGTTCCCAGAGATCATGATCTGACTGTGCAATGGGCCTCATTGAGAGTCCTGCCTGGAGTGTAGGTCACTGTGACATAAGGGACCTGCCCAGGCTCTAGAGGCAATTCAGAGGAGAGCAAATGAGGTTGATTCCAAGTATAACAATGAGGAACTAGAAGCAACGGCTAAATAAGATAGGGCTTAAATGGTTGGAGAGTTAAAACAGCCAGAAGAATCTTTTTGGACACACCGAAAGTTAGCAGGACAAGAGCAGGAGAAGGGAATAGACGGGTGAGGACTCATGTGGAGTATGAACACTGGCACAGGCTAGTTAGGCCAAATGTTGTGTTTCTGTGCCAGACAATGCTATGTAAATCCATGTAACTCAATGACATGTTAAGGAATGTGTTTGCAGATGACATTGGAGTGATTTGAGAATGTGATGACTGTTGAGTGGGTAATTTGGTACAATGAGTTCCAATAACAGAAATAATATTTGCATTTGGTGTCATTCCTCATAACTTTGTCGAGATGTCTCAAAATGCTTCACAGGATTTTACCATAAAATATAGTGACTGTGTATTTGTAGGCAAATGGACCGAAGGGCCTACTCCAGCCAAACTCTCTTGTGATCTTTGCTCTTGCCACCAAGTTAACAGCAGCGAAAGAGACAGCTAGGGAGGGAGACCGTTCGATCAGAGGATTGCATGGCAGGTTTGAATGAAGATGGCCCTTTGACTCATCTGATCTAAACCCTCCAGAATAACTACACTAACATTCTCCCATTCTTAAAATAATGAGTCTAGTATCCTCATCTCAACCGTCCTGCCTGTCAATCTTTCCAGTTGTTTATTCCCGTCTGGGTAAAGAAACACTTCCTAGTGACTTCTTGAAATTGCCCTCTGCAAACCCGAAACCTGTGTTTTCTCATTCTACTGTCCCCATGTATCCTAAAGCAGTGGGAAGTGCACTCAAAGAGTCTCCCTTCGTCGCTACTTTGCACTCCCTCGAACAGCCTGCCATCAGCAAAGGAGAAGGCGAGCACATAAACAAGATAGCACTGAGCATGCAACGCAGTACACTTGTGCTGAAAGCATGAGATTCATGCTGAGTGCTGAAATTCCCCCACCTCCCTCCCTCCTTTCTCTCCCGCAAGTGTCCCTTGTTATGCTGGATCAAGAAGAAGTGGTAAAGTGTGCTGAACTTTAGCCAGGAAAATAATCGTGTCACAGATTTTAGGGCAGCCAATCTTGGAAAACATTCCTGAAGATACCACGATACTCGATGATCAACGTCAACTGGGACGGGAAAGGCTGTTTGTACTTCAGCAGCAGCGTTTCTGGAAATGCAGACACTCAGAAAAATAGGCCGTATCTCAGAGATTGCACCATAGAATCGTTTGATCACATGTGTTACAGATTCTAGGGCAATAACATTTATTCACTACGTTGCCAACAACACATTTTTCCATGTCATCTTCTATTTAGTTCTGAAGAATTATTTCTGCTTTTTTTTTAATCTTTGGAAAAGTTTCTCGTAGAAAGAAACTTAATACTTGTGTATAATAAAAATCATATGCATGTCATTTGCCAATTGCTTTGTAGTAGTTTTATGAAGAAACAATGAAATAGAATATCTACTTGAATACTTAAAACAGTGAGATCAACATTCCAGTTTTAATTGTTGCCTTTTTATTTTGCAAAAATACCAACGCAACGGGGAATGCCAGTAATTCTGACAAGTACATTGAAGTTTATCTTTCTTGTCACATCACATTGAATCTGTTACAAAACATGGCCTCTTTTTTCTCCCCCCACCACCCCCCCCCCCCCATCCACACCACCCCAATGTCGTTTCAACGGTCCATTCATGGGCCAAGCTCAAAGTCAGGTGTGTTTGAGCCAAGCTCAAACACAGCAAGTCACTTGCTGTGTTCTGTGCATTGAGACTGATTGATCAGAATGAAATCCCAGGTTGTACAAAGCGCAAAAGTTGTTTGATTTGGCAGACATTTAGACTGGCAAATGACTGTATCATTGGCAAAAAAAATTAAGCTAGGAGCATCATCAGGTCAGCCAGTTGGGCTGAATGGCCCAATTTCATGTTGTATCACTCCAAGTAACTGTATAATAAGCTTTATATTTGACATAATACCTGCTTTCCTGGATTTACGGTAGAGTTGATCGATCGTGAATGTCGTGGTAAATGTGGTAGCATTCAATCTGCTACACATTGTCCCAGCATAGTCCCAGCACACAGCAATGTCTCAGCACACAGCATATATAAAAGAACATAAGAATTAGGAGGAGGAGTAGGCCATTCGGCCCTTCGAGCCTGCCCCGCCAATCAATAAGATCATGGCTGATCTTCTCACCTAACTCTAATTACCTGCCCTATCCCCATATCCTCTGATCTCTCTATTTTTCAAGAATCTATCAGTCTCAGCCTTGAAAATGTTCAAGGACTGAGCATCTACAGCCTTCTGGGGTAGTGAATTCCATAAATTCACTACCCTCTGAGTGAAGAAATGTTTCCTCAACTCTGTTCTAAAAGGCTGACCCTTAATTTTAAGACTGTGAACCCTGGTTATAGATTCTCCTACCAGGGGAAACAGTCCCTCAGTACCTACTTTATCTAGCCCTTTAAGAATCTTATATGTTTCAATAGGTTCCCCCCTAATTCTTCTGTACTCCAGAGAATACAGCCCTAGTTTATTCAACCTATTCTCATAGGTCAGTCCCCTCATCCCAGGAAATAACCTAGTGAATCTACGCTGCACCCCCTCTAAGGCAAGTATGTCCTTTTTTAAATAAGGAGACCAAAACTGCACACAATACTCTAGATGCTGTCTCACCAAAGCCCTATACAATTGCAGCAAGACTTCCCTACTCTTGTACTCTAAACCTTTTGAAATGAACGCTAGCATGTCATTCACCTTCTTAGTTGCTTGCTGCACCTGCAAACTAACTTTTTGGGACTGGTGCACAAGGACACCCAAATCCCTTTGAATACTAACACTATCTAACTTCTTCCCCTCTAGAAAATAATCTATTATTTTATTCTTGCTACATGGTGAATAATTTCACACTTGCTAACATTGAATTCCATCTGCCACCTACTTGCCCACTCCCCTAGTCTATCTATATCTTGTTGCAATCTTTTTGCATCATCCTCAGAGCTCACTCTGCTACCTAGTTTAGTGTCATCTGCGAATTTAGACACATTACATTCAATGTTCTCATCTAGATCATTGATATAAATAGTAAATAGCTGAGGCCCAAGCACTGATCCTTGTGGCACTCCACTAGTTACATCCTGCCAATTCGAGAATGATCCGTTTATCGCTACTCTCTGCTTTCTACCCGATAGCCACTCTTCTCTCCATGTTAATATGTTCCCATTAATCCCATGGGCCTTAATCTTGAGTAACAGCCTTTTGTGTGGCACCTTGTCAAATGCCTTCCTAAAATCCAAATATACCACATCTACTGGTTCCCCCTTAACCAACCTGCTGGATACATCCTCAAAAAATTCTAAAAGGTTAGTCAAGCATGACTTCCCTTTTGTAAAGCCATGTTGACTCTGCCTAAATTTTTTATGGTCTTCAAGGTATCCCATAACTACGTCTTTTATTAAGATGTCTTCAATCACTTTACATTATTTTCTGTGAAGCACTTTTAGACGTTGATAAGATGTGAAAAGCACTAAATCAAATGCAAGGATTATTATTGTTATTATTGTTGTCTCAGCACACAGCTTTGTACCAGCACACAGCTTTGTACCACAACAGGGTAGTGATAACATTGGGTGAGTAGTGGAAGAAACTCTCTTCTCTGTTTGAATAATGCCGTAGGATCTTTAAGGTCCACCCGAACAGGCGGAAGTGACTTTGGTTTAACATCTCTTCCTGCATTTGCGACAATGCAGCCCTCCCCCTACCCCAACCCCCAATGCCCCACCACTGTCAGGATACAGTGTATGAATTCCAAATCCCATCAAACTTCTTACTGACAGGCGAGAGCGCTAAGAACTCACACAGGCTTCACCCAATGTAAGGAAATAAAGGATATCTACAGACACATCAAGGCTATTTTGAAGTGTCAGTTGCGTGAGTTTCAACATCCACTGTGATACTGGTATTCCATCCAATGATGATTGGACCATTAGAGTAGACATTCCTGTGTTAATAAAAGGATATACACCACTATATGGTCCAACAGTGACTTTTGTCCAACAGACGCTCGTAAGGCTCTCACCTTACAAGCATGAGACCTGTGTTCGAAACCAGGTAGGTCAGGGCAAAACCTTGGGCAAGTTTCCTTACTCCATACACACTCCTAATAATAATCTGTTCCAAAAACCACCATAATAAAAATTGGTCATTTTCAATCCACGACTATCTGTGGGGACACTGCTGTGCACAATTGGCTGCCGCATTTCACCCATAAATATACAGTCAATTCACTTTACAGTATATTCCGTTGAGATGTCAGTAAAATGTGAAAAACGCTGTATCAAATGCAAGGATTATTATAGGATTATTATTTATTATTATATTATGATTATTTTTACTCCAACCAAGATTTCCATCCAAACAACTGTACAATAGTATTTGTTTTTATAAATACCGCCACGTTGCTCACACTGAAGGACTCATGCACAAAATTGTGAACACGATTCAATGTGCACACGCAGTGCACATGCATTAATGGCTCTGCAATGATCAAAGCATTACTCCTGCAAAGTGAAGTGCAAAGTGAAACAGAGCGTGTGGACTGAGTGAGATTCAAGATGATTCACAATCATTGGGTTTCACAGCTTGGGAGAGGGTGGTCATAGATGGGGTGTAATGAAACTCAGTCCAAAGCCAGCTGATATCAATATATTTCTTTATCATCAGCTCAAAGCACATCAATCCACTGACTATAGCGACAGCATTGCTCCTCTCCCTGTGTGCTTTTGTATTTGTCCTCATCTCATTGACTCGTTCTGGATTGTTTCAGCATTCTTAAAGTGATACCATACACAGAGAAACCAAGAAACAAATGTACAACTGTAGTTCCGTGCACTAACGTGAGTTCCAGTTGAATAGATACGGATTGAACGAGAGGTTAATCGTTAATTGGGATTCATATACTCATCGTAAAACACAATGAGCATCTTTAAGTATTCATGTCATTGTTTATATTGGGAGAACAGGCATGCGTCACTCATGATGGATGTTCAAAAACAATCTTTTTTTTAAAAAAAAATTATTTCCGTTATGAAGCATTTCAGCTCGAGGTAACCACTCAATAATACTGACATTTGATACAGTACCTTATTACATTGTTGAAACATCGCAATAGGTTTGACTGTAAAGTGTAATGAATGTGTATGTTGTCTGCAAATCTGGCTCATACAGAACTCCGCCACCCGCATTCTCACCCATACAAAACTGCGCTCCCCAATTATCCCAGTCCTCGCCAAACTGCACCAGAGAGGATAAATTTTTGATCCTCATGCTTGTATTAAAATTCCTCCACTTTTCCCCCCCCCTCTACCTCTCTGACCTCCTCTCCCCTCACCACAGTACCCGTTGCCTTCGCTCCAGTGGGTCTGGCCTACTCCTTGTCCCCCGAATCCTCTGCTCCAACATCGGCGGCTGTGCCTTCAGCCGCTATGCCCCGAGGCTCTGGAACTCCCTCCCTCACTCTCTTCGCCTCGCCCCCTCCTTCCCTATTTTCAGGTCTCAGCTAAAGACCTTTTTTTCGACCATGCTTTCAGTCACCTTCTTTCCCCTCCCCATGGCTCGACCCCGGGATCCGTTATTGGGAAGCTCTCTGAGATGCCGTTCGGCGTGGAGCGCACTATATAAATCCAAGTTGTTGTTGTTGCTGGCAGCAAATTTGTGCACTGCAATGTCCACAAACAGCCATAAAGGGGATGATGAATTTCAGCGGAGGGATTGTTGATCAGGATACCAGGAAAAATGCCCTCCTCTTTTCGAATAGTGCCATGAGATCTTTACTGTCCACCTTAAGAGTCACAGATGGGACTTCATTCATGTGGGCACAGCTAGGTGATGGCTCTGATAATGCTGCTTAGCATTGGAGTGTCATTCTTGACTAGGAGCTCAAAGTCCTCACTCAGAAGAGAGTGAATCAGACATCTTTAACAATAATAATAATGATCCTTGCATTTGATATAGCCGTTTACATGTCTCCGAGACGTCTCAAAGCGCTTCACAGAATGTACTGTATAAAGTGAATTAACTGCATATTTGTGGGCGAAACGCGGCAGCCATTTGCTCACAGCAGGATCCCACAACAGTCGTGGATTGAGTGACCAAATTATATATTTGTTATTATTATTATTATGTGTTAAAATTATTATTTTGTTCACAATCCTTGGAAATGCCCTGAGTAGAAATGTGTACCCAGGTAACTGGAGCTAAATCTAACCAGTGTTTGTGAAACAGAATATTGTACTGGTTGCTGTTGTGGCGCTGTTCTCCCATCACTGCAGTGGAATGTCAGTCTCGTCTGTGGGCTCAAAATCCCGATGTGGAACTTGAACCATAACCATCTGACTCAGATAGACACCTGGAACATGTGGCTTCTCCACTTGTCAGAACTTGCTCTGACTACACCACCAACATTGTAGCCTCCCCCTCCAACAAACCTGGTAACAGTTTCCACCACCGCAAACTTCAACACAGGTGCAAAATCTAATTGTGACTGGCAGATACGCCTCTTTATCTATTTCCTGTAGCTCAGTGGTTAGAGTATTCGCCTTACCAGCATGAGACCTATGGTCGAATCCAGGCAGATCAGGTCAGGGTGAAACCTTGGGAAAGTTTCCTTACTCCACACACCTAATAATAATCCACCCAAAAAAGCACAATAATAAAAAATTGGTCATTTTCAATCCACGACTGTTTGTGGGACTGCTGTGTGCAATTGGCTGCCGTGTTTCATCCACAAATATACAGCTAATTCACTTTACAGTATATTCTGTGAAGCGCTTTGAGACGTTGATAAAATGTGAAAAGCACTAAATTAAATGCAAGGATTATTATTATTATTTATCTTTGAATCCCGCATGAAATCCTACAGTAACCTCCACCCTGCCCATTGCTTGGCATCCAACACAGGATGCAGTGCTCCGAGACCCTATCCTGTACGATGGGTGCTATAAAATTGCTTGCTGTTCATAGAATCATAGAATTATACGGCACAAATGGAGGCCATTTGGCCCATCTAGTCTGTGCCGGCTCTTTAAACAGAGCAACTCAATCCCACTGCCCAGCTTTCTCCCCATAACCTAACAGACCTGCTCTTCCTAAATAAAGATCTAGTTCCCTTTTAAAAGCTGTTATGGAATCTGCCTCCACCATCTTTTCAGACAATGCATTCCAGATTCGAACAACCTGCTGAGTGAAAAAAATTCTCCTCAGCTCCCCTCTGCTTCGTTTTGAAACTATTTTAAATCTGTGACCACAAATCACTGATTCGCCCACCAGTGGAAACAGTCTTTCCTTATTCACCCTGTCGAAACCTCTTATAATCTTATAAACCTCTATGAGGTCTCCTCTCAATCTTCTTTGTTCTAGAGGGAATAAGCCTAGCCTATCTAGCCTTTTCTCGTAGCTGAAGTCCCTCATTCCTGGTACAATCCTAGTAAATCTCCTCTGCACCCTTTCCAATGCCTTAATATCCTTCCTAAAGTGTGGTGACCAGAATTGGACACAGTACTCCAGTTGAGGCCTAACCAAAGTCTTATAGAGGTTAATCAGCACTTCCTGGCTTTTATACTCTATACCCCTATTTATAAAGCCTAGTATCCCATATGCCTTCTTAACAGCTTTGTCTACCTGTCTTGCCACTTTCAAAGAATCACTAACACAAATCCCCAGGTCTCTCTGTTCCTTCACACCCTTTAAAATTGTACTAATATCTAGCCTATATTGCCTCCCCTCATTTCTTCTCCCAAAGTATCACCTCACACTTCTCTGTATTAAACTTCATCTGCCATGTGTCTGCCCACTTTACCATTTTATCTATATCCTCTTGCAGATGGCTACTATCCTCTTCACTATTTACTATTCTCCCTAATTTAGTATCATCTGCAAATTTGGAAACTGTACTCCCTACACCCAAATCCAAATCATTAATGTATATTAAAAAGAGCAGTGGTCCTAAAACTGATCCCTGGAGGACGCCACTGCACACTTCCCTCCAGTCTGAAAAGCAGCCGCTCACCACAACTCTCTGCTTTCTGTCTCACAGCCAGTTGTGGATCCACGCTACTACTGTCCCTTTAACGCCGTGGGCCTCTGCTTTCCTAATAAGCCTTTCATGCGGCAGTTTGTCAAATGCCTTTTGAAAGTCCATGTAAACTACATCAAATGCGCTGCCCTCATCCACCCATTCTGTTACATCGTTGAAAAATTCTATCAGATTTGTAAGGCAAGATTTGCCTTTAACAAATCCATGCTGGCTGTCCTTTATCAGCCTATATTTTTCTAAGTGAAGATCTATCTTGTCCCTGATTATAGACTCTAGAAGTTTGCCCACTACCGACGTTAGACTGACTGGCCCGTAGTTCCCAGGTTTGTCCTTCTGCCCCTTTTTGTACAAGGTAGTAACATTAGCAACCCTCCAGTCCTCTGGCACCACCCCTGTGTCCAAGGAAGATTGAAAGATTGTGGCCAGAGTCTCTGCTATTTGCTCCCGTACTTCCCTTAGTAACCTAGGATGCATCCCATCCGGACCGGGCGACTTATCTACCTTGAGCGCCATCAACCTTTTTAGTACTTCCTCTCTGGTTATGCTTACCTTATCCATTTCTACTACACTCCTCCAATACTGTGACATTGGCTGCATCTTCTTCTCTTGTGAAGACAGAGGCAAAGTACTCATTCAGTACATCAGCCATGCCCTCTGCCTCCACAATACGATTTCCTCCTTGATCCCTTATGTTACCTGCTAATTGTTTCTCATGCAGTCTTTTTGCCCCTCTAACTTCCTTTTTTAGTTCTGTCCTGAACTTCCTATATTCCGATTGGTTGAATTCTGTATTCTGGGCCTGACACTTATCATAAGCCTCCTGTTTTTGCTTTATTTTCACCCTCAATTGCCCTAGTCATCCAGGGAGGTTTGGATGCCCTACATTTTACCTTTGTTGGAATGTTTCTAACTTGTGTCCGAATTATCTCTTCCTGGAAGACTGCCCACTGCTTGTTAGCCGTTTTACCTGCCAATCTTTCTTTCCAGTTCACCTTGGCTAGGTCCCGCTTTAGCTCACTGAAATTAGTCCTTTTCCAGTTGAGCGTCTTCACCTTTGAGTGTTCCCTATCCCTTTCCATAATGACACTGAACCTAATGATATTGTGATCACTATTCCCTTATTATGTTATAGTCAGAAAGAACCTGCTACATTTTGGCGTAGAGCCTTTTCACATTGAAATATCTCAAAGACATAGAGAAATTTCACAGTTCAGGTGGCATATATATGTGGAACTCTCTGTTTTGGATAGACTTGAAGCACGGTAATGAATTTCTGTACACATGTCAGACTAATACACCCCATCACTACCATCTCAAAGCAAGTGTAGTGACTAATTATTTGAAGGTATATTTTACTTGCCCAGCCAAGCAAGCTCCATGATTGTTTTATTATGTGTTGCAATGTAATGGTACACATTCAGCAATTTACGTGATGGATTTACATTAGTTGTTTGCTAATAGTCTTGCCTCAAGCAAGCTTGTACTTAGTCAGGCTTTACCCGCAAAACATATTAGCTGTGTATGGAATACTAAAGTAATTAAGGTAATATAACTCTTTCATTTTCCTGGAAAAATAAATCTATTTTGAGTTCGGATCAAATTATAATTTAAAACGTAATTAAATTTGAAAGACTTATAGTGCCATTATGTGGTGCTAATTTGTTAAGTGGAAAATGGGGAGGGAATCATTAATAATAATGTCTTAACAAGCTGTAGTTTAAATAGGATTTAGCTGCTATGCAGCATAATTAAACATTTAATCATATGTTGATTTCTACACCTTTTCCTCTCTTGTTTAAGTTGCTTCTCCCCAATGCTAAAATTAGGCCAATAAAGTGTGTTTATAGAAAATAAACTGTAACCTTGATTCGGAATTTAGAATTTTGCCAATCAGTTCTATTTGGAAATGTTATAAGGGTAAGAACTGAGTGGCATAGTGGGCTTGAATGCAACTATTGAGTTGAAATGTCTGTCTAATGATGCTTATTTTGATACAATAATGGGCACTTCATTTCCTGGAAAATCAACGTTTGCCCTTATTTGGCACTGAATTGGTAGTCTCCCTCAATTGTCTAAAACAAAAACAGAAGTTGCTGGGGAAACTCAGCAGGTCAGGCAGCATCCATGGAGAAAGGAAAGCGAGTCAACATTTCGGGTCCACGACCATTAGTCAGAATTGGGGCATGTTTGGAGGGAGAGGATTTTAAGGACGTTAGAGGGGGGGAGGCAGGATATGACTGATACTAACTATTCCCCTCAATTGTCTGTTGCCTGTCTCAATAACTGCCTGACCCCTCTTTTATCTATTTAAATCCCACTTTAACAACAACAACAGCAAAATTATATTTATAGAGCACCTTTCACATCGGGAGGACGTCCTAAGGTGCTGAACAATCAGGTTGGGACCTGAGCAGGGGTGGGGAGGTTCGGGGTAGGGGCAGGGAGACGGAGAATATGAAAGTGGGGGAGAGTTAGGAGAGCAGCAGAAGGCACGGTTGAAGTGGAAGGTCTTGAGACCGGCCTTGAAGGAGGAAAGGGAGGACGTGAGGTGAAGGGATTGTGAGCCAATCAGGAGGGCCTCAGTCTTGTTGACATTCAGTCTTGTCGGACAGAAGAACCTTGCTCACGGTCCAGCCCATCACTCTCCTGTGTCAAGGGACTCTAATAAATGTAAATGTAAGTTGTTGTTCTTTTGGGGACTTGGGTATATTTGGGTTATGGGCAATACTATATAACAATAATAATATAATAATAATCCTTGCATTTGGTATAGCGCTTTTCACATCTTGTCAATGTCTCAAAGCGCTTCACAGAGTATACTGTAAAGTAAATTGACTGTATATTTGTGGGCGAAACGTGGCAGCCAATTGCACACAGCAGTGTCCTACAAACACTTTTGGATTGAAAATGACCTATTTATTATAGGTTTGTTTTGGAGGGATTATTATTAGGAGTGTGTGTGGAGTAAGGAAACTTGCCCAAGGTTTCGCCCTGATCTGCTTGGATTCGAACACAGGTCTCACTTGTAAGGCGAGTGCTTAACCACTGAGCTACAGGAGCTCCACGACTATCTACTGCTATCGCAACAACATATCATTATGCTCTAAAGCCTCTAAAGCCAACATACATTGTTAGTGGGTGATCAGTCCAAATGTGGTAAATTCTGCTTCACAATGATAGGAAGAGTCGACATGAAACGCTCTGAGACACTCTGAGCGCTCTGAGACGCCGTCTGGCGTGGAGGGCGCTATATAAATGGAAGTTGTTGAAACAATCAACATGTCGCTGTAAGCGACACCTCCTGCTTAATAAAACTCAACAAACCGGGTGGGACAATGTTCATGGGACATTTGCTAAGCGGAAAAAATGACTGCTGCTTTCGACCTCAAACATGAACAGTCATCACACTTTACAATAATTCCCGTGAAGCGTGGAAGGTGCAAGAATTATCGTTATTAGTCGTGAAACTGAAAATAAACACATTAAGCGCCACTAAAAGATGCCAAACTCCTGACTATTACAAAGATCATGTCTTAGTTCAAGAGCAGAAAGAAACATTAGGGACAAGATCAAGGGACAACATCAGGGTCGACCCAAACTCATCTCTCCAGCACATTAACTCTCTCCCTGCAGCATTTAACTGTGCTGTGAATTTCCCCAATGATTTTTTTTTGCTCCACCGCCTCATTTAGTAGATTATTCCAAACATTTATCATTCTCCCAGTAAATAAAGATTTCCCAACATCTGTTATAAATTTTCTCCCTTTCCATTTTATATCCTCTGGTCGTCACTTTGACCCACTTTAAAATAATAGCCTGGGCTTCCTTATCTGTGCCATTTTATCCTCTGATGAATTCGCTCCTCCTCCCCCTCCCCCCTTAACTACCTTCTTCCCCATCGGTAAAGTTCATATTCCTCTAGTCTTTCCTAATGGATCAAATCTAAAGGTCACTTGGGATCAGTCTTTTGCACTTTTATTGGAATGTGTTTGCTCTGGAGTCATGGAGCCAAAAATCATATCAAGCTCCATGACTCAGAGGGCTGAGAGATCTTTTTTTTTTATCTGGGGATGAAATAACACAGCTCGACACAATACGTGGAACTAATTGTGTTCTCCGTCTACGTAAAACAACATAAATTTATTCCACATGTTTACAGTGGCCATATGTGCTGTGTTAACTTTTAAAACTTTCTCCAGTGTAGAAACATAAATTTAGCTCATAACATTAGACTGTTACAGTGATCCAGAAGGGGAGGGTGAGGTCGATCTATGGAATATAATAATACTAATAATAATCCTTCGATTTGATATAGCACTTTCACATCTTATCGATGTCTCAAAATGCTTCACAAAATATACTGTAAAGTGAATCGACTGTATGTTTGTGGGTGAAGCGCGGCAGCCAATTGCACACAGCAGTGTCCCACAAACAGTCGTGGATTGAAATGATAACTTTTTTTTATTATTGTGGGGTGTTTTTTGGATGGATTATTATTAGGCCTGTGGAGTAAGGAAACTTGCCCAAGGTTTCACCCTGATCTGCCTGGATTTGAACACAGGTCTCACACATAAGGTGAGTGCACTAACCACTGAGCTACAGGAGCCATGTAAATGGGACAAAGCCAGGTAAATGGAGCTGAAAGAATTGCTCTTAAAAGAGGTGGCATGGGCATGAAGGGCCAAATGGCCTTCTTCTGTGCTGTAAATTTCTGTGGTTTATAAGGATATCACTAATTCTCCTTGAGTAAAAGAAGTTGGTATTGCAGCTCTTTCAGCTCACTCATAAGTGTTACCTTTAGATGGCAGCAGTAGACTAAATTAACAGATATATTTATTGTGCATCCATACACTGTCCAAATCTCCAGGATTTACATTTTCATAGAGAGGTACCAGCACCTTGGGCATAAAATGATGACTTTTATGCAAAGGGAGAGTCTTACCATCTGGCAAAACACCATTGTTAAAACTCCAAATAATAATCCTTAGATTTGGTATAGTGCCTTCCATGTCGGGAGGTTCATCTCATAAGAACATAAAGATAAAAGCAGCCAGTTGCACATAGCAATGTCCCACAAACAATTGTAGATTGAAATGACCAATTTGTGTTATTGTGTTTTTTTTTGGAGGGTTATTACTCGGCGTGTGGAGTAAGGAAGCTTGCCCAAAGTTTCGCCCTGATCTGCCTGGATTCAAACAAAGGTCTTACGTTTGTAAGGCGAGTGCTCTAACCACTGTTAAATGTTAAAGTAAATTGATAGGTCAGAACAACGTAACATTCCTATAACGTTGAGACAAGAAGAGCACTCAAAACTGGTCAAAGTTTATTTGTTTCTTCATCTTTTTTTCACATTGTGACTGGAGTTTTGTACCAATTTCCATGCACTAATATTCAAAATGCAATGGATCTAAATAGAGTCCTTTACAGGAAAACTGCTTTGGTTTTTAAATCAACTTTATATCTGGCACCGTCTCCGAGCCAGCTGTGTAAAGGCAAGTTGTCTTTTGAAGTTAGACAGAAAGTCGGTGACCGGGTACTCTGAATTTTCCGGCTATATCATTGGAACACTATAGCTTAAGCAAGTTTCCTTACACCACAAGTCTCTCTTTTCCCAGCAAAATACACAGATACACTTTACAGTATATCCTGTGAAGCGTTTTGAGACTTCCCAACAAAGTGATAAGGTGCTACAACAAATGCTAATATTATTATAATTATTAATAATAATACTATTGCTGTTTCTTTGGATGTTTTCATGTAACAAGCAAGAGCTCTTACTCAGTGCAAGATAATATTACACATCAGGTTTTGCTCCTGCCTGATAGCCAGAGTCAGGTTTTTTCACAGACATCGGGACTATGTTTCGCTGGCTGCTAAAAATAGCAATCCCTTTGGAAAAGCTTAGCAAAACGTTTGTTATTTTTAACAAAGGGAAATAGGAATAATCACAGAGTTGTGCCAGGAGTTACAGGTGCATATAGAGAATCTGACAACAAGGAACGCTGTGCAGCCTGCTTTGCACTGGTTAATTTAGCAGCTCACCTCTGATCTCCATGCCACTGGTTTAGAAACATGAATGGAGTTTCCAGGATGTACTGTATATGTTTTTTTTCCCCTTCTCTTTAAAGAGAAAGCATGTGATGCGAAAAAGGACAAGCTATCCACGAATTAGGCGCAACCTACCTTACCCGTGGATTCAGCCCATCTTCATCCCATACCATGACTTGCAGGGATAGGGATGTATTGGAATAGGTGCTTCTAAGATCCCAAATGCAATTAGCAATATGTCCACAAACCCACCACATCCTTCCTTCCCTTCTTCACTCCTCTAACCACCCACCCACCCACCACTCCCTGCCTCTCTCCTTCCCCATCACCGAACCTATTCAACCTCCACAATTTAAACCAAGTCTCCTTTCTTCCATAGACAGAATTCCTCCCAGTCTATCTGCCCCAGCATCACAGAATTTCTCCTGACTATATACAGTACTACTGAGGAGAGCAGCTTGCTTCAGTATGTTACTGATTCTCTCGCAGCAGTAAAGCAAGCGAAGTTCACAATTTAATTGGGATCCACAATGCCTTGCCATCAATTGGACTTACTTGGAATCCTATAGTGCGTTAAGTATAGCACTTGGCTCGGAATCAAGAGGACCTGGGTTTGATTCCTGGAGCAGGGCAACACCTTAGGCAAGTTTCCTCACTCCCCATGCCTGTGTTTACCTAGCAGTAAGTAGGAACCCCGTTGTTAGTCGATTGGTGGATCGCAAATGGCTGCTGAGTTTTGCCTACACAATATACAGCCAATGCACTCTCGATAATGCTATATTCTATGAAGAGCTTTGAGATGCCTTGACAACGTAACAAAGGCTCTATATGCAATGCAAAGATCATTATTATTTTCTATTACCTGGAGATTCATCATGGAGGCTTCCAGTGAGCAAAGACAATTAATCTAATTGGTAAAAACACTTTTTAAAAAAAAACTGTTTTAAAGTTGATGAATTTATAGGTGGTGTGCAATGTTGAGCGTGGCTTTACCAAAGTGGAAGCCAAGTTTCCAAGATCCTGTCAAACCTCCTACATTCTAAGTAATTCTGTTTTGGCTGACATATTAAACTGGAGCCAGATCACAGACTTCCAGTCAAGTTGGGTTTTTAACTTTGGAACTTTCGGAGGTTGCCTTTTGTTCTTGGGCCATCTCTTTGTTTCAGTCAAGCCAGTAAGGACTCAACGCTAATCCATCCTTCATCTGCTTGTGGACGAAATGTGCCTGTATCTGGAACATGTTGCGTGTTCACAAAATTTCCTTCAAACCATCCCTCGGTGGATGGACACAATGCGAACTGAGCTGATGGTGTTTATCTTGGCACTTTCCTGCCATTCCTAAGACATTTAAGATGGAAGCTAATCCTATAATCCTACGTAAATGGCAATGTTGACGGTCTATTTTGTTGAATTAGTTTTGTCATTGAGCAGGCAAAGATCCAAAATTGTAATCACTTGTAGAGGGAAATGGGAATCTAGAAGACTATTTCATATCAGGGAAAGTGAGACATACCCAAAGCACCATATAACAAGCAGTCCTCTTGACAACGCAACATTGCTATCTGGTATTATTCTAGTGAATCTGTGCTGCAGGGCCAATGTATCTTTCCTGAGGTGTGGTGCCTTAAACAGAAAGCTGTACCTCAAGTATTGTCTGACCAAGGCTCCATTCAGTTGAAGCATCACTTCCTCTCCCTTATGTTCCACTGACATTGCTGTGTGCCATTTGGCTGGTATGTTTCTCCCACCAAAATACACACAATTAACTTTACAGCATATTTTGTGACATGCTTTGAGATATCTCAACAGGGTGATAAGGCACTATATCAAATATAAGAATTATTCTTATTATTATGAATAGTTTCTTCTGATAGATTCTCCCTAGACAATTGGCACTCTGGAAAGAAAATTTTGATCAAGTCAGATAATAATGCAGAGTTTTCTGTCACGTTGAATAGAACTGAACCTAAGGGTGGGTGACAATCAGGGTGCTGAATCCAATAACTGGATCCAATAAGGGATCAGTTTTGGGACCATTGCTGTTTGTAATCTACATCAATGATCTGGACTTGGGTGTACGGAGTACAGTTTCCAAGTTTGCAGATTACACTAAGTTAGGGAGAATAGTAAACAGTGAGGAGGATAGTAGCCATCTGCAAGAGGATATAGACAAATTGGTAAAGTGGGCAGACACATGGCAGATGAAGTTTAATGCAGAGAAGTGTGAGGTGATGCATTTTGGGAGAAGAAATGAAGGGAGGCAATATAGGCTAGATAGTACAATTTTAAATGGTGTAAAGGAACAGAGAGACCTGGGGATTTGTGTTAGTGACTCGTTGAAGGTGGCAGGACAGGTAGACAAGGCTGTTAAGAAGGCATATGGGATACTAGGCTTTATAAATAGGGGTATAGAGTACAAAAGTCAGGAAGTGCTGACTAACCTCTATAGGACTTTGGTGAGGCCTCAGCTGGAATACTGTGTTCAATTCTGGTCACCACACTACAGAAAGGATGTGAAGGCATTGGAAAGGGTACAACGAAGATTTACTAGGATGGTGCCAGGATTGAGGGACTTCAGCTATGAGGAGAGGCTAGATAGACTAGGGTTATTCTCTCTGGAGCAGAGAAGATTGAGGGGAGACCTAATAGAGGTTTATAAGATCATGAGGGGTTTCGACAGGGCAAATAGAGAAAAACTATTTCCACTCGTGGGTGAATCTGTGACTCGTGGTCACAGATTTAAAATAGTTTCAAGGCGAAGTAGAGGGCAGCTGAGGAGAAATTTTTTCACTCAGCGAGTTGTTCGAATCTGGAATGCATTGCCTGAAAAGGTGGTGGAGGCTGATTCGATAACAACTTTTAAAAGGGAATTAGATCTTTATTTAGGGAGAACGGGTCTATTAGGCTATGGGGAGCGGGCAGGGCAGTGGGATTGAATCGCTCTTTTCAAAGAGCCGGCACAGACTAGATGGGCCGAATGGCCTCCTTTTGTGCCGTAAAATTCTATGAATGAATCTATGAACCCAGATTTATGGACGTCTAATAATCATGCGATTTAAGCCAGGACTAATGTGACAGATATTTTCTCTCACCTGCTCCAATATTGTTATTTTTATATTACTGTTAGAAGAAATATTATTTGAACAAAAGGTGCTACAACTGATTTATTTTACTATTGTTGTGATGTGTGATTGAATCCACAAAACACAATGTAAATTCATTCAGTTCTTTAATTCAAACTTTACAAGACACACTCTTTCAAATTAACCTCTATCACACTCTCTTTCAAATCTGCAAGTCACTCTTCCCAGCACTGTTTAAAATATACTTTACTTGCATCATCCATATTCAATTGCCACTTATGTCATCAAAACAATTGTAATGTTAATGTTAACCTTTACATTATTTTCATTGCCCAGAAGGTGATTAAGATTTGGAACATGTCACCAGGATGGATGGTTGAGGCCAGTACACTGAACTAATTTTTTTTAAAACTGTTTGATACAATGATGGGAAGACAGTAACCTTTCAAGATTGAAATCAGATGCTTCGAATGCCACTGTTCGGATCAAACTGGCCTTGCGATCTTTTATTAAAGGGTAGACTGAGGTAAATAAAAATATTCGGCTCCAATACACTCATGATAAATAGAACTTGTATAAAATAACCTTCTATGCTTGACATCAAGGAGTCCTGTAGCTGAGTGGTTAGAGCATTCGCCTTACAAGCATGAGACCTGTGTTCAAATCCAGACAGGTCAGGGTGAAACCTTGGCAAGTTTCCTTACTCCACATTTTTGGATGGATTATTATTATAATAATCCATCCAAAAAAAACCTATAATAAATTGATTATTTAAATCCACGGTTATTTGTAGAACACTGCTGTGCGCAATTGGCTGCCATGTTTCGCCCCCAAGTATACAATCAATTCACTTTACAGTATATTCTGTGAAGCACTTTGAGACGTCTAGAAGACATGAGAAGCGCTATATCAAAATGCAGGGATTATTATTATCAAGGGGAACATCAGAACCACCTAGAAGCTATCAAGTTGTGGGAGTAAAGGTTACACCGCACATGTCTGAGCTTGAAAAATCTACATGCCACATCCGCACTTGCTCTTGTGTACAGCTTAAACAAACAAAAGTCTTGTTAGCTTGTTAAGAAGTAAGAGGTATGCTTACCTCTACAAAACATGACATTCCATCTACAAAAACGCAAAATGCTGCAGATGCTGGAAATCTGAAACAAAAAACAGAAATCACTGGGAACACTCAGCAGGTCAGGCAGCATCTATGGAGTTTCTATTTGAGTTCTGATGAAGGGTCGTGGACCTGAAACGTTGACTCACTTTTCCTTTCTCCATAGATGCTGCCTGACTTGTTGAGTGTTCCCAGCTATTTCTGTTTGTGATTTTTTGTTTTATGACATTCCATCAGCAGCTGTATGAGTGAATATTGTTCCACACACCCAGGGGATGGTACTTAGACATATCGTTGGGCTGTTTGAGACAACAGCAGCAATATTAATAATGTTTTGTTATCTATCCCAGTTGATTGTCCCAGTCTTTTATGTTATTAATTTGAAGTTCCTTCGACCCCAAACTCTCCTTCCTCCCCCACATCCGCGCCTTGACCGGCACCGCCTATTTCCACCTGCGCAACATTGCCAGGCTCCGCAACTATCTCACTCCCCACGCTGCCGAAACACTCGTGCACGTGTACATCACCTCACGGCTGGACTATGGGAACTCTCTCCTTGTCGGCCTCCCCAGCTCCTCCATTCACAGGCTGCAGATCATCCAAACTCTACAGCCCGTGTACTATCTCACACCCGCCTCCGCGACCACATAACCCCCACCCTCGCCCATCTCCATTGGCTCCCCATCCCCCAAAGGATCGAGTTCAAGATCCTCGTCCTCACCTTCAAGGCCTTACAAGGCCTTGCCCCACCTTATCTTTCCGACCTACTCTCCCCCTACAAGCCCACCCAGACTCTCCGTTCAGCAGGACTTGGCCTGCTCCAAGCCCCCCGCCCGAACCGCCCCACCATCGGAGGCCAGGCCTTCAGTTTTTTTGCTCCCACCCTTTGGAACTCCATCCCCCAATCCCTCCGCCTTGTTTCCTCCCTTTCCTCTTTCAAGGCCGGTTTGAAGGCTTTCCTTTTCGACCGTGCCTTTTTTTCCCCCCCTAATTCTTCGACCTCCCTAACGTTTCTTACCCCTTCCCGAACACTCCCCTCCCAGCTCGGGTCACACGCCTCCTGTACAGCGCCTTGGGACATCCTCCCGACGTAAAAGGTGCTCTATAAGTGCAATTTGTTGTTGTTGTTGCCTTTGAATTCAAGTGACTCCTCTGCTGTTATGCAAAGAAACATAGAATCTTTTTCGCAGTTTTCCTGGTTTATATTCTTCTCCTAATCCAAATTGATCGCCATATTCAAATGACTTGGCCTCTCATCTCAGTTATTTATGCGGACATTGCTGATGCAGATTGGCTGCTGCATCTGTCTACACAATAACACTCACTTGATTTCTTATGATTTGTATTTTAGAGTAGAGTGTTCATCCTGGTATCCTGTCCTGGCCAACAATCACCCAAATGAAATTGACCATTTGTTTCACGGTTGTTTGCAGGACTTGGCTGTGGTCAATTGAGCTACAATGTTCGTCTTCAAATACACAGTCACTCCATAAGGCAGAAAATAGCTTTGGACATCCTCTTAAGGTCAAAGGCACTATACCAAATCCAAGGATCATTGTTGTATTATATTTTGTAAAGCACTTTGGCACATTCATTTTTATAAGTGAGCACTATAATTGGAAAGTTGTTATTTCTACAATTTTTCCAATGCTCTGTTTTGTTCTCTTTGCAACTCGACGAGTTTCAAAAGACAGAGAGGCCAGATTTCCGCTCATTTAACAGTTTCAGATTGTATTTATAACAATGATTATGTTGTGTGATACTCTTGGAATTAGAACCAAGACACAAAATAAACCCTTTACCCAAACAGAGAGTAATCTGCGAGCTACACCATGCCTCAGTAATATCAGATTATTTGTTTGTTTTTATCATATTCTCACTAAAAATAACACACAAAGCAAGCACTCTGTAATATTAGGTTTCTAAACTAGAACTCTTGTTCTTTGGGTTGCACGCTTATGTTATAACTGTATTTTTTCTACACAGCAGTCTTTTTTGAGAGGGGTGAGGGGAATGATCTTTTTTCCCTGTTTATTTCTATAAATTCCACTTTCTAGACTTAAAATACAGTACAGTTTACAGCAGCTTTTACGTTGAGAGGGCAGTTCTAAATATTTGACACTGCTGGCTGGGCACCCAAGCTGGGGTGTGAGGGGGTGGAAGAGGGGAAAGATAACTGAAAAAACAGTCAAAGAGGTAGATCTTGAAAATAATAATAATCTTTACATTTGGTACAGCGCTTTTCACGTCTTCTTGACGTCTCAAAGGGCTTCACAGAATATACTGTAAAGTGCATTGACTGTATATTTGTGGACGAAAATAACATTTGGATGAATGATCCTTTTACAGGTACTGAGGAATATTGACCCCCAGAATAACAATAACGTTTGCGAATATTTGGATTAAAATGGACAATGACATTCACCCGCGGGTCGACTCCTGTCACTGTCGAATGTTGCCTGTTTTAGTAAATCAAATGAAGGCTGTCCCGTTTTCCTGTGTGTTCAGGTTATGAGCACATTGCGCACATTGGCCACCATTCGTGCAGCACTAAGTTCTTGATCCCTACAAGCTGTTTGGTTTATGTGGTCATTGTGTTTTCCAGCTGCAGTTTATCCTCAGCGAGCTGCATTGACCCTCCCACTCTTGCTATATTGTGTGTCCCATTAATCACCCACTAGCTGCACACTGAAAGACTCAGTATTTGTTAATAGGGTATTTATATCGGCGAGAATAAACCAATATGCCACCTATGTAACCTTCGGTAATACATTTCCTAATAGGACAGACTCAGCCCTGTTCTTTTTGTTAGTGTTTGATCCCAGCCATTTCTGTTTTTGTTTCAGATTGACAGCATCTGCAGTATTTTGCATTTTTGTTTATGTTTCATTCACTGCCACTTCTCTTCCAGGAATACCTACCTTGAAGAGGTTTTGCTCTTCTCTATGACGTGACTTTCGATCTTCGCTTTTACACTGCTCACCTTCTTCTCTATCTGTTTCCCTTCCTGTGTTTGATGATGTATTTACTAAAACCAGTTTTCACAGCCACATCTATTTCCTCAGTAACTATCTTGCAATTTCACCTTCTTTGTTAAAAGTTATTAACATCCCTTTTCTCCAGTTTTGCTGCAATCCCCCCTTTGTTTTGACTCAGTCGACCACGCCATCCTCCTCCACTGCCTGTTCTCCGTCATCCACCTCAGTGGGACCGCACTCACCTGGTTCGAGTCCTACCTCACAAACCGCCAGCAGTACATCTGCACAAATGGTTTTTCCTCCCGCACTCACCCAGTTACCTGCGGGGTACCCCAGGGATCCATCCTTGGCCCCCTCCTTTTCCTCATCTACACTCTTCCTCTTGGGGATGTGATCCGCAGACATGGGGCACAATTCCACATGTACGCGGATGACACCCAACTCTGTCTCTCCACTTCACTTTGTGACCCCCAGTTCCCCGATGTTCTGTCAGCCTGCCTTTCGGACATCAGGGGCTGGATGAGCACAGATTTCTTGCAACTGAATGTTGACAAGACGGAGGCCATACTCCTTGGCTCTCGTCAACGACTCCATTCGCACGGCTCTCACCTCCTCCACCTTCCCGGCCTGCCCCTAAAACTCACCGAACCTGTGCGCAACCTTGGCATCAGGTTCGACCCCCAACTGTCCTTCCTCCCCCACATCTGGATCGTCACCAGCACTGCCTTCTACCACCTCCGACGGATCGCCCGTCTCCGGCAATACCTCACCTTAAAAGCTGTCGAAACCTTGGTCCACGCCTTTGTCACCTCTCGGCTGGACTATTGCAACGCTCTCCTCGCCGGTCTCCCCTCCACCACAATCCACAAAATCCAGCTTATCCAGAACTCTGCCGCCCGCATACTCACCCGCTCTAAGCTTCGCTCCCCCATTACCCCAGTCCTTGCCAGACTTCACTGGCTCCCTATCCCAGAGAGGATCGACTTCAAGATCCTCACCCTTGTTTTCAAATCCCTCCACTCCTCTGCACACCCCTATCTCTCTGATCTCCTCTCCCCCCAACCCAGCACCCGCTGCCTTCGTTCCTCTGGGTCTGGCCTCCTCCATGTCCCCCGAGTCCTCCGCTCCACCCTCGGCGGCCGTGCCTTTAGCCACTACGCCCTGAGGCTCTGGAACTCCCTTCCTCACTCGCTTCGCCTCACCCCCTCTCTTCCCAGTTTCAGGTCACAGTTGAAGACCTTTCTCTTCGACCAAGCTTTTGGTCACCTTCCTGCCCCTGCTCCTGGCTCGGTCCCGGGATCCACTACTGTGAAGCACTCTGAGACGCCTTCTGGCGTGGAGGGCGCTATATAAATCAAAGTTGTTGTTGTTGTTGTTTTTGTTTGTTTTACAACAAACTCATCATCTCCTGTCCTCCACCCATTTTCTCCTTTGTCTTCCTTTCCCTGCCTCCCCCCTCTCTGTTAATTCCTAAAAGCCTCTCCCTCTCCCATTTCTGATGAAGGGTCGTGAACCCAAAACGTTGACTCACTTTTTCTTTCTCCATAGATGCTGCCTGACCTGCTGAGTGTTCCCAGCCATGTCTGTTTTGTTTCATCCTTGTTGCTTATGAAAATATCACCCTTGGTATTTTCCAAAGATTATCCTGGTTTAAAAGCTTTCGCTTTAAAGGCTCATTTTCATCCGATTAAGCAATTTAAAATATGACGTAAAATGGGGAGAAATTCTACCTGGAATGTATTTGCATAGCATTTCAGGGTGTCCATGATTTGACAACTACTTAAAGGCAGTCTTGATTAAAACATTTTTCTGTTTGTTTTATTTCACCTAAACAGGGCTCCAGTTTTGGTCTCTACATTTGTAGAGATAATATCAAAACTTGGGAGTGTAAACTCCCAGCGAAACTTCAGTTCCCATTGCTGGAAGTTTCTGGGGAATATTTACAACCCCACCCCTCCCCCTGTAATGTTTACAACACCCCCTACCCCTCCTCCTGTAGCTCAGTGGTTAGAGCACTCACCTTACAAGTGTGAGACTTGTGTTCGAATTCAGGCAGATGATGGTGAAACCTTGGGTGAGTTTCCTTACTCCACACGCCTAATAATAATCCATCCAAAAAAACACAATAATAAAAATTGTTCATTTTCAATCCATGACTGTTTGTGAGACACTGCTGTATGCAATTGGCTGCTGCATTTTGCCCACAAATATACAGTCAATTCACTTTACAGTATATTCTGTGAAGTGCTTTTAGACATCGATAATATGTGAAAAGCACTATATCAAATGCAAGGATTATTATTATATAAAATATCAGGGCTCGACTGAACTAATCCAACACCTCCTCTCCCACTGCTTGCCAAAACTGATATTAACTCTTTCAACATTTTTGGGGGAGGGATATGGTGGTGGTGGTGGGTGTTGCATGATTGGAGGTACCATCCTTCAGATGAGACCTTAGATCAAAGTCCTGTTAATGTGTTCAGGTGGATGTTAAAGAACTCAATACATTATTTGAAAAGAGGTTTCTCGAAGTTTCTCTTCAGTCAACAATCCTCCCAAATAAATTGGTCACTTGTTTCACAGCTGCTTGTGGTTCATTCTTGTTTGTGGGTCATTCCAAATGGGTTGTTATGTTCGCCCAGAAATACAGTTAACACACTTTACAGTATATTCTGTGAAATGCTTTTCATATTCGTCTGACGTGAAATGCTATACCAAATGCAAAGATTATTATTATAAGTCATGAAGAAACATTTTGGTTTTCTTTCGCAGATGTATGGAATTTTATGTCAACAAAGACAAATAATTAATTGGGAGCATATGATGCATCCCTAGGTTGAGCTGCTAATAGCACTGATCTGCGAAGGATGGCACCCTTAGTGATACAATGCAATAGGGGGAATCTGTCCTGTAGCTCAGTGGTTGGAGCATTCGCCTCGCAAGCAAAATACCTGGGTTCAATTCCCAGCATGTCAGGGCAAAACCTTGGCCAAGTTTCCTTACCCCATACACCTATTAATAATCCCTCAAAAAATAATAGTAAATTGGTCATTTCAACCCACGACTGTTTGTGGGACATTGCTGTGTGCAATTGGCTGCCGTGTTTCGCCCACAATTATACAGTCAATTTACTTCTGTGAATCGCTTTGATGTCTAGAAGAAATGAAAAGTGCTATAAGAAATAAATGCAAGGATTATTGTTATATAAAATCACATTTGTATAGTGCCTTTCATGCTGGGTGGCAATATTACAGAGGACAGCACCCACCCTACACAAACTGGGGCAACTGCAGCATAACAACTAATTTCAAACAGTGAACTTCTAAACCTTAATGACATAAAGTCAGTCGTGTTAAAGAAAACAATTGGTTTGCAGCAGGTTCTTGATCTTATCAGAGAGAGTGAAAGGAAGAAATAGCCCTTAGTAACACATCATTTGAGTTAAAACAGCTATGAGCACTTGACAAGCAATGACTAACAAGTGTAGTGAGCAAAAGAAGCCGCGAGGTGAATGATCAAGGCGTGTGGAGGATTGTTGATGAGGACACTGGGACAGATTTGTGAGATGTTTAATATCCCCCAGAAAACAATATCTTGGTTTAACAATCCAATCCGATGCAACCTCCAGCAATGTAGCATTGCACTGGAATTTCAGCCTAGACTATGAGACTATGACTACGAACCCAAGTCCTGAACCCACGATTCGACTTTCTGGCCCAGCCGTGAGAAATGTAGTCCTGCTGACGCTTAATTCTAAACCACTTAATCACACCCACAGGTAGGGTCCATTGCTTGTGCTATTAGATTGACAGTGTTCCCCCCGAAAGATCACCAGATGATAACTTTCAATTTTTTTTCACAAGTTGTTCCATCTAATGCTCCAGAGGCTAAGATTGCCAAACAATGGGCATTTTTGTACAGTGGAGTCATGTCCACTGGGCCTATGTTATAATTGCTAGCAACTTTTCCTCTTGACCCTTAACAGCCATCTGGGATCTAATCTTCATTAGCTGTCCCTGCGCTCAATTTGAACTTCAGTCTCCAGAGGTGATGCATTTTTTTAAATTTAGATCTCTTGCCTTGCTAGTCCCCATATTGAGCAGATTTGCGCAATGTGGAAAATGTAACTCAAAGTCTCCAATGGCCCTATGATTCACATCTAAACATCCCAATGAAATTTTCATGTAATTTTTTTTTCAGTGGTGTTTAACAAAGCTGTTCACTGTTCTAATTTCATAAGTCAATATTGAAAACCTCTGACACTCCCTCACTTTCCATCCCTCTCACAAAGTCCTTGTTGTTTTTGTTGCAGGCTGTGTGATTGATGTGGAATAGAGTCCAAGACAATCTGAGGCTTGGATTATAATTGTTGTTCGGCTGCTCACTGCTGGTGGGAGGTGGACTGTGGTTTTTGTGGGAAATGAAGTTGGAAGAAAGCCATCCTAATTTCAGAGGAAATAAGTACCACTGCTGTTATTTCTGACCAGTGTCAGGCTGTTGACGCTCCTATGAATTGTAAACATTGTGAAAGTTTCAACTCTGTTGTGGCAAAAGGCTTCACTTTTTTTCCCCTCTCTATGCACAAAAAAAATAATTTAACTCCTTAATTGTCTCCAGTATTGAAAATGTTCAGTTACTCCACTAATTCTAAACGTTTGCTGGAGAGCATCTGTTTTCTATGTACAGTATTTCTATTACGAGACAGCTAACATTTGTAAAATGTCATTGGTTGCATTGCAGATCTAAACATAGCTAATGCTGACCAGAAGTATTTTGTTTAAGTATACACATATGCAAGAACATAAGAATTTACTAGGCAAAAGAAGATCAACGTCCATCCAGTTCACTTTCCACCACCCTGGTAGTCACTAGGGTCCAGCGATATATCGATATATCACTAAAACCCGATATAATTTTCATATCGATACGCCGATAAAGGCATTTTAAAAATATCGATATATCGATAAATCGATATATCGAGGTAAAAAATCAGAATGCCATACACTGAACTACAAGATCCAGAATGCTCATCTCTATACACAATGCACAGACCGAGGTGCAAAGCCGCCATATTGTATTCATAGTCCTCGAATACAATATACAGGTATGCAAGGGGTGGGGGTGGAGAGAGACGGCTGGGGGGTGTGTGAGGGGGAGAGAGACGGCTGGGGGGAGGGGGAGAGAGACGGCTGGGGGGGTGAGGGGGAGAGAGATGGCTGGGGGGGTGAGGGGGAGAGAGACGGCTGGGGGGGGATGGGGTGAAGAGAGACGGCTGGGGGGGGGTGAGGGGGAGGGGGAGAGAGACGGCTGTGGGGGGGAGGGGGAGAGAAACGGCTGGGGGGGGAGGGGGGTAGAGACGGCTGGGGGGGTGGGGGGGGTAGAGACGGCTGTGGGGGGGTGAGGGGGAGAGAGACGGCTGGGGGGTTGGGGGGGGAGAGACGGCTGGGGGGTCGGAGGGGGAGAGAGACGCTGGGGGGGCTGGGGGGGTGAGAGAGACGGCTGGGGGGGTGGGGGAGGAGAGAGATGGCTGGGGGGGGGGAGGGAGAGACGGCAGGTGGGGTGTGGGGAGAGACGGGTGGATGTGATAATATACAGATAGATAGAGATGGGGGGGATGTGAGAGAGACACAGAGACACAGACAGAAAAACACAGAGATAGAGAGAGTGAGAGACACAGAGAGAGAAAGATATTTACCTCCTGAGGAGATAGGCCGCGAATGCGCGCGCACTCCGAATGCGCGCGCACCCGGAACGCGCACACACTCCGAATGAGCGCGCACTCGGCATGCGCGCGCTGCGCGTGCATGCGCAGTACAAAAAACCCGAAAATATCGATATTTCGGTATATCTCGATATGAGCCCATCGATATATCTAAATCGGAAAATTTCCATATCGATGCACCCTAGTAGTCACTTGACATGTTTGGTGTCAAGTGACTACCAGGGTGTCCCAAACTGTATACTATATTATTTTCTAGCAGAAATCTATCTGCCGTAATTTGTTCTTGAAAGAAACAACACTTTCTGCTTCCGCCATCTCTGTCGGGAGCGTGTTCCATACGTTTCCTATTTGGCTCTCTGCAGATTTGTTCTGAATTTAACTCCCTTCAATCCCAGCCCATGTCTAGAAAATGTGAAAAGTACTAATGAAATGCAAGGATTATTATTATTATGTCCTCTGGTTCTACTATTCAGTACAAGATAAAACATCTTATCATGGGCTACATTATCTATTCCCTTCAGAACGTTAAACACCGTGAGCATATTGGTCCTCCACCTTTTCTTCTCCAGTGTGAAAATGCCTGGTTTATCTTATTGCCCCTCATAGCCCAGTCCTTCCATCCACCCAATCGTTTTGGTTGCCCTTCTCTGTGTCCTCTCAATCGCTGCAATATCTTTTTTTGGTATTGCATTTTGGTGATCAGAACTGCACACAATATTCCAAATGCAGTTCCACCAGTGATTTATAAAGTGGCAGAATTACCCCAGTATTTTAGCTCAATATTGCCCTTTTAATACAATGCAGCATGTGGTTTGCCTTACCTACTGCTACTGAGCACTGTTGCAATAGCTTCAATATATTAGCAATCAGGACCCTATGCGCGTTTATATATGTTATATCTATATATCTATATGTCTCTCTCTCTCTCTATATATATATATATATATATGTATAATATATATATATGTATAATATATATGTTGTTGGAAGTGCTGGAAAGAAAGCGTTTTTAAAAGTTAATCACTCGTTGGCAAGTAATTTACCCGAATGAATTTTCCTCTCGGCCAAAAGCTCTTGCGTAAGTTTGAAACTGAGGAAATTAATCCTGAAAGGGAACAAAACATGCATTTGACGAGGAAGTATGGATGGGGTTTTCAAAAGCTGCAACAAAGGCAGCAAGAACCCAGAAAAAAACCATAGAAATAAACAACAGAGGATTACGGGGTGCAATGGATCAGACAGTCGTTCTACTTGCAAGCTGGTGAATCTGTTTGCCTTTCAGTTCACCATGAGTACAGTGTAACTTGAAGAGTTTAATGTGGAATTCTCATCTCTTGTATATCAGGTTTATTCCAGTAACAGCCCTCAATTGTACCACTAACAGGTACAAAAAGTATTCTGTTTCATGCTACAGTGATCTTCTGAAATTGTGAGCAGTTAAGATGAAAGTGACTTCAAAAAACAACTTGTATTTATATGTAGTGTCCTTCACATACAATAACAGCTTGGAATATTTTACAGTGGGGCAAAGAGGATTACTGCAGGCATAGTCATTGAGATAAGGTTTGAGGCAGGATTTGAAGACAAAGTAGTGAGGGAGTGAGATGGAGCAGGCGTGGGTTAGAATCATAGAATCTTACGTCACAAAAGCAGGCCATTCGGCCCATTGAGTCTGTGCCGGTGCTTTAAAAAGAGCAATTTAATCCCACTCCCCAGCTCTCTCCCCATAACTGCGCAAACCCATTCCACCCAAATAAATGTCTACCTCTCTTTTAAAAGTTGTTATCGAATCGGCCTCCACCACTCTTTCAGGCAATGAATTCCAGATTCAAGCAACTCGCTGGGTGAAAAAATTTCTCCTCATCTCTCCTCTGCTTCTTTTTGAAACTATTTTAAATCTGTGACCATGAGTCACTGATACACCCACCAGTGGAAACATTTTTTCCTTGTTTACTCTGTCGAATTCCCTCATGATCTTAAAAACCTCTATTAGGTCTACTCGTAACCTTCTCCATTCCAATGAGAATAAAACTACCCTCTCTAGCCTTTCCTCATAGCTGAAGTCCCTCATTCCTGGTATCATTCTGGTAAATCTCTTCTGCACCCTTTACAATGCCTCAACATCCTTCCTAAAGTGGTTATGGGAGGTTAGAGGCGTAGAATTAGAGATATCAGCTAATGCCATGCGAAGGGTAGTGGCACATGAAGCAAGCCCGATAGAGTGCTAGTGTTAACAATAACAAAAACACTCTTCACTTGGGTAATGTCTTTAAGTGCTTCAGAGTGGTGTGGCCTGATGCCGAACTGGAAAGTGATGGTATGTGACTGAAGGCACAGTTGAAGAGGAAACTTTTCAGGTGTGATTTGAAGATGGGCTAAGTGGGACAAAACGGAGAGATTGAGGGAAAAGTTTCCAGTGATTTGGGGTATAGTGGTTAGGATGAGGGGTGGAGTAGGAAAAGATCAGGGAGATAGGGAGGTGCTAGAGTTTGAAGCGATTTATTGAGGGTGTTGAGGGTGAGGATCTCTCAATGATATTCAATGATGAAAGTAATGAAAATCTACTTCCTTAGATATTTACTTTACTCACTGTTGAAAAATGCCTTCAGAAAGAGTTGAAAATAGAATCGTATTAGACAAATATTCCTCCTGATTTTAGAGGTTTCCCCTGACACTACAATGGCAAATCCTTACAAATATAATGTTGGAGAGAAAATAGCAGTTCCTCGAAATAACATTTCAACATGTTTTACTCAAATGCTATGGAAATAAATGCAAACAGATGAGGAAGAGAAGTTTATGGCCTTTACGTAATAATAATCCTTGCATTTGATATAGTGCTTTTCACATCTTCTAGATGAATCAAAGTGCTTCACAGAATATGCAGTAAAGTGAATAGACTGTGTATTACAGTCAATGTAACAGCCAATTGCGCACAGCAGTGTCCTACAAACAGTCATGGATTGAAATGACCAATTTCATTTTTTTTTAGAGGAACTATTTTCATGAATATTTTCATATTCATGTAGAGTAAGGAAACTTTCCCAAAGTTTTGCCCTGCCTGGAATTGAACCCAGGTCTTGAGGGGAATACTCTAACCACTGAGGTACAGTACGTAGCTTAACGTTTCAAGACACGACCTATACATCGTTTGGAGGTCAGGAGCATTTCTGTTAAATGTGCAGTCCATACAAACCTACCAAATCCTAAAACTATGCTCAAATTATGGTTCATCATTGGATTTTATTGCAAAGTGTAGTTTGGCTTTGTATGCTACTTACTGGATAAACTGACAGATCCCAAGGGAAACACACAGGTAACTATTTAGTGATAATATTACACAGATGCTATAATAAAGCATATCGTTAAGGTTAATGATAGCTGAGTGGGAAGAATCCCTGCTCACATTACATTGATTGTTTTGACATCTCTTCATTCCCTACTAGTTTCAAACATTTAAGGAGGGGCAAGGGTTCTCTCCATTAAACAACATAATAGCTCTTCTGCTCAGTGAGAGTGAAAATCCAACTCCTTATCTTTCAACCTCTGCAGTTGTCTGTAGCGTTTTACCATATGGCAAATACTGAGAGCTCAAAGGGTTAATAAGAGGAAAAACGATACAACGGTTTTGCGCATTCTTTTGTAACTTGTGCCTTGTTCTAGTGTCTGCAGATGTCAATTGCCAAGAAATGAGGGTGAATGATAACATTTTTGGCAGTAAGCACTTCAGCAAATATTGTTCAAATGGCTTGTAACAACTGGGACGTGGGAGCAATATGAAAGAATAAGCACTGATATTCTGCCTGCACCAGTGTCTTTTGTGTCCTTCATGCACTCAGTCCTATACTGCAAAGGTTAATCCTTCATCAGAATCCTTGCATTTTGATAAAGCGCCTTGTCATTCGAATCTGTGTTTGAATCCAGGCAGATCAGGGTGAAACCTTGGGCACGTTTCCTTACTCCACACACCTAATGCTACCCTGTCAAAAAAAACACGCAATATTGTAATAAAAAAATTCATTTTCAATCCTTGACTGTTTGTGGGACACTGCTGTGTGCAATTGGCTGCCGCGTTTTGCCCACAAATATACAGTCAATTCACTTTACAGTATATTCTGTGAAGCGCTTTGAGACATCGATACGATGTGAAAAGCGCTGCATCAAATGAAAGGATTCTTATTGTTATTATCATGTCTTTGAGACGTCTCAAAGTGCTGGTTACACTGCCAACCATGACTGTATTTTGTGGATGGAAGTGGCGCGCAGCCACGTCCTGCAAACAGTCGGAAAACAAAAGTTTGCTTTTTCATAAAAAGAGTGACTGTGGAACCCTCAATTGGTTAAATGTTCAGACCAGATGGGCAAAGAATAGCATCTGTTCCAGATATAGCAGCGTTCTGCTTTTTGAAATGCAGGTGTTTCCCCAACCCGCAACTTGTTGGAGCCTTGCCATCGAAACCAGATGATCCCGTGGGTCAGAAATGCGAGGTGGTTGCTTCAATTTCCCCCTGCGACAACAGTGATCTCTGTCCCCCATTGCTTCACATGCCCAACAGCAGCTGCTCTCCAGTGAAATGAGATGACCATAAAAGTCAGAAATATGCAGATCATGCAAACAGTACCTGCCGTCATGGAAACGAGAAGAAACAGTGAACTTTTTTCTTTCTTCCCCTCCTGACCCTTAAATAATCTCAACAGTTGAACTTGAAGGTGGTCCCCCGAATCCAGCTTTGCTGACTTTTAAAAAAACAATTCTTGCAATATGTGTTTGGCACACATACTTAAAAGAATCCGTGAGCAAAACGAGATATAAAGCAAGTCCTGGACGACAAAAAAAAAACTTGTCACTGAACCCACAGATCCTCATAATAAACCTGCAAATATAATGACTAGACTTTACTTACCTTATCTGATGCCAGAGAAATGAAAAATATTGAATTGGGCATTAAATATTTGCTTTTCGGTGACCTATTCACAACTCTAAATAATGGGAAGCGCAGTGGCATAAAGCAGTGGATTCAAATTCCACACTGTGCCTGTGTGTGGATTTCCTGCTTGCAGTTCCCTACCATGGTGAGTTTGAAACCTCAGCTACACCATCGGATAGTTTTATATATAATAATAATCCTTGCATTTGATATAGCGTTTGTCACATCTTATCAACGTCTCAAAGCGCCTCACAGAATATACTATAAAGTGAATTCACTGTATATCTGTGGGTGAAACGCGGCAGCCAATTGTGCACAGCATTGTCCCACAAACTGTCTTGGATTTTATTATTATGTTTTTTTTTGGAGGGATTATTATTAGGCATGTGGAGTTAGGAAACTTGCCCAAGGTTTTGCACTGACCTGCCTGGATTTGAACACAGGTCTCATCCTTGTAAGGCGAGTGCTCTAACTACTGAGCTACAGATGTAGCAGGGAAACAAACCATTCGGCCCAACTATTCTGTGCTAGTTTTTTTCTTATTTCCCATGATAATGCCCTTCTTATTTCCCATAGTAATAATAATCCTTGCATTTGATATAGTGCTTTTCACATCTTCTAGGCGTCTCAAATTGCTTCACAGAATATGCCGTAAATTTAATTGACTGAATATTTGTGGGCGAAAATGATAATAATCATTGTGTTTGATGTAGTATCTTCTATGTGAGGAGGATTTCTCAAAGTGCTCGATAGGATTTACTGTTAAGTATAGTGGACCAGTGCGGCACAGCAACATCCCACAAATAGTCATGAAATGTGTTATCTAGTTTAACTGGGGGAATGTTGGCCATCCTCCTCTTTAATCTCTACCTGAATAGGCAGATGGGACCTTGATTGAATGTTTCATCTGAAGGGCGCTACCTCCGACAATGCAACTCTCCCCCATCACCACATTGGAACATGCGAGATCAAAGTATTGAACACACAACAAATCAGAGGCGAGGTGCTACCAACTGAGCCAGGCTGACACACGATACTGATCTATAGCAGAGTCTGAGCCCTGCCCCATAATGTGCAGAGGAAGGGAAAGTTCAAAAACCTGTTTGTGCTTGTGTATCCCCCAGCCAGCCTTTCCATAGCAGTAGCCATATGTATGTGTAAGTAGGATCATCTGTCTCACTTAACGACCAGGGGGTAGTTATTGCACAGTTCAAGCCAAGAAAGGAGGTAAAACCCAAACAATAATTCAGAATGAACTTAGGATATATCCTATGCATAGCATCCCCCTTTGCCACACCCACTGCTGTAGGGAATGCCAAATCCTCTAGCTATACATCTGGTATTTTACCCGGAGACTGCAGAGGTGTAAATCATCATGAACTAACAAAATAACCAAACTCGCTGTGGTTCCAAAAGGCTCTCTGTTCTGGACAAAGTTAGACTCGTTATAGGAGAGGGGATTAGGAGGGGTCTAGGCATTTATGCAGTATAAACACCGGCATGGATGATTGGATGAAATGTTTCTGTACTGTATCATTCCATGTCATTTCAATGACTAACAATTGGCGTTTTTCTTCTTCAGAGAATAATAATAATCCTTGCATTTTGTGGGCAAATGGGGCAGCCAATTCAGCTCAGCAGAGTCCCACAAACCGCCGTGGACTCAGTGACCAAATTATTATTATTATTTGTTGAGCTACAGGACTCCACAACAGAACTGAGGCAGAACAGAACAAAGAACTCCTCATTATCTATTTTACAGAAGAAATCTCCAACAGGAATCATTTGTGGAGTCCTATAGGTCAGTGGTTGGAGCACTCGCCTCACAAGCGTGAGACCTGTGTTTCGAATCCAGGTAGGTCAGGGCGGATCCTTGGGCAAGTTTACTTACTCCACACGCGTAATAATAATCCGTCCAAAACAAACCTATAATAATTTGGTTACTCAATCCATGACTGTTTGTGGGACACTGCTGTACGCAATTGGCTGCCGCGTTTCGCCCACACATATACAGTCAATCACTTTACAGTATACTCTGTGAAGCGCTTTGAAATGTCTAGAAGACATACCAAATGCAAGGATTATTATGTGAGTGATATTATTTTGCTTGATCAATGATTGAGAGGGCACCTGAAGAATCATTAGAATGCAGTAAAGCATTCATCTGTCTCATTTTATAGCATTCTGTCTTTGGCACAGACAAAAGAAAATGTAACTTCTAGAAAACCAGAAAAGTGGCATTTTGCTCAAAAGGCTAGATATGTACAATTCATTCAGATGGTGAATAATATTCCTTATATTTTATAAAGCATCTTTCAACAACAACAAAATTACACAGTACTTGTTTAGCGCCTTTCACGTCAGGAGGATGTCCCAGGGCGCTGGACAGTCACTGCTTCAGAACCGAGCTGGGGACATGGGGAGGAGGGAAGTGAGGGAATTAGGAGTTGCCACATCAGGTAGAACTCCCAAACCCTTCACACGTATACTGTAAAAAGTAGTGACTGTGTGTTTTGTGGGTGAATGCAGCAGCCAACTTGAGCCAACAATATCCCACCCATAAAAGGATTGATCAATTTTATTGTTGACTAGGACATAAGGAGAAATTCCTTTCAAATGGGAGTTGTGGGATCTTTAATGTCTTGATGAACAGGCAGACAGGACCTTGATTTTACTGTTTTATCCCCTGTAAAGGGGAAATGCAGTTGTAACTGTTAAAACAGCTTTAATAATGATCACGTGTGCAGATAGAGTGGAATTTCTCAATTCAGTGTTAAGCAACATATAACCTGCCTTTTGGTCCTCATAATTGGTCCTAATAATTAGCCCAAAGGTTCTAACAATATAATTACACTTGTATAGTGCCTTTCACATTTGGAGGACATCCAATGGTGCTGGACAGTCATTATTTCAGGCCCAAGTTGAGATTGGGGAGGATGGAGGGAAACTGTGGGATTTGGGGTGACTGATTTGGTTGTCGAAGAGGAGGGTCTTGAGGTGAAACTTGAAGGCCAGGGAGGGGGTGAGGTGGAGGGACTGTGGGATGGAGTTCCAGAGGTTGAGGGCAGAGTGGCTGAAGGCTCGCCATCCAATGGTGGGGCAGGTTGGTCAGGGGATGTAGAGCAGGCCGGAGCCTACTGAGTGGAGGGGCCAGGCAGGTTAGTAGGGGGTTAGGAGGTCATGGATGTAGGGTGGGGTGAGGGTGTGGAGGGCTTTGAATGTGAGGATCAGAATCTTGAATTGAATCCTCTGGGTGATGGAGAGCCAATCGAGTCGGGTGAGGATGGGGGAGTTGGGGTCACGAAGCTTGGCATGGTAGAGGACACGGGCCACAGAGTTCTGGATTATCTGCAACCTATGGAGGGAGCAATTGGAAAAAAAGCTGCATGACCACCAAATAAAATTTATGTTTTTAAAAAAAACACTTGAAACAACAGGGTGAAAACTGTTAAATGCTTCTCACATCACACCTCGCCATATTCACGCCATCAATGTGGCACCATTCATGCCTAAAGGCAATTTATGAATGAAAATTGCAATTAAATGTGTCAGCGTAGGAAATAGTTTTATCACAAAACCACTCTTGCAGCAATAAGAAAATATGGTCGCAATAACCCTTGCATCGGATCCAGCACCTTTCACGTCAGGAGCGCATCTCAATGTGTGTCGCAGGATTTACTATGAAATGTGTTGACTGTGTGTTTGTGGGCCAATGCAGCAGCCAATTTGCACATACCAATGCCCTCCAAACAGAGATGAAAGTGAATTAATATTTTGGATTGTAAAACAAGAATCCGTGAATGAAAACTGTCTTCATGCGCTTGGATGCGAATAAAATGATCAAGGAACAAAGTTTTTAAAGGCAACAATTTAATATATGAAATACATTTTATTTTGATTAGAAAAAAACAACTTTGTACATCAAGATATAAAGTACTTAATTTTGGCTGGGAAGCAAACATTTTGGAGCATAAGGCTTTAAATATTCATGAGTTATGCATATTTACTTTAGTAAGTCTTCATCTCTACACACAGTACTGAAGGCACTTTTTACAATAGACACACAAATACAAAATGTAATAGTTAAAACGGAAAGCATTTTACATAAACACACCAAAATGTTAAATGCTGGGGTTAAAACAAAAGATTTACTTTGGCTGATGTGATTGATAGGTGCAACTTAGACTAGAATGGATAAGGTCCAACTACTATTGTCAATCGCAGCACTGAAATAGTCCGGTAGTTCATTAGGGCATTGACTGTTAACATCTCCATATCCACAATGTACTCCTGTGGTCCTGTTAACGGCCTGACTAAGACCAGCAATGCACTCACATTACTTGTTTGCTGAGGGAATAGAAAAGCGTGATACAAATGAGTGAACGATACGATTAATTTTTCTTAACTGCGTCTCAAAATAAAACAATGTGAGGAACAAAGAAATGCACACTCACCCTCAGATAGAATTCTCCTCCGCTGTTCCCAGAGGTGATCTGAAAGGTGTTGAAGGTATTGGGGTAAATACTTGTTGCTTGGATTTGGAAGATATCAGAAGGCACCGAGCTATCTGACCGAATATTCATGTTCTTGTATACATAGGAATATGGCTGATCGCGGCATGCAGGATTTCCTGATGTACAGATGCAGCGACTGTATAAGAGAGGACAAAAAGTAGCGAAATCCATCATCAAAGCCATAATTTTAAATGTCTCAGAAAAGTTAGGATAACAGCTAAATGTTCTAAAATTTGAATACTCAAAAAATTAAATTTATGTCTCCAAAGGTCAGATAAATGAATAAAAAAACATTGATTAAAAGGATTTATTTCCTCCTGAAAGACTCCCAATAAAAGCATCCAATGCGCCATCAAAAAAGAACAGGGCAAGTGTCTGCTTAGAGGCAGCCACAGACTGAGATGAATATGTACTGCAAGGTACACATCTGTTAAGTTGCTAAGTTGCCAGAGATAAGGGAGAAGAGAGTAATGCTGAAAGATCTCTTTAATAAACGACCAACACTTAATTAAATGAATTAAGAAAATCAATTGGGACTGTTGATCCCAATTGATCAACAGTCAATTGTTGATCAATTGACTGTGTAAAAGGATACTGGTCATAAGGGGGAAGGGATCATTAATAGAATGGTATTGATTTGTTTAAGAATGGTATAAATTCAACAACACACCTGTGCTGAGTGAGTACATATTGCAAGTGCAATGAAGTATGTAGAGGGAAGGAAACTGTGTTTAAAAAAATGTGAACAAATGAGAAGAACTTTTCGACGAGTTTCTGTGGTGAAAGGTAAATCAATGTGAATTGTTATGTTGATGGGTAAAAGTTCTACACTTAATTGAGGGTGGAAATTGGGAAATGTCTATAAGGAACTTTCTCCACCACAGAGAGAATAGACTTGGTTCATAATAGGGTCCATCGATATCGAAATTTTCCGATATCGATATATCGGTTTGCCCATATTGATATATACCGATATATTGATATCGCGTTTTTTTTTGTCCTGCGCATGTGCGCGCATTCTGGTGTGCGCGCGCATTCGGATATCAACAAGGTAAGTTGAAAAAGTCCGCATTACACCAGTATACACCGATATATCGCCGGACACGATATACCGATATTTGTGATATATCGATTTTTTTTTACATATTGAATTTTTCGATATATCAATATATTTTAAATTCCGATATCGGCATATCGAAATGAAAATTATATCGGATATAACCGATATATCGATATATCGCTGGACCCTAGTTCATAATAAGAGGAGATTTTGTGAGTTCTGTGGCATGAGTGGCCGTCAAGGGCTGAACAAGCTGTCTTTGTTCTGTGTTTAATGTTCTTAAAACAAATCCTTGATATTACTCGCTGTATGAGAATAGCTGGCTGCTATTCATTTTTTGATGTGTAAATGCCACTGTGGTGCTGAATGGGGTTAATTATTACGCTGAGGTTGTGCTTCAGAATGAAGAAGGAACAAACCATATGCATGTGACATCTTCGTCACTTGTATAATGATTTATAGCTTGGTTGATTCCTAAAGGCTGACAGCTCCCAGGTGAATAATCTACATAATAATAATAATCTTTGCATTTGATATTGCGCTTTTCACGTCTTCTAGACGTCTCAAAGCGCCTCGGAGAATTTACTGTAAAATAAATTGATTATATATTTGTGGGCGAAACGCAGCAACAATTGCACACAGCAGTGTCCCACAAACAGTTCTGGATTGAGTGACAAAATTATTAATAACAACAACAACAAAATTACTATTGTAGAGCGCCTTCCATGTCGGGAGAATGTCCCAAGGTGCTGGACAGTTAGTGCTTCAGACTTGCAGACATATAGCTGCTTCATTCAAGTTGAAAGGTTTTATTACAGCTTGACTTACTTGCTAGACGTCTGAACATAAGGCTCCTGGCATAGGTTTTTAGGATAACATCTGAATCCACCGAAATAGTTCCAACATCTCTCTTGTTCCTCGCAAACACTTCCAGTTTCACATTCGTTTGTATCTGTTACATGGAAATAAAAAAGAGTGGGTTTTTTGTTCCTTCCTCCCGAAACTCAAGAATGATCGACCCTGAATTAAAGAATTACAAAGAAAGCTGTAATTGGTGGGAGTCTGGCAAAGTGGTTCATGTTTGCACCAACAGCAATGGTGAAAGCAGTTATTACCTTAGTACAGTACAATGTCTACAGACAAGCGAGAGAGATAAATAGCAGAGGATACCTAAGGCTCCTGTGTAATCTAAGTGGGAGTTTGATCATTAAGGGTTTGGGGCACTGAAGGAACCTGCTGGTACCGGCTTCTCCAGTCATCGCTCTCTGCATATCACCTTGTTGTAAACGTGTGTGGTTTCTTCTGGAAATTGGTGGTTCAGGATGGTCAGTGTTGTGTGGGAGGCTCTCTTCCATAAATATCCTCCCCATTGATGTGGGAACCATGTGCTCCTGAACAACGAGTGAACTGTTAGCACAAGGCTCACCGCGGGTTAGGTGTGGCTCAGATACTTACTCTGGTACATAAAGGCTGCAGCCGAGAGAGAACGTGATGCCTGGGGTTAAGGGCCGTTGTTACTTTAAGAGGAGTAGCATCCAGTGGGAATCTGAAGATGAGTGGAACAAGTCGTAGATACTAAGCCACACAGTTGACCAGTGGCTGTGGTCCACAGGTCATGACACATGTCATGAGAATGACACAGTGGCTGTGAGTAAAGAGTTACCTGTATAATGTAATCAGTGCCTTGAATGGCGTGGAGGATGCTATATAAATCAAAGTTGTTGTTGTTCTATCTGAGTTGGATAATCATATGCGAAGGATGGCAAGCAGAATACATACAAGACCAAGATGTGAAGTTTAGTATCTAGATTATGGAGTAGCCCCAAATCCTCTGGACGGTTTGGAATTTCTGACATGTCAACACTTCCTTGACACAGTGAAATCTAAAGTTATAAAAACTGCTATAGTATTTAAGGGGTGTTCCATTATGCTTGGGAGTGAGATATTATTTGGGACTCTCAGGTTGTTGTTGATATACTTGTCTTGAAAGGTTTCCTAGAATGTAATTTGCCCAGTTTCCAAAATAAATTTTATTTTTGCTTTTAATAATAATCCTTGCATTTGATAGCACGCTTTTCACATCTTCTAGACATCTCAAAGCGCTTCATAGAAAATATTGTAAAGTGAACTGACTATATTTCTGTCAGCGAAATGCAGAGGCCAATTGCGCTTGGCAGTGTCCCATAAACAGTCATGGATTGAAATTACCTATTTTTTTTGAGGGATTATTATCAGGTGTGTGGATTAAGATAACTTCATAGATTCATAGATTCATAGAATTTTACAGCACAAAAGGAGGCCATTCGGCCCATCTAGTCTGTGCCGGCTCTTTGCCCAAGGTTTTGCCCAAGGTTTTGCCCTGCCTTGAATTTATTCTTGTTTTAGACAGAACGGGGCACTGTTTTCTTGGAGTGACTTAATGTTGACTTCACAACTGAATATATTTTATTATTTCGTTTAAGAAAATATGTGGGGTTGAACAATGGGAGAGATTTGCCTCAGGTTGGGTATGTCTCAGATAATGAGCTCAGGGATATGGATGCTCTGGAATATCCATAAGACGAATACAATTCGAATGGGGGAAAGGGAGAGGAAGGAAGCATATACTTTAAAGTACTCTTTGAAATTAATTACTGATGAATCAAAAGCTTCCTCAACTAGTCCTGTAGCTCTAGGTTAGAGCACTTGCCTTACAATTGTGAGACCTGTGTTTCGAATCCAGGCAGATCAGGGCGAGTTTCCTTACTCTACAAACCTAATAATAATCCCTCAAAAAAAAACCACAATAATAAAATTGGTCATTTCAATCCATGACTGTTAGTGGGACACTGCTGTGCACAATTGGCTGCCGCGTTTCGCCCAAATATACAGTCAATTCACTTTACAGTATATTCTGTGAAGCACTTTGAGACATCTAGAAGACATAAAATGCGCTGTATCAAATGCAAGGATTATTTATTATTATAGTGTTTTTAGATCTTTAAATTCCACCTGAAAACCTATGTCTTTGAATCGATAAGTAATCTTTCCTTTGCCCTCGCTTGTTTCCCACCCTGTGCAGTGCTCTGATGCTATCCTGTGTGAAGGGTGATATGCAAATGCCAACTGTTTATCAGTAAAATAAATGGTCTTAGTTAAGCAGGCATTTTATGAGATTTAATTGTTGGAGTGGAAGCCTTCTTTAAGCTGTGTCTCGAGTACATTTATCATTGATGATTATCACTGACAGCAATTTCCCAAGGCAATTTCACCCTATGGCCAGGAGACTGTTTTCCCTCCCAGTTTATCTTTAGCTCACATGGACTTCCTGGCGTTTCATTTTGCGTGTGATTCGGGTACAGCACTACCATGGTTGGTAGTTACTCATTTGAATGACAAATCCAGACTATTGTTTTGGTTGGGGCGGTGGGGGAGGGGTGACGGTCTTGCTCATGATTATGAAAATGGAGAATGATGCGTTTCAAATTGGTTGTGGAAAGGGAAAACAACAACAAAATTACATTTATAGAGCGCCTTTCATGTAGAGAGGACGTCCCAAGGCTCTGAACAGTCAGGACAGGACCCGAGCAAGGAAGAGGGGCAGGGTAGTGGGGAGGGGCGGGAGAGAGTTAGGAGCGGAGGGAGAGAGTTTGGAGTGCAGCAGAAGGCAAGGTCCAAGAACGCTGAACGGAGGGGGTGGGAAGGTTTATAGGGGTACAGCAGTTCGGAGAGATGGGAGGGGGGTGGGGTGGTGAAGGCCGTGAATGTTAAATAATTAAGTATTTAATGCTCATGAACCACAATATCATTACAATAAAGCCCGGCTCAGGGCACCTTACCTTGACACATTCTGTTTCCCACAAGCTGGTATCCCTCAGGACAGATGCACGAGAAGCGACCTGGTTCATTTACACACTGGTACTGACACATGTAGCTCGAGTAAGCGCACTCATCAATATCTGCATTACAAGAGATGATCCATTTAATTTCAGAACCTGGAGCACAACCGTTGCTATTTCAGTTCTCTGGTTGTTGCTAATCTGAAATGTAATCCTTTGTTTCAGTCCTTTTTGACAGAGTCTTGTGGTGCCTGATGCAATTTTTTTTTTTTTTTTCCAATTTCCTCAACTTATCTTTTCCCTTTCTCCCCTCTTTGATAAAGTTCCACAGAACCCTTCAGCACCTCGATCAAGTGGACAATCTGTGGGTGATATGTCTAAACACCCCAGCACTTTCCAGCAGACATTATTGAATAGTGGGAATGGTCAATGTTGTTTCCAATCAGCCACCATGAGCAGAGTACAATTGGTATGACCCAATCTGCTGCTTTGACCCAAGATTAGCTTGCTGGTCTATAAAATCCAGGTCATCCAGAATTCTGTCGCCCACATTCTTACCCGTACCAAACTCCGCTCCCCGATTACCTCAGGCTGCCTGTCCTGGAGAGGATAAATTTCAAGATCCTTGCTCTTGTTTTCAAATCCTTCCAATCCTCTGCAGCCCCTACCTCTCTGACCTCCTCTCTCCTCACAACAGTACCCGTTGCCTTCACTCCACCGGGTCTGGCCTCCTCCTTGTCCCCTGAATCCTCTGCTCCATCATCGGCGGCCATGCCTTCAGCCACTACACCCCAAGGCTCTGGAACTCCCTTCCCCTCTTCCTACTTTCAGGTCTTGGCTAAAGATCTTTCTTTTCGACCACACCTTTTGTCACCTTCTTCCCCCTCCCTCAGCCCTGGGATCCATTATTGGGAAGTGCTTTGAGACGCCGTCCGGCGTGGAGGACGCTAAATAACTCCAAGTTGTTGTTGTTGAGTTAGTGTTGCATTGGGACGTGCCCTTAACCTGCTAAGGCAAGTGCTTATCGAAGTCTAGCTTTGGTCTTGCATTCAATGTAGAAAGATGTGACCGAAATTATCAGTCACTGATAATCTGACTTCATATCCAGGTGTTTCACAGTTTATTGAATGTCCATTTGACAGTGAGCAGCCTGAATAATGTTGAAGTCTGGATATGCTTTGTGAGTTAAGTCTAACAGCAGGAACTGTGTCTGTTACTCCAGTATAGCTGGTATACGGCAAAATACAATGTGTCCTGTTTCTGCAGCACTTAATTATACAAAGTCTATTTTCAGTTGCGCAGATTAATAAATCTTAAAACAATGGATTGATGTGACAGTGTCTTCTCATCTTTCAATATACTCTGCAGCACCTGGACATGAAGTCAGTGCACATCAGTGACTGATGACTTTATAAAAGAATGATACAGGGAGTTTTGAAGGTCATTACTTTCTACGTTGAATGCAAAACCAAAGCTAGACTTTCATAGAATCTTACGGCACAAAAGGAGGCCATTCGGCCCATCGACTTCGATAAGCACTTGCCCACATCTGTAAATGTGAACTGTACAATTAAGATATTTTTGATGTATTTAATGTTTTTTTTGGCACTTATCTGAGTTTTAAAGAATATCCTTGGATTACCTCTGCATGTCACTTTGTCTGTATCCAATTCATATCCCTGGTCGCAATGGCAGATGAAGGAGCCCATGATATTGAAGCATTGATGATTACATGGAGAGCCAGTCTCACACTCATTAATATCTTGAGAGAGAGAGAGAGCAAACAGAATCAGGATCCAGAACAGAAACAGCCGTTCAACTAAAATGACTGAGTATTGATCAGCATTGGTAACCCTGGCTGATTTATTTCCCCCCCACCACCCACCCTTAAATAGTCATACTGACAGACAGACAGGTTTTTTAGGTTTAAAAGAAAAAATCCTTCCATTTGATATAGCCCCTTATTACTTTGTTGAATTGTGTCAAAGTGCTTCACAGTACAGTATTTACTATAAAGTCCAGTGATTTTGTATTTGAAGGTGAACATGGCAGCTAATTTTTGGTGGACATTAAAGAAGCCACAGTGTCATGGGACTAACGTCCAGCTAGACAGAACATGTTTAACATCTCATCCAAAAGACGGCACCTCTGATACCGCGGTGCTCTTCCCTTACTAAACTGAGATCCCAGTCCTGTGCCAGTTCAGGTGGATGCCAAAGATCGTATGGCATTATTCAAAAAAAGAGAAGTGAGTTTCCCCCAGTACCCTGGCCAATAATCATCAGATAAAATTGGTTATTCACTTCATGCACAAACTGGCTGCTGTGTTTACCTACAACCACAGTCACCTAGGCTTTAGAGTAATTCCTGGAAGCACTTTTTGAGCTGTCCCAGTATTATATAAGAAAACATTATATCAAACACAAAGATTATGAATATAATTCTACGTTTGCAAACTCATGGCATCTGTGAGGGAGAAGGGATTACAATGGGTGGAGACAGATGTTAAACATAGACATGTTATACTTATTGTCTTTCAGTGTTGCATAGTCTGTAATTCGCGAGACAAATCTTCATTAGCTCTGCTCACAAAGAGCAAGGTTTGGGACTGACCTATGAATCTCTCGACAAGAGCCACACATTCCGTTAACATGACTGCAGCCACATAAAGTTCTTTAAGTTTATTTTAACATAAAAGGCACTTTGTCTTAGAAGACTACAGGAGGGTGATTTTTTTTTGCTCTTGTGGTTTCACTGAGCATGAGGAATTACTACACGATGTGGTTCAAGGCCAAACTGGCAAGTACAAGTAGAACGTTGCTTCAGAGGTGCATTTTGCACAACGTGAAATAGCAGTTTTCGATCACAGGTTCAACTTAGATACACGACCCCCAAGAATAGAACAAGAAAACAGTTCCCAATTTCCCGATGTTATGATTGAGAACCAATGCAATGTATGTACTGGAAGCACAGCACATCATTGAGCTGGTCTGAAAATGGTGAATCTTAACTCTATCGCTAAGGTAACCCTGCGGGTTGATGCACCGTATGCGAACAACTGTGTCTAAATACGTTCAGGCTTGAGTGGTTCTACTGTGACACTACTATTTTGTGGGTGTGAACATCCCTTGATGTTGGGTTGGGTCCGTGCCATCTACCAAGGCAAACAGCTGGCATGAAAGATATCTTGGTGCCCCATTGTCGCTTGCCTGCAAGATGCACAGTCACTACACTTCACCGCGACTCTTTCCAAAGTGCTTTGAAATATCTTTCTCATGTGAGAAAGCAAGGATTGTTGTTGTTCTTCTTATTATTCATAACCTTCAAAGAGATGAAACCTTGCCCTAAGTTATTATGGATCATAGTGATCTAAACAATAGAAATAGTGCATTGGAAAGGAGAGTAGGTGGAGTCAGAATAGGGGTGCAACCAGGGTTGGTGATTCAGTATTCTACAGAGACTTTTAATTCTGACTCGGTATACCAGAGAAAGTTGTACTGTACAGTATTCGTTTTAACCAACGAATCATTGTTTCCTTGTGTTAAATAGCTGTCAAACATTGCCCTGTAGTGGAATGTGAGATCATCCTGAAATTATGGATGTAGCCAGATGCTTACCTCTACACGTGCGATTGTTGCTCGACAGCTGAAAACCTGCGTTGCACTGACAGTTATAGGAGCCAGGTAAGTTGACACATCCATGATGGCAATAGGAGGGTATGCTACATTCATCAATGTCTGGATAATCATTGAAAAAACACATTACACAGCTGCACGTACTTAACAAAACCATTCCCAGATACCCAGAACTATTAGTGCCAAGAGTACTAGCTCGATGATGCAACAGTATCTCAGTAAACTTGCCCTTTTCCGTTTCAAAGTAATATTTTATTGTTAGCACAGAGATGTGTTCTGCCTATCTCAGTCTAATTTACCGAGATGCCCTGAACAGAGTGAAAAAGCCACGTTTTCTTAGAGCTGTCTGTGTTTTGCTACCTTTTCATTTTGTTCTACATCATGATGTCTGACTGAAGCTATTTTAGATGTAGTAGAGTGCTGCACAGATATTCTATGACAATCAATAAGCCTCACTGAGAGATTCTAGCTACATATACTGGGAATATTAACGGCTGGAACAGGTTGCTTGCAAGGGTCATTGATAATGGGACTCTGGATTCATTTTTTATTGTTCAAAAAAACCCTCCAAAGAAAACAGCTTAATGCTGTAATGGGAGGAGTGGAGGGTGGGTGTTGTGGAAAGATGAGATCAGATGGGCCAAAGCGCCTTCTTCATTCCAAACTAATCTTGTGCTCTTGTAAACTGGATTCTGCAATAGTGCTCTTCTGTAAGGCTGAAATCAGACATTTTCCTCATTATGTATTATTATTGTATTAATCCTTCTCTTGTATATAAATATTTTTGGGCTTCTAACCTGCGCCTCTTGCTACCTGCTGTAGGGTTAATGGGTTGATAATTCTGTCAGTATGGCCGAGGAATTAATTGTGAAATGTTAAATAACAGTAATAATCCTTGCATTTGATAGAGAGCCTTATCACGTCTTTGAGACATCCGACAGAATATAATGTGAAGTGAATTGACTGTATATTTTGTGAATGAAACGTCATGGCCAATTGCGGGCGGCAGTGTCCCACAAACAATTGTGGATTGAGAGACCATATTATTAAAATAAGTAAAATAATCTCAAAAGATAATGGAGGCTTTTGTTAATACCAAGGGGTGAGAGATGCTCTGTTTGTTGACGGATTCTAGGATAATTTGCACTTTGAATCTGCAAGAAAATATCATATTTCAACTCCTAAATGGAGAAGCAGATATAACACCAATTGTTAGTTGCATTTTCATTTCTCTCTTCAATCTTTGCTCTTTCTTTCCCAAATGACCACCTCGGTTTGGAAGCTAGGACGATCGATTTCCCACCCCCTCTTCCCACACCCATTTCTGAGCCTATTTTCTTGAGAATCACAGCATCACAAGAGGGCAGTTGTGTTGGGAGTACATCTGGTTCAAGGTTAAGTGCGTTGCTTTTGTTTTGATAATGTGAGAAACTTCAGATTATTTTGGGGGTGCTTTTTGTTTAAATAAAAAGCTCATTTTTTGCACTGAACCAGAGTTTTTAATAAATATTGCATAACTACATTCCGTGGACAACAATAAAATTACATTAGATCGTGTCCCAAGGTACTGATAATAATTCCTTCAAACATTTTGTTAAATACAGTATATCATTCCACAAGTGATGTGGACATTGTATTTTGTGAGCGAAATGCAGCAGCAAATTGCACACAGAGGTCAATTCAGTTTCTAGTTAATCTGTGAAGATCTTTGAGGCATCTTGAAGATGTGATGAAGTGCTATATCAAATGCCAGTATTGTTATTATTACATAGCATTACCTTTCATTCCTTGATATTCCTAACTGTGTTTTGTGCTTGACAACCAGGTTGTCAGCATTTATACAATGGTTTACCTGTCATTTTCAGATGATGGTCATTGCATATATTACTATGTAAGAAAGTCTCGAATTTCCCCCTTTCCAAATCTCTTATTTTGAGTGGGCAGACATTGACAAGGATAAGAGGAGTTTGTTAACAAAGTTCACAGCCAGTGTGGTGGTGGCGGGTGTTGTCTAGGTGAACTCTGATCAATACTTCAGCAACAAGATGGTAGGAAACGTGGATGTGGGTTTCAATTGTAAAAGGAAATTTCAGGATGGATAACACAAAGTTTTTCTTTACTTAGAGAGTAATCAACGATTGGAATAGGTTGCCAGGAAAGGACACTGGGGTCATTTAAAAAGCATCTTAACGCTATGATGTGGGGGCGGTAGGTTAGGTGTTCTGGAAAGATGAGATTGGATGAGCTTTCTTTATCCAGATTGATCTTGTGAGTCTCAGAGTTGCGGGACACCTTACGTTGTGTTTCACTGCTGAAATCCAGGTGGTTCTATTGATGCATCAGGATTGCAGCCTTGCTATAATCCCTACCCCGTTCACCTCCCCAATTGCCTTGTTAGAGGCCTGCCCACTACTGCAGCAACTCTTGACACAAGATCTATTATCACATGTATTACATGGGGGGATTGATTGATTTTATAGTCCTGGCCAACAATCTCCCCACCACCCAAATAAAATTGATGGCTGTTTTGGGGACATTGCTCCGTGCAAATTGGCTGCTTTGTTTGTCTGTACATACAGTCACTACACTTTACAGTAAGTATATCCTCCCAGCATGAAATGTAAGCATTCTTTTTATGATAGAATAGGTACATGTTTCAACAATGTTTCAAAACATGTTTTTTTTTAAGTCCTGGGTTGCTGAATTTCTGTTGAGAAGATTCCAGGGTAAATATCAGTTGAGTCCTGATGGGACTCAAAGATTCATCCTTTTAAAGATGATAAAATGAGTTGTACTTTTGAATAAAATGTATCCTCCCTGGGGGAGGTAAACCAGGGTCTCACGTGGCTAGGCTAGTTCTGGGGAGACATACCCAATAAATGTCAGCCAGATCTGCAGTAATCCACATACTATTGACTTCTGCCTGGCCTGCCTGGTTGATCGATGAGACCCAGAGGTGGAGACATGTCCTCGGCCTGGAAGCCAAAGCTCCCAGGGGTACAATGTTCCTAACTGGACAAGTCTACACTACATATTCCCATTTTTATTGGACTCCTATATCACTGCTCTGGGTTCAGGCAATCATAAATGCTCCCAATCTGGTTTATGACATGATGAATTACAGCCATGCAGCACGCTTTTCTGCCCGCTTTCATTCTATGTAACTCAATTTACACTGTCAAGGAATAGCTAGTTGCAACAAGAGTTCAAAGAGAAAGATAATTTAGTGCACGGAAAGCTTTGCTCTCAGAATGAAAAAAAAATCTGTTTTGCTTTTGTTGATCATCAAATCTCACCAACATTTGTTTGTTATTTGACATGTGGAATGCGTAAAATGTAGTTCTTTTGATCTGGGCCAGCTAGTTAATTGAGGTCCATTTCCAGTCAAGTGGACCGACCAGATGATGTAATGATCTGCACGATTCACCGCGGGGAGGAACTCGGCTCGTGACTAGATCTGGACAGAATTTGCAGAAATTAAACCAATATTTAAACATTTGCTGAATTGCGGGGAAACTCTGAAATGGTAAAGACCCCTCCTCGAATACAACCATTTGCCAAATTCAAGATGCTCTAAACATGACATAAATAGAGTAAATTTAGTCTTGGGTGGAACTTTTTCCCAAATGTTTTGATGCATGGACAAAACAGCAGCATTGCTTCCTAACAAGACCATGGGAGAAGAGACAATTGTTCTTATTCTTATTTCTTATAACTTGTTCTTATGGGGATAAGGTGGGCAGGTGGAGTAAGAATAGAAGATCAGCCATGATCTTATTGAATGGCTGGGCAGGCTCAAGGGGCTGACTGGCCGACTCCTGCTCCTAATTCTTATGTTCTTATTGTAGTCTCCCTTAATCTAACGAGTGTAGAGAAATGAACTCCAATCCCACATTCACAAGTACTGATAATTGAGTAGGTTGTAAAGTCCATGTCTGATAACCTGAAATGGAGCCATTGTTTAGCACAGGAGGTTGGCTAGTCAATGCTGGGAGGTGGGTTCATAGTACATCGTTAAACTGGGACTTCATGACAAGGTTCTGATGAGTTCAGATCATTTTGACTTCAGCCAACATTTGTCTTGAGGCTCAGTTACAAGTAACTTCAGGTTTTCAGGCCCAACCCCTCACACATTCATCCTCCCTCTCCTAATCTGAAAATCCAGAATGTCAGTTCAATTATCTAAATCTGATTTCAAATTCAACCAACCTTGACAATGTCTATTGACCAGTTACAGGTTTCTGTTATTTATTAACGAGTTGGATGCTTTGTATAACTGTAGTTCACACCCAAAAGCAGAGTGTTGATTTTGCTACATACCTCAACGGTATTATTGCATTTACAGAGTAGCTATTTTATATCTGGAGTTTACAGAAATTCCAATCCAAGCATAACATTTCTCGGCAAACTGCATGTCAACCTCTGGAATCAGTTCGTGTTTTTTTGGGGTAATAAGATAATAAGATTTTAAAAAAATTCAAAGTATTTTCTCAATGTTCATACCTCTAAGGAAGTTTTAAAAAAAAATATGTGCAAACATATTTTGGGGTATAACAAAAAACCTTCTTTGCAAAGCACTCACCCAAACACTGGTCTCCCCTCTTCTGATAACCTTTCCTGCAGCGGCAGCTGAACGAACCTCTGGTGTTTAAACAAATGTGCTCCGGACCGCAGTTGTGGGTACCCAAGGCGCACTCGTCAATATCTGTTCAGGAAATCCAAAAAAAAGTGCATGTGAACCTCCACTGTAGCTCCTCTCAGACCCGCCTCTGCTGCTGTAAATATTTCAAAGTCATATTTTTCCATTGTGCTTTGCAATATATACCTTTACAGCATTATCACAGCCAATTAAATAAATATATATTACTGTACATACCTTTCAAGACACTTAAAGAAAATTAAAGCCTTCTTGAACGCAAAGATCCCTGGTGACCTTGAGCGATTTGCTTTTCTGTTCAGTTTCCCATACCGTGTGATAAGGCACCATATCAAATGCAAGGATTATTATTATTATTACTCATCTGGTGTTCTCTGCTCAGATGCCCTTGCTCTCAACTACAGCGGCAGCTGAATGAACTTCTGGTGTTTATAGATGTTGTGATTGCCTAATGTGAACTCATCCATATCTGTTCAGAATTTGTTTTTAAAAAAAGGTATGTGTGGACCTCAGCTTAAACACCTCACAGACACCTCCAGTGTCCTTCTGCACCCTTGCCATCCAACCTCACAGTTCCTAGTTCTAACCTACAAACTCCACAGCACTGTTTCTGGCTGGGATGTTTCCACCATCACAATGGTTCACTGTTGTAAACGCTGCAGCTCTAACTGAATCACTCTCGCCCTGGGAGACTGTTTGGCCTACCGTATCTGTACTGGTTTTAGCTCTCCCAATAGGGAGTGTATAAAGCTATCCACTTCAATCCCATTCCTCTAATCTTCTCAGTGCCTTTCATTATTATTTTCTAAATATTTATCCCACACCCTTTCAAAAGGATCTGACTTCAATAGCCATTCGTGGAACAGAATCCTATATTCTAACGATCCTCTAAAACTAAAAGCATTTCTTCCAATCTTCCCTTTTTTCCCCTCTCCCTATGTTTCCCACTCATTTTATATCTTGTTGTTACTGAGTTATTATAGATAATGATAATCATTGCATTTGATATAGCACCTAACACTGTCAAAAATGCCTCGTGGCCTTGAGCAAGTAATTGCTGTCAAATGTAGTGACTGCATTCAGTAGCAAATTTGCCCAGAGCCCATAAACAGCCATGATGCGAATCTGGAGGTTTGTTGGCCAGCAGATGGGAAACTTTTTTTTAATGATTGTGCCATGGCATCTTAAACATTCCCTTGAACAGGAGAGCATGACCCGGTTTAACATGAGATCCACAGGGTTAATTCTCAAACCATGAGATCTGACTTGGGGGCTTGAACCCACAAACGAGTGGCTCAGTGAGTTTACCCACTCTATCCTTCCTCTCACAAGTCGCTCTAACATGAGGATAAGAAAACAGTAATAAGAAATGGACATCCATCCACAGAGTACTCAGCAAAGATAGAATGATAGTGAACAAAACTGTGATCTGAGCAATGTTATGGCGGTTGCTTTTCTGATGGTTTATTGGGAATTAATTTTGGTTTCTTTTGACCAACGCACACAAAGCAAGAATTATATAATTTTTGGGAATGTGCCAGAGCTGGAGCCTGCAGTCTGGATAAACAAATTCTCTAGATACTGGGCAAGCATAACTTCCAGTTAACTGACCACATTCAAGACTTCAGTCCAATGATATTTCACACTATTATAACCATAATAATAATTCTTCCATTTTATGAGCCTTATCACTTTGAAACAATCATTTATATTTGATACATTGAATTTCAAGTTGTTTAAATGTAAAGTGGAGCGACTGTATATTTTGTCAGCAGCCAATTTGCACAAAGCAATCATCAACAACAACAAAATTACTGTACATTTATGGATTACATTAGATAGATTTTACATTCATAGATTACATTTCACTTCAGGAGGACGTCCCAGTCAATCAGGCAGTGAGTGAACAAGCAATTTTTATTATATATTAACTCTTATTGCTGTCAGTGCCAGCCCATCCCTGGAAAAACAAAAGATGGCAAACTTTAGAAGTATTAATAATAAGTGCTTAATCTTGCTTAATCTCAAACAACAAGAATAATGTGTTTCAGTATGTTCAACAATCCTCCCCGCCCCACCCAACCCCTACTTCCCAAAATGTTTTTTTCGGGCTTCTAGTTAGCTATGAGAAGCTATGCCAGACAGAATGACTAATCCTTGCATTAGATACAGCGCCTTTCACATCATGAGTATGTCTCAAAACACTTCTCCGCATTTTCTGTAAAGTCTAATGACTTTGATTCAAAAAGATAATTAGGAAAATAAGTTAATGGAATGGATGTGAGAGAACAAATTATTGTGATTTTTGATTCTGCCAAGTACAATCGTGCCTGTAAGCTACTGTATTTAGGAAGAGACGGCTGGTGGCATTCCGAACTTTCTTTCCCAATTAATGTGATGTTCGACACTGACTGAATGAAGTAGGGAGGAAACAATGTTGCCCCCTTCAAACAAAAAATTATGAAGCTCGCAGTCCACACAGTTTCATTGGGTTTAGGATTATCATCCTCAATGCAGTCTGTGATTTTTTTAAAAATAAGCTAAGAATTATTTTTTAAAAAAAATAATGCTACCTCCACAAACACAATGCTGGATTGCTTTTAGTCTTTCCCTAAATACCTGCTCACACTCTGTAACCACAACCCCCCCCCCCCCCCCACCCACCCCACCACCACCCTGACTGTAAACCAATATGGAGCTCCTGTAGCTCAGTGGTTAGAGCACTCGCCTTACAAGTGTGAGACCTGTGTTCAAATCCAGGCAAGTCAGGGCGAAACCTTCGGCAAGTTTCCTTACTCCACACTCCTAATAATAATCCCCTCCAAAAAACCCACAATAATAAAAATTGGTCATTTCAATCCACAACTGTTTGTGGGACACTACTGTGTGCTGTGCGCTGCAATATCATTTGACAGTATATTCTGTGAAGCGCTTTGAGACATTGATAAGATGTGAAAAGCGCTATATCAAATGCAAGGATTATTATTATTATTATTATGAAAGCAGCCAAATTAACCCTTGAATAATGAGATACCAGAATGGTAACGCAGGAATTTAATCAGATCATGGATGAAATGAAAGATGGTAGTGATTGGGCCAGTCAGTGCTGAACATGTTAAACCGGATCCTCACATCTCCCCTTCGGTGGATTTGAAAGATCAGTGGGATTTATAATACTGTTTGTTTTTATTAAAAAACACACAACACACACACACACAGGCAACATGAACTGGCTTGTTGCTTAATGGTTATACATGCTGTCTCAAATAACTGTGCTTGTGTGATACCAGATTAATTTGGCTTCTCAATTGTTCTTAGATATTTATCATAAAGAGTGTTTGTTTTACACTGCTGTGTCCACCATATTGCAGTTTTCCAACGCACCACGGTACTATAATACTATATTTACTTTGTGTCAGACTGGTTCTGTCTGGTAGCCCTCTCGCCGCTGAGTAAGAAGTTGTGAGTTCAAACAGCAAATCAGACTTTCAACTTGTCTTGGCTGACAATCTAATGCAGCGCTGGTGGTCCACACTAAATTGTTGGAGATGCTGCTCTTTGGATGAGCCATGAAACCAATTGTACTTGTTCAGGTTCAAAACATTAAAGGTCCTATTGCACTATTCAATAAGGGGAGTTTCCCTAGGTGACCTTGCTATTAATCCCCCAAATGAAATTGACCATTAAATTTTGGACGATCTATGGGACACCGCTGTGCACAATTAGTTGCGGCTGTCACCTCACAGAATAAGCCACCACCACCAACAACAACAACTTTGACTTATATAGTGCCCTCCACGCCGGGTGCCATCTCAGAGAGCTTCACAATAACGGATCCCGGAGCCGAGCCAGGGGGTGAAAGGTGACTGGAGGTGCGGTTGAAAAGAAAGGTCTTTAGCTGAGTCCTGAAACTAGGAAGAGAGGGGGCGAGGTGAAGGGAAGGAGGAAGGGAGTTCCAGAGCTTCGAGGCATAGTGGCTGAAGGCACTGTCTTTTGCAGTAAATCCTGTGAAGTGCAAAGTGCAGTGAAGATATTTTTGTGACGTGAAAGGAAATTTTGAATCAAATTATTAATAATAAGGTACAGTCTCGACAAATTGAATTAAAGCCTAACTCAATCTTTGCAAAAGGGGGTGGGAAGTGGCAATGGTGAAATCCGAAGACCGTGAAAGAGCGTGAGAAACGACGGTGATCGAAATGTCATCTCCCCACGACCTCACTCCTTGGCCTCACTCCTTGGCCTCCGGAAAGTGTTGACCTTGACCTGACCGACCAGGGTCTCTATAAGGGCTCAAACTGACACTTGCCCTCCCCTACGCTTCGCTGAACATCATGAGTCAGATCCCATCGGTGTAATGCACTGTTCTTTTGTTCAGTACTTAAAGCAGCCGACCTGAATGCGTCCCCTGGCAGCACAAGTTGGGAAGCAATCGAGCGCGATGCTGGCCAATATTTCCTATTACAAAATATTACAGCAGATACACTGCAGGCCAAATGCGATGGTGGGGGGGGGGGGGGATTTTGGCTCTGAACAGGACGATCTCAGCTTCTGTCAAAGAGAGCATTTGTTTGAATGCTAAATTCCGATGCAATTCTCCACACTTTTTACATCCACAGGTCCCCAAGCTCAGCTTGCCGAAGCTAAAGGTAGCTCTTTGTAGATGAATCCAGCACAACCTCGCCCCACCCTACATCTGTGACCTCCTATCCCCTTAGCAACCTGCCTGCTCCCTCCGCTTTTACCCCCTGCTCCACGTCCCCCAACCCACCCGCCACACCATTGGCGGGCGAGCCTTCAGGCACTCTTGCCTCCAGCCTCTGGACTCCAATCTGCATTCCCGCCACCTCACCCCTCCTTGGCCTCTTTCGAGTCCCATCTCAAGACTGTCTTCTTCAATGGACCATCGGCACCTCCTAATGCCCCCTTCCCTCTCCCACCTGTCCTAAGCTTGGGTCTGAAGCAGTAACTGTCCAGCACCTTGGGACATCCTGCTGATGTGAAAGGCACTATACAAATGTAATTTTGTTGTTGTTGTTGTTGACTCTTGGAGGGCTTTGGCAACAGTGTACGAACATCGAACACTGGTTTCTCCCAATGAACAATGCCTGGCTTAGATTTAGCCTCACAGGACGCACTTTCAAAGTATTACAACAATGCCGGTGATGAATATTTATTAGTTAACACCAAACCACTGTTGTAGCTTTCGCTTGCATTGTATGAAGCAAAATCATGAATTTGACACCAGATTAGTAAACATTTAATCTTGCCAGCAATCAGATGTGGATCAGCCTGACCTGTGGGAACTCGAATCTGACTGAAAGGAAATTGCTTGGAGCAGGGTTTCTCTTCCCCCTACCATCCCAGATTGATATGGAGCCCTGCAAGTTTAGTGGTTAGAGCATTTGCCTCACAAGCAAGAGACCCGGATTCGACTCCCAGGCATGGCAAACCCTTAGGCAAGTTTCCTTACTCCACATGCCCCTATTTACCTAACAGTAAGAAGGAACCTGGTTGTTAATCGATTGGCGGATTGCTTTTTCGATGAGTAATAATCTCTCTAAAAATGTTTTTTTTTAATAATTTGGACAGTCAGTCCATGACTGTCCATGACTGGGACACCGCTGTGTGAAATTGGCTGCCCGTTTTGTGCACAAAATACAATCAATTCACTTTCCAGTATATTCTGTGAAGCGCTTTAAGACCTCTCGAAGATGTGACAAGCCATATCAAATGCAAGGATTATTATTATTATACACTCCCGGTTACCCAGAGGATTCAACACACCACAGCGCTTGAGAAGAGTTGCTTTGTTGGCGGTTCCACTCATCAGATGAGAAGCTAAACTTCAAGTGAACATTAAAGATCCCATGGTACTCTTCAAAAAGAGATGGGAGATTCACTTGGTGTCGTGGCCAATAATAATCCAGATTATTCACTTGTTGAGTGTTTTGTGGGACTTTGTTGGCTGCAATTGTCTAAAATATTAAGCCGGTACACTTCACTCTTAAATGGTGTGAAGCACTTTGAGACAACTCAATTACATGATTAAGGTGCTGTATCAAAATGCAATGATTACCATTAGTACGTTTACTGCTCGATTGTTAGACCATTGTTGAAAGGATCTGAGCGTCATGTATAGAATAGACTATCCTGCAGTATTGTTGCGTAACATATAATTTATTCTAGCGCATTCACCATTGCCTTTCAAAAATAATTCCGGGGGTTGTAAAATGTATGGGATTCAAGTCCTGATGATTTTGAATGATTGACGCTATTATTAGTAGGCTATCCATATCATTAAGTTCTTGCTTGTGAGGCAAGTTGCTGTTGCTAAAGCATATATGATATAACATTGGCTGTATGTATAGCTGTAAAAAAAAATCAAAGGGGTTGGTGCAATATGTATGTATGGGAGAAAAATGCGCAGAATGTCTTAATTTAAAAAAAAATACCTGTTAGGAACAGGAGTAGGCCATTCTGCCCCTTGAGCCTGTTCCGCCATTGTATTAGATCATGGCTTATCTGTATCTCAGGAATTTTGCTTCTTAATATTTCAAAGCATGTAAACTCTCGACAATTCTTAACTCGGTCTTCAATTTGAAGGTATACAGCTTCTTTTAAGAGTGCAACTTCAAGACTAGGTTTAAGATTTGCCCCAAATTCACAGTCGAGTGGAAGTGCTGGGTGGTGGAATGGGGAGTGAGGAGGTTGGGAGGTGCCAGAGAGTGCAAGGATTTGAACAAGAGTGTGAGGATCTTGAAATTGAGTGTTTTGAAATGCTGAGAAAAATGTTGAAGCCAAAAGCTAGATCCAGGCAGATTGTTTATTTTCCTCACACCCCGCCATCATTATTTCAAGTTTCAAGTTGCATCGAATAATACGATTGAGTATCGGGGCTTTGTCTATAGCGTTAAAGACAGAATTGCTTTCTGCATGTGACCAAATAAATGTGTCTTGTTGAATAAGAAACATCTTTAATCGTGGCATGAGAAAACTCAACAACTATTTTATTCTTTATTCTAAGCACTCTAACCTTGCTTGGCATTTTGAAACTATTAAATTGCTTAGAGCTACATACATCTTTGAAATAGTTGATAAACATGAGCAGTGTGATCACTGTGGACATTCTGACCTCTGGCACATTGCATACGACAACAAATTGCACTTTTTATAGTGCCCTCCATGGAGGGCAGCATTTCAGAGTGCTTAACAGTGTTGGAATCTGACTCCAAGCTGGGGGTGGGGGTAGTTGGTTAGGCAAGATGGCCCTAAGCCCTATGTTCAAAGAGGAAGGTTTTCAGGCAGGACTTGAAAAAGGGGAGAGAGGAAGCACAGCGGTGGGATTGAGGAAGAGTGTCTCGGAGTTCAGTTATGGATTGGCTGAAAGCGTGACCTCCAATAGTGGGGCGGAGGATGCAAGGGATGAGCAGTAGGCTGGTGCCAGTCAAGCAGAAGTGCCAGGTGGAGGATTGGGGAGTGAGGAGGTTGGAGAGGTAGGGAGGTGCCAGAGAGTGAAGAGGCTAGGAGTGAGTGGGTTTGGCTCAGTTGAACATGAGAGTGAGGATCTTGAAGCACAGTCTGGTCATCTTTGCTCGTTTCTCTCCATCTCGATTATTTTGCAAGATTATTTGTTTGTTGCTATGAGTGGGTTTGGCTTGGTTGATAGTATTCGCGGCCCTGGGCCAGAAGGTTGTTGTGGGTTCAAACCCTATTTCAGAACTTAAGTATACAGTCAGATACTCCAATCCACAATGGGACTTTGAATTTGCACATTCTAGGCTGACACTCCTACAGCAACAATAACAACTTGCATTTATACAGTGCCCTTCATGCTGGGTCCCAAGTGCTTTGGTGAACCAAATGAGGAACAAGGAACCTGTAATGTTGGAAGTGCTTATGTACAACTATAATAGTAACAAATTACATTATGTAGGATGACAACAACAATAACAAAATTACACTTGTACGGCACCTTTCACATCAGGAGGACATTCCTGAGATGCTGATAATGTTTCAGAGTGCTTGACATGCTGGAGTGGAATACGGAGGAGGGGAGATGGTGAGAGGGATGGAAGGTGGGAGATCAATGTGGGCACAGTTATAGATGTGGGACATGGCAAAAAAGAACAGTCGAGGGAAGGCGTTCCAGAGATTGGGGCTCAGACCTGAAAGCTCGGCCACTGATATTGGTGTGGAGAGATGTCTGAGACGCGCAGCAAGTCTTGGTTAACTGGGCTGATGGGACAAGAAACCCTATAATCATAGTTTCCTTTTTATGAGAGAGACAGTTACATGTACAATATGGCTTTGAAGCATACAGCCGTAACACTATGCAATTGATTGGAATGACCATTTTTCTAATACAGTAAAACCTCATAAGTCATATCATTTGTAACCAAAAGTTTTATAGGCATGACATATGGAAAGTATGAGTAATGTGAAACTTGCATAAGATATAATATATATGAGTTATGCAAAGTTGTGCATACATTGGATTTGATATGACAGAAACAAAACCAATACATAAGCACTGAACTGGCTGGTAACATTAAGACAGGTTTCTATAACATGTTTAACCCAATCATATTAAAGCTATGGTAGCCTATTCTTTCCATATTCAGTATTGCACATGCACATTATTGTACCTCATGCGCTGACAATAGTATTATTATTAATATGCACAGTATACTGCTTCACTATATACTTTCCATTAGGTTCCACAAAATACATTTTGACATGATGTCAAAAGCTTCTTCCCCCCCTATTTGAAAAACATATCAATTCTACATGACATATATTCTATCGTAAGTAAAACTGTTCCTCATGGGAAAATGAAACTTTTGCCTGTGTTGGAAGGGGAGGAGGAATGAAAGGATCCATTGCTACAATTACTCAGCAGATTTCCACACCACAACTTAAGTCTTGTTGCCAGAATCAAACTACAATCCTTCAAACCCCTGAACTCCTGCACACAAGGCTCTCCAATGAATGAAATACATTTCTAACTTGCCTAATGCCTGACAGATTAGTTCTCTCAAAAGCTGCAACAATGGTGTTCTGACCAATGTTAAAAACGAAGCTGAAGACTTGATGATTACTGAGTGTATTGAAAAGTCTCCAATGTATCTTGAATGACATTGGGGTCAATTAAAACCCCTTGGCTCTCCATAGCATCAATACTCCCAAGGAGGTGTTAAGGTCAATGGAACAGCTGTAGTTTCTTGCTCTGACCAGTGTCTATATCACATCATTTGCAGCATTTAAAGAGGTTCTGACTACTGATAATCCGAGCCTTCAACACAGGGCCTTTGACTTTAGGGGAGGAAATCTTAAATAGCTTCACGGGTTTTATTGTAATGTGTAGTCAGTGTGAATTTGGTAAACGTTGTAACTATTCTGCACATGGCAATGTCCCCAAAACAGCCATGAAGTGGCTTTCTTATCCAATCTTTTTCTGAGGGATTGTTGGCCAGGGCACCAGGAGAAAAAGCTCTCTTTTTTCACATTCTATTTTTAATCTACTTTCACCACTGGTTGAAGATGTCCGATCTTCTTTCACACTTTGAGATTTACCCAATCATTATTAGAGGGGAAGATGTTATTACGAAGTGTCATATAATTGATAGAAAGAGGATACTTGCCTTTTAATTATCCTGCGTCATCCTGGTTTAGATGTACTGACATACATTCTGAAAGGAGTAATTTTGTGTATAGCTAATCCTTGCACAACTTTGTAAATCCTTCCAAATTGTCTCTACCCATGATAATAATAATCCTTGAATTTGATATAGCGCTTTTCACATCTTATCAACGTCTCAAAGTGCTTCACAGAATATGCTGTAAAGTGAATTGACTGTATATTTGTAGGCAAAATGCGGCAGCCAGTAGTGCACAGCAGTGTCCCACAAACAGCCGTGGATTGAAATCACCAATTTTATTATTGTGGGTTTTTTGGAGTGATTATTATTAGGCGTGTGGAGTAAGGAAACTTGACCAAGGTTTTACCCTGATCTGCTTGGATTCGAACACAGGCCTCACTCTTGTAAGACGAGTGCTCTAACCACGAATGTTCACCTACAACAATACTTGGTCAATACATTTAACAGTAAGTCCTGTGAAGCACTTTGAGACATTTGATGATATGATAAGTTGCAATATCAAATGCAAGGATTATTACTTTTTTAATCCACTTACTCTCAGATCAAGATTGAATTCGCCCATTCCTAGTAAGTGAGAATTGTTTATCACTTACCTCATAATAACCACAGTGAAATGTAGCCTATTTTTCAATGCTAGTACTGTATAAATGTTTATCTGGGCGTCTTCAGACAAAATATATTTTAAGTTACTGCAATAGTTACTGATCTAATGCAGTATATATAGGTTTTGTACCACAGGGTGTTGGTGGATTGTATTTCAACCAGAGTCAAATTTAAATAAATTAAATCTTCTTACATTGAGGTTGGATTATAACCCTGTACAACATCTGTTGTTCACATCTAAAGCCTGAGAAGTATGGTATTTCCTATCTCAGTATCTGAAACTTAAATTAAAGGTCTCAAATGAATCTAAAGTTATAAAAATATCAAATAGGAGTAATGTGAAGCTCCTTGAGATGTTTTGACATAACGAGGCGCAAAAAATATTGTATATTAGTTTTCACTTTAGTCTCTTTGACAGACCTTTGGCAATCCAAAAAGTGTTTACTCATATCAGTTGGCTTCATTTTGAAATTCATGTGCGTATACATTCTTTCTCGCTACTGACAGATTTCTTGTCCAAATTTTGCCATTTTAACATTCTGTAGATAAATTTGCACAACAATGACTGGAACTTGAATATGAGGTTGGCTTTTGGCTGTTATTTATACTCAGACTTCTGGTTACATTTAACATTCATCAAAGCTCTGCAGATGCATATGTTTCTTATGCAAACATGCCTATCAAGCTAAAAGGATGTTGGAAATGTTTCATCCTTGTTTCTAAAGAAAAGAAAATTTGGCAGCCAGAAATCAACGCAGCTTTTATAATTACTACAAAAGTTCATTTGAATATCAGTTTGAATATTATTTCCCAAACAATAAGACCCACTATATTTACATTGTCCTAGAACACTTTACAGCATTTACTTTAAAGTGGGTGCCATTTCCATATTTTTGACAATTTTCATTCCTCTCCAAAATCATTATACTTATCCATGAGCAAGTTTCCATGCTAAGCATGCCTAATAATAATCCCTAAAAAAAAAAGGTCCCTTCAATCTATGACTGTTTGTAGGACAGTGCTGTGCACAATTGGCTGCCGTGTTTCTCCCACAAATATAGTCAATTCACGTTACAGTATATTCTGTGAAGCACTTTGAGATGTCTAGAAGACATGAAAAGCGCTATATCAAATGCAAGGATTATTATTATTTTGATCAAACCTTAATTCCAACTGGAGATGCATACACTCTGTGGAAGAGCAATAATCCCTTTTGCTTCAATTTATATTGCATTAAACCCTGTGAAACAAGTTCCAGTAAAATGTGACTTTTTGATGTGATAGATAAAAAATGGAGATCTCAGATAAGCATACAAAGGCATGTGTTACATGTGGTTAACTTCCATCAGCCTAATGTATTATTACAAATGTAAAGATCGATCAAATTACTACTACTGTACTTGTGTATACATTACTGCAGAAGAAACCCTCAAGGTACAAATTTCAAGGAAAGTGCACACTATAGTGAGTGACTAATGAAAAATGAACTGTGCACAGTTACAGATATACTATATTATAATCTTTGCGCGCATCTCAAATCCCTTCATTGGATTTTACTCTATCTAATGTGTTGTAATTGTGTATCTGTAGGCAAACAAAGCAATGTCCCACAATATCCCATTCAGCCCATTTAGTCTGTGCTGGCTCTTTGAAAATAATTGTATAGGTTTATTGTACAGATTATATTGTTTTATTGTACAGGTTGGTGGATTATTGGTGGATTGCAGCCAATATTTTGTGGAGCCACAGGCACGACGTGAAATTACCAATTTTATTTGGGGGAATTTGTCTATGACATCGAGAGAAGCTCCCTTCTCGTTTTTGAATAGTGTCATGGGATCTGTGATGTCCTCCCGAACAGGCAGATGGAAACCATCCAAAGGACTGTAACTCTGACAATGCAACGCTCCCCCAGCATTGCACTGGAGTTCATTTTAGACTGTGAGCTTGAAGTACCAACTGAGCCTAAATACTACCAATAATTCAGTCAATCTATCATCAACAAGTCTTAATAACTAATATTACACTTTGAACTTTATGGAACAATTGCCTGTCGTATTGTTCTGGCTTAGTAGTAGCGCTCTCACTGCTGAGTCAGAAGGTTCTGGGTTCAAGCCCCCACACTGGGGCTTAAACTGTCCAAGCTGACACTCCATTGCATGTGTTGCAATGGACCTTGGTCTGTTTTTGTCTAGCATTACTTATGTTCCTATGTAAACCGAGGCCCTGTCTGTTGGTTCAGGTGGACGTTAAAGGTCCCATGGCACTACGGTGTTCTACCTCAGTGGAGTTCTAGCTAACAATCGCCTAAATAAAATTGATCACTCATTTCAATCCTGTTTGTGGGACATTCCTTTGCACAATTGAGCTGCTACATTTAGCTTCAAATACTGTCACTCCACTTCACAGTAAATCCTGTGAAGCGCTTTGGGATCTCCTACCACAACGAAGGGCTACACCAGATGCATAGAGTATTATTATAACGAGAGGATGCATAATTGCACATAAACTAACATGGAAATTTCCACACATTTGTCAAAACCCTTGATTTCCTCCAGTTACCCATTTTCAAAACCGGATTCAGGCACCAATTTTAAATTAGCAATAAGTAGTGGGTCTGTAATTCACTTTCTAAAATCCATTTATCTAACCCCAAACGGCGAGCTATCATTAACTTTGCGGTAAATCGCGGAAAGTGGGAAATCTGTTTGACTTAACCAATATTGGGGAAATAAATCAGAAGGTCAAAGGTTGCAATCTAACAACAGAAATGGAACTGCCGTTTCTATTTACAAGACAAACCTCACTGATGTAATGTTAACTTTTGCACTAATTTTGTTGGCTATTTAATATTTTCTGGAATGTGAGTAGTTGCAGCTGCGGTTTTCATGATTGAATACAAGTAAAGCTGAACGTAAGCCAATATGGCCATCTTCTCCAGTCTATTTATAGGAACAAACTAGATCATGGAAAAAAAAACTAGCCCTCCAAATGTTGCATGTAAAAGTTATAATAGTTTTGTGAAAACTAAACACTGTATCACATGTTTCCTTTCACCACTTTTCATCCTGTTTTCACTTTTGGAGTTGCTTTTAAACTGGGAAAGATGACAGAAAGGAAATGTTTTGATAAGAAATTAAAACACTGGGGATAAACCAAAACTAATTTGTTTAGTGATTCTGTTTTGAGATTGGTTCAATAAAAGGGTCATAAAGTCAGTGACATCAAAGATATAATATGGAGAAAGTCTACCTGAATCTAGATTTACTCTGTTGATGTAGGATTTTAAATTGGCAAAATGTTGTATTCAGTCTGAACCCTGAATCTGTTAGTTCTTTCAATAATTGAGAGAAAACCAGATTCAAAGTTGAGGCTGTTTTTAAGAATTTACCAAATTCTGGCCAATCTGAAATGTAAGATGAATGCTGTGAAGATCTGGATCCAGGTGAAATTTCTCCCCAGTAATACTGTCAGCTATGAATGATTTTGAAATCTGCAAGAGGACTTTTTCTAAGCTTCTAAGCACTTAAGATGCTTCTTACATGCTTCTTGTAGTGTAAGAAATCAAATGATAAGGAATTCAATAACTCTAGTTAATCCAGAGCAATTTTTAAAATATATATAACATAATATATATTTTGCAGTGGATTGCTGTGGATTTTGGTTACAGGTTGACCAAAAAGTTGTGATAACTACCAGGGCTGTAGGACTCAAGTCCTGGACTCGAGACCGGTCTTGAGTCCTCATTTCAAGGACTCGGACTCGGCTGTGCAGGACTCGGACTCGACACCAGGGACTCGAGGACTCGGGCTTCGAGACCGCCGTGAGTCCCGCAATTTTTCCAAGTTCTGCAGTCGGCGCATGTAACTCTGTTACAACATACCTGAACAACTCTCCATTTGTTTTATACACAAAATGACCCCAAATCTCATTTTTCTGATACACTACTGTAGCAGTTGACTTATTTCACCCAGAAGGGCATGCAAAATCATTGTAGCCATGACATGTTGTGAAGACAGAGATAGGGAAAATGTTTCTTTGAAGAAAAGTGGAAATAGTGAAAATTTGTGTATAAAACAAATGGAGAGTTGTCCACCATTACTCCAGAGAGTTGCCGAATTTAGGATCCCTGTACACCACCATACTAGTGATTAAGCAAAACTTTAAAATTTCAAAGCTTATTTTATAACCTGTCTGATTTTTCTTAAACTTTCACTGATTTTTTCTTTTAATATCCAGCTGGCAGTAGCAGCTGACAGTGTTTGATATAGTGATCTGGATAAGAGATGGCGAGGTGAAGGTTTAGATTTAAGCTCATTAGCTAGCTAAACAATATGTAAGCATGAAAACTTTTTTTTTCTTAATATCCAACTCACAGTGTTTGATATAATGACATTACATATATTAGTAATCTGGATAAGTGTGGTACCTGAACAAAGCAGTAGAATGGATGTAAGGTAACAATATGTAACATGAAACATGCTCTTCATCTAGAATATCCAACTGACAGTGTGTGATATTATTATAAGAATGTGGGTAAGTGATGGCCAGCTAAACAAGGTTTAGATGTTAGCGCAATTTATGTCAGCATAACATTTCTTTTCTTTCTTTTAAAATATCCAGCTGTCCAATCGACAGTGTTTGATACCATGGTAATCTCACTATCAGGATAAATAGTAGCTGAACAAGGTTTACATGTACCATTGTGTAAGCTGAAAATAGAAATAACGTATAAATAAAAAACATGTTTTTTTTCCTTTTATTTTGAAATATCCAACTGACACTGTTCGATATTATATTAATATCACTATCTGGATAAGTAGTAGTTGAACAAGGTTTACACGTAATCTAAAAAAAGTATTAAAAAACATTGAAATATCCAGCTGACAGTGTTTGATATTGTCGGCCTTTATAGTGATCTGATCTGGACAAGTGGTAGCTGAACAAGGTTTAACTGACAGAGTAGAAAGACTTCAGCTTGCATTTAGACATGAGATATGAGATATGTAGATATGAGGTGGAGCAGAGGAGAAAAGATAATAAAAATTAAAAATAGAGAGTGAAGACACTAATTGTCATCTGTGTACTAGTGTAGTTATTGTGATTTATTGTCAATTTCTTGTCACTTTTACCTTTTCTTGTAACTCTAGCTAGGTTTTTGTGCTAAGATCAGTGCAATGGATTTATCAGACAAGTGACTGACAACTTGAGAAGTCAATATTCTTTGTACTTCAGGGACTAAAAATAGAATTTTAATTTGTTTTTGAACTAAACCATTAATCACTTGAACTTCGGGATTATGAGTCAATTTATTGAATAAAGCCATGAAGTAAGAACCCAACCCTTGTAAACAAAGCGTAGCAAGCAATTTACATCAAAAAAAGGTATAAGACTGAAATTCTAGTATGCATAAGTTGGTGATGGGTGTGAATTTTTACATGAAGGACTCAGACTCGGACATTGAGGACTCAGACTCAGACTCGAACATTAAAAAGTGGCAGGGACTCGGACTCGGACACCAGGGACTCGGATGAGGAGGACTCAACTACAGCCATGATAACTACCCTACTTTCTAAAAGCACCTCACAAATCATCATTTCTTTAAGACTAATTAGACAATGTAATGGTATCACAACATTTTCGGCACATTATATATATATAGATATATATATAGTTATATATCTATATATATATAGTTAAAAATATATAGTATGTTGAGCAATCAAATAATTTATATTGATTTAGTCAGTGAGATTGAATAGAATAATGAGCCTCACTCACCTCCCATTTCATCCAAATACAATCAAATAATTCAATTCTATGAATATCCTATGTGTTTGTACAAAGGTCACAATGTTAAATTTAAGTATTTTCATCATTCAAGTATGAACATTTACTCACCTAATCCTATAAATTAAATCCTACATCTTTTACCATTCTTTACCTTTTAGGCACATTGGCGAAAGGTTAAGGTGGAACCCAAGTACGCTGGAACTCTACCCTGGTGAGTGGCGTTATATAAATGTAAGTCGTTTTGCTGTTGTTGATGTTTCTGAAAATGATCTGAATATGTGTTTTAGATCTGAAAATGGTTTTGCAACAAATCTTTTTTGGTTGGTTTGTTTGTCATTTGGTTTTACACTCAACATCATTATCTTGTTTTTTGAAAATGGAGCTCCGACTAGGTTATGTAAACTATGTTGTGTGCATAATTGCTGTCATGTGAGAAGTTGCGGTAGGATTTGTGAAAAATCATATCAAATATCGCCAACAAAATATGAAAGCACAGCATGCAGTGGATTGGTTCCAACACGCTGAGGCTGTTTTGCTTTGGTTAATGTTTGTGAAGTAAGGCTGCGAACCTGTGAGACAAAAACCACAACCAGTAATAAGCAGAAAACTTGTTTTCAATCACTTTTCCCCCCCAGCAGCTCAATACAGTCCTGATGTTATCAGAATGCATGAATGCCCAAAAGAGACAATCTAGGCTGGGAATGTATGTTTGCTCTGGTAGAAGGATCTGAAAATCAAGGCTTATGATGAAGTTAATAAAAGGAGCTAAGGCAGTTGGAATGATGTGCTGCCCCCTACAACTTATTCAGTGTTAAAACATCAAACAAAGGCAAATTGTATTAGTAAGACAATAATATTCTATAATTGTATCAGTAAAACAATAATACCGATCACTGAGGGACAATAGAAGTTGAACTGATGCAAAATTCTAGTAGAAATTCTATAAAACAAAATAATTTGGAAATAGAAGTTTGCACAAGGTAAGCCGTCTTGTTATAGAGTACTATTTCATCCAGAAAATATACAGGCAATTCACTTCACGCTATATTCGGTGAAGTGATTTGAGAAGTATCAATGACATGATAAGGTGCAATAATGAAAGCAAGAATTGATATTATACTCTATAACTAACAAGCTAATCATTGGGTCCCTATGTTATCCAATTCAACATCTCTTTGTGGCGCATTTACATAATCGATGATATTCTCACATTTGTTCCTGGTATAAAGCGGGAGCATTTGTGAGTCTGTGGCACAAAACCTGGTCATACACTTCGTGGCTGAGTGCAAACTGGCTGCCACATTCACCCACAAAACACAAAGTCTCTGCACTTTATAGAAGTAGAGCTTTGGGGGCATGAAAGACCAAATGTAAGAATTATTATAATAAGACTGCTCATAATTCAGGTTCAAATGCACTAAATTTGACTTAATTTTAACTGTGCTTTGCTTTTCAAGTCTTGTGTATGTTGGGGGAGACTAATAAATGTAATTAAAAAAAAATCTGGTCACTCAATCCAAGATTGTTTGTGGGACACTGCTGTGCACAATTGGCTGCCACGTTTTGCCCACAAAATGCATAGTCAAGTTATAGTATATTCTATGAAGCACTTTGAGATGTCTCAAAGATGTGATAAGGTGCTGTATCAATGGAAAGATTATTATTATTATGTAGGGTCTGGCGATATATCGATATATCGGTTATATCAATATAATTTTCATATCGATATGCTGATATCGGAATTTAAAATATATCGATATATCGAAAAATTAGATATTAAAAAAAAATAGATATATCACAAATATCGATATATCGTGTCCGGTGATATATCGATATATCGGTATATATCAGTATGATGCAGACTTTTTCAACTTGCGCACCCCCGAATACGCTCGCACCTCTGAATATGCATGCACCTCCGAATGCACGTGCATGCGCAGGACAAAAAAACCGCGATATCGATATATCGGTATATATCGATATGGGCAAACCGATATATTGATATCGGAAAATTTTGATATTGACGGACCCTATTATTATGTATCATATGGTATTCTTGATCTGGTGCTTGATACCAGCAAGTACACACCACCAAATAGTTGCCTTCCCCAGCAATTACATGTCACCACTATCTTTATAATAATAATAACCCTTGAATTTGATATAGCGCTTGTTATGTCTTCCAGACATCTCAAAGCGCTTCACAGAATATACTGTAAAGTGAATTGACTGTATATTTGTCGGCGAAACTTGGCAGCCAATTACGCACAGCAGTGTCCCACGAACAATTGTGGATTGAAATGACCAATTTTATTACAGTATTGTGGTTTTTTTTTGCGGGATTATTATGAGGCGTGTGGAATAAGGTTTTGCCCTGACCTGCCTGGATTCGAACACAGGTCTTACGCTTGTAAGGTGAATGCTCTTTATAAACACAAAACACAAGAACAACAATGAGCCTTACGTTATCCTTGCACACCTATAAATTCTCAAAGTGCATCTGAAACTTTAAAAAAAAGTGTAGTGACTCTGCATTTTTGTTAGCAAATGTGGCAGGCGATTGGGTGTGTGGCACTGCCCTGGAGTCAGCCATTAAGTGAAATAACCAATCCATGACTGTTTGTGGGGACGTTGCTGTGCGCAATTGGCTGCCATGTTTCGCCCACAAATATACAGTCAATTCACTCTACAGTCTATTCCATGGAGCCCTATGACACATCTAGAAGACGTAAAAAATGCTATATTAAATGCAAGGATTATTACTATCAATATTATATCCAGATTTTTAATTGGGGACTGTTGCCCGGAGAGAAGCTCGCTTGACGTTTCGAACTGCGATGCGAGACCTTTAACCTTTAACGCCCACCTGAACAGGGACAGTCAGTGCCTCCGTTTGTGATGCGTGATGCCACAAACACATCTCATTGATTTCCAGAATTGCGGTGACTGAGAATAAAAGCGGGCATACCATCTAATGATTGCTTGCACCTGCTTGATACTATTATACAACTTTTTCCTCACAGCTGGGCTTTCGTTTCTTTACAGATTTACAAAGCTCTTGTGTCCAATCTTATGGCTTGACCTGCAGAAACAACTTTTTACAACTAATTATTCCATGCCATCATCTTAACTCAATTGTTGCTCTGATTCCTCACACATGTTCAGCAGACTCAACCCTCCACCTCTATTTTTCAATCAGTTTAAACCATTGGGTCATTTGAGTTTCACACCTGTTCCCACTCAGGCACTTTGTGGACTCTACTTCAGGTGCAATTAACTAAATATAGTACCACCTTAATTTTGCGAGGAAATTAGTGCACTGCTGTTATTCACGCATTCTTACATTGTGCCCTTATCACAGCTGCTGTGGTACAGTGCTGTGCGCCCAGGGATGCTGGTCACCTGGGTCTGTTTGTCTCAGTTATGAGTGTTTCATTGATTCTCAGCCAGGCAATTAAAAGGAGTGCCAAGCGAGAGCAAGAACTAGAAACATAGATTTTTGTTCCAAAACGTGGAGTCGAGTAGCTCAGTGGTTTGAGCACACGCTTCGCAAGCCAGAGACCCGAGTTTGATTCCTGGCAGGGCAAAACCTTGGGCAAGTTTACTTAGGGGGTTTCTTGTACCAAACACCAGATCAGGGGCACCACAGGTTGCAGATAAAAGCTTCCCCCAACACTATCTCCGATTATTTTGAAAAGCACAGCACAGCTCACATTAAGGTATATTTGTACATTGTGAAGGAAGCTGGAAAGATGCATTTATAATGATAATAAATAATAATCCTTGCTATATTGATATAGTACTTTATCACGTCTCTGAGACATCTCAAAGCGCTTCACGGAATATATTGTAAAGTGAATTGCCTGTATATTTTGTAGGCAAAAAGTGGCAGCCATTTGGGCACAGCAGTGTCCCACAAACAGTCGTGGATTGAGTGACCAATTTGTAATGATTAATTAATCATCTTTATGTTTGGTGTATTGTACTAAACTTATTTAGTCACTCATGTAGCAAGACTGATTGATTTTCCAAGTTAGAGCCCAGCTTGTGATTGTCCTGATGTGAAAGGCGCTCTATCAATGTAATTTTGTTGTTGTTGTTGTCCTGGTGCATTTGCAATCTAAATTATTGTATATGATCTTGATAAATGAATCACCAACTCTCTTCAGGTGAATATACTGTAAACTGTAGGGATTCTTCTTACAGTAGCAATGATTGTTACTGCAAGTATGACCACACTCATAATACCAAGAAAAGCAAAACAAATTGCTATGCTGGTAGTCAGAGATTATTACACATGTTTCAGGGTATTTTGGAGGCTAGACATTGTCTGATAATCCAAGAAACATGCGCATTCATGCATGCCACTCACAAACTAAGTCTATTTAGATCATTTCTTGTTTAGTCAACCACATGATAGGAACATGGGATGAAAGCATTCAGAAGAAAAAGGCATTTTATAACACCTTACCACATCAAATGGTCTCTGAGCACTTCACAAGCAATTACTGTCAAGTGCAGTGACTGGTTTTGTGGGCAAACAGTGCAGTCCTTTGCTCCAGGAAGCTAGGGTTGTTAGCAAGGACACCAGGGGAAAAAGCTCTTCTCTTTTCAAATAATGCCAATAATAATATTCCTTGCATTCGATACAGTGCCTTTCACATAAGGAGGAAGTCTCAAAGCACTTCACAGGATTTATTTCAAAGTGTAATTTTTAGGTGAACATGGTAGCCAATTTGCACAGAGCAATGTCTCACAAACAGCCATAAATGACTAATTGTATCTCAGGATTGTTGGCCAATAACCCAGGAGAAACTCCCTTCTCTTTTTGAGTAGTGCCACGGGATTTTTGAAATCCATTTGAACCAGCAATGGGAACTTGATTTAACAATTCATCTGAAGGATGCCACATCTGACAATAAGAATAATAATCCTTGCATTTAATATAACGCTTTTCACATCTTTATCAACGTCTCAAAGCGCTTCACAGAATGTACTGTAAAGTAAATTGACTGTATATTTGTGGGCGAAATGCAGCAGCCAATTGCGCACAGCAGTGTCCCACAAACAGTCATGGATTGAAATCACCAATTTTATTATTGTGGGTTTTTTGGAGGGATTATTATTAGGTGTGTGGAGTAAGGAAACTTGGCTAAGGTTTCACCCCGACCTGCTTGGATTCGAACACAGGTCTCACTCTTGTAAGGCGAGTGCTCTAACCACTGAACTACAGGAGCTCCACAATGCAGTGCACCAACCCAATGCACTGGATTGTTACCCAAGGTTAGACCAGTTCAAAGTCCAAACATGGGGCTTGAAGGCACGAGCATCTGACTCCGAGGAGAGAGCACTCCCAACTGAGCTAAGCTGACACACAAAGTATTTTTAACATCCACCTGAATAGACTTCTGTTTAATCTGTGTTTTCTGAAAGGTGACCTCTCCAAAAATACAGCATTCTCCTATGCCTGTTTTGAGTACCAGTGTGGAGTATGTGCTCAAGTCCTGACTTGGGACTTGAATCCATAATTGTCTGGCCCTGGAACAAGAATGCTATCAACTGAGCCAAGCCAATGCGACACAATATGGATAAACCTTACAGCTATCTACTCTCAAACAAGCATTCCTATCTCTTGGGCAAATAGGAGATGTGTGAATAACTCTTTAAGATATGTAAGGCTGCTGTGCACGAGAGTATGTTACTTTCGTGTAAACTGCGAGTACTATTGTGAAATTTGGCTTGTCCTCAAGAGTGCCTGTGATGAACTGTGGAATTGAAACTGTCACAGAGTGAAGATATAGAGATAACCTTAGCATGAAATGGGTTTACACATCTGTTTGCAATTCTAGTGTTTTTATATGCTTCCAGATCTAGGTTTTTGTTTTAATAAAAGGACCGGAGTCAGGATTATAGTACTTGTGAATGATGAGCAAAACCTGAAACGCACACTATTGCTTTTTCTGATGCATTGTAATAATGTGCGCACAAGGAAAGTTGAACAAAACCATGCTTCTTACAACAAAACAATCCATGTTCTGTGCTCTTTGGTATATTTGTGCTAAACTCATTTAGTCACTAATGCAGCAAGACAGATTGATTTTCCATGTTAGAGACCAGCTTGCGATATCCCCTGGCGATTTGGAATCTATATTTTTACATATGATCTCGGTAAAGGAATCACACAGTTTAACAGGCACATTGCATTCCGTTCCCCATCCAACAAGTCCTCAAGATGGTTGGTTATTTTATGTTGTTCCAAAACAGAAGAAACAAAACATGAAGACACATCTCGTGCTATGCGGTTTTGTATTGAAGGTCACATTTGACATTGGCAGAGCAATTTTAATAATAATTTTTTTTTAAAGAGATTTTCAAGCCAAACATGATTCATCAAAATGTACAGAGTTGAGACCTGCAACCAAAATGCTTTCTGCACCTGAATGCTAGCAGAAATAATAGTACAAGCTCAAAGCTTCTAAGTCTCAAAAAAAAACCTCAGCCTTTTAGCATCTTTGTTTTTTCTGTCTTAATTGAATCAAGGCAGGAGTTGTGATAAAGTGCAAATGACTGAAATGCATAAAGAAACTGAGAGGTGATCTGTTCATTAAATACATTCTTGAATATCAAAGGCAACTTATTCATATCTGGATTACTGAAATATTTCCTCTGTACTCTACAACTTTTATGTTTACAATAGACTATTATCTCCGAGTACACTGGTATGTCGTTCAGTCACGCGCGTATAATGTTTTATAACCACTGACCTAAATTCTTCTGCAGCCACCTTTTAAAAACTACACAGTAGCTTAGCGGATTAAGCGTTTTTGAATACAGTACTGATTAAAAGAAGGTTTCGAAGAAAGGCAGAAACATAGCGATGTATTATGAAACCACTTGGGAACATTTGATACGTTCTTTGACTCCAGGCTGCAAAACACCATTTTTGTTAATAAAGCAATAATCCTTTCATTTGATTATAGAGCCTTTCACTTTGGGAGGTCGTTTCAAAGTGCTTCACATGATTTACTATAAAGTGTGTGACTGTATTTTGCACAGTCACACCAAAAATGGAGCAACAAATTTGCATGGCTCAAAAAAAAGCCATTTTATTTTATTTGGAAAATTGTTAGCCAGGACACCGGGAAACATTCCCTTCTCTTTTCGAACTTACCTGAACAGGCAGTCAGGATCTCAAGTCATAACCTCCACTGACCCCATTAATTCTCCTCCACCAATAACTGTCTCCTCCATCCATTTTCACATGCTTCGCCCATCCTCTCCTTCAACTCCAATTGCGAGGAGATGCAGGACGTCCACGAATCCCAAATGAAGGGAATCCATTCAAGCACCTCTACCCTGTCCACCTCTATCCCATCATTACCTCTCCCTCATGACCATCCGCCTCCCCCCCCACCACCACCACCACACACATATAGAGTAAAAGCCAGTTTATCCGGCACCCGCAGGAGCAGACCAATGCCGATTAAAGTGCCTGCCTAATATTTGGGCAGCCCGTGGCTGAAAACCCACCCCCAAGTGGTACTTATTGTTAAAACTTCTAACCTTTACTGATTGAGGTTTGCAGTCCAGCGATTCTTTTTTAAATGGAGGACGCCAAGCGGGTGCAAAAAATGGCAGAGCGATTTTAAAGTCTCACGACTTTACTAGCGGCAAACCGATAACCCGATAGCCCTAGGCTCTACTAGCAGCAAACCGAAATAGTGCACCTGCGCAACACTGTGGATTATCGGCTAGCGTTACTGGCTTGCCACTATTATGGCTTTAAAGTCGTGCTCCATTTTTTTCACCTGCTTTTTGTGTGCTCAATTTCAAAAAGAATCGTTGGACTATAAATCTCAACTGCAGCATCATGGCTTCAAGCACAGCATCTACTAGTAAAGGTAAGAAGCGCAAGAAAGTAGTTTTAACAATAAGCACCAATACAATATTCTGTTATTCTGTTATTATTTATGCATTTACAAATACTCCACTGGTATTGTTCCGGATAAGTTCCGGTTTATCAAATGGGGACTTTTTTTTTGGCATGCCGTTTATACGGAAGTGCCGGTTCATCGAGTCATGGATAAATGGGCTTCTACTGTACCTTCGACCCTATCTCTTATGTCATCTACTTTGCCACCACTAGCGTCTTCTTCTCCAGCTCCTGTACAGTCATGTGTGGCGTTCCCTAGAGCTCTGCCTTTGGCCCTCTCCTTTTCAACATGTATATACTCCATCAGCGTGACATCAACCATAGGCATGGAGTCAACTTCCATATGTATGCGAATGACACCAACTCTATCAGTTTGCCTCTACTCTTGATTCCAGGATTACTGCTGTCCTGACACACTGCCTGTCAATCATCAAGTCCTGGATGAGATGTAACTTTCTACAGTTGAATGTCAACAAGACTGAGGCCTTATTGATTGGCTCGCACTGCGCCTTCACACATCAGGCACTGGCAGCATCAACCTCCATGGTTGCATACTCCACCTCACCAAGCCAGTCAGGAACCTGGGTGTCTTGTTCGATCCTCAACTATCTTTCCTCCCCCACATCCTTGCCATGACTGCTCTGCCTTCCCTCACCTCCGCAAACATTGCCCAACTCCACCACTACCTCAACCCTCAGGTAGCTGAAAGTCTCATTCATGCCTTCATCACCCAGGTTCAACAATCCCAATGCCCTGCTTGTTGGCCTCCACAACTCCTCCCTCTGTAGTCTACAGATTATCCAGAACTCTGCAGCCCGTGTCCTCTTCCGCACCAAGCTCCGTGACTCCATTATCCCCATTCTTTCCTGACTCCACTAGCTTTCCATCAGAAGATCCAATTCAAGATGTTGGTCCTTACCTTTAAAGCCCTCCATGGCCTTGCCTTTGCTGTGTGACCCACTAACCCCCGACCAACCTGTTCACTGCCTCTGCTCAGTGGGTACCAGTCTGCTCCATGTCCCTTGACCCACCGGCTACACCTCTGGAATTCCATCCCGCAATCCCTCTGCCTCAACTCTATGTAGCCTCCTTAGGTCTCGCCTCCATCCTCTTCGACCTTACCATCAGTCACCCCACTTCTCCTCTCTACCATACACCCTCCCCGACGCCAGCTCGGGTCTGAAACACTGACTGTCCAGCCCATTGGGACATCCTCTCAACCTATAAGGGGCTATGCAAATGCAATTGTAGTTGGTGTTTGATAGGAACCTTTTCTGCAATAAATGGTGGAAAAAGTTGACGTTATATGAGAACCGATTCAATGATTATTGAGACTCAATCACAGGAAATTTAATTAGAAGGAAATCTGGACACAGAATCCACTACTACAAATACTTTAACAAAATCTCTCTTGCTTTCTTTCATACATATTGTGAAAATTGTGATTAAAAATTGTCCCCTCTATAATGTCTCATTGTTATATTCTCTAAAATTCAGGATCACTTGTGCACTCTTGTTGCGAGTATTGTTGAACAAAAATATACAATGAGAAAGCTGTTATTTAGTCCACAATAAAGGTACAAAAATATAAGACTCAAGAGAGTTTAGAACAAATTTATTTCCACGGAGAGTGGTGAGTATTTGCAACTTGCTTCTGAAAGCCATGCTTGAAGTAGAAAACATCAATGCACTTGAGAGGAAATGCAATCTCAATGTAAGGAATAATAGAACTGAGGGATATGCGTGGAGGGTGGGGTTAAGCTAGGGAAGGGGGAGTAATGGATAGATGGAGGATGATAGGATTTTAAACACAGATGTGGACTAGTTGGGCTGAATGACCTGTTCTGAGTAAGGATTAAGACTTCTGGCAGTGAGTTACATATTCCACATCTACAGTGCTGTAGATTCGATGTAAAACATGCCCACATGCTGATACTGTTCCGCTGTCACATGTGTTCATTGGACCCCATCCCCACCCCCCTCCTCTGCACCCAGCTCCACCTTTTGGCCCCACTCATTTCTGACACCATCAACCTTTCCCTATCCTCAGGCACCGTCCCTACCTCCCTTAAAACAGCCACCATCACCCCTATCCTCAAGAAACCCTCCCTTGATGCGTCGCAACCATTAAGCTATCGACCCATCTCCAACCTCCCGTTTTTATCCAAGGTCCTTGAAAGAGTGGTTGCCTCCCAGCTCCGCTCTTTCCTTTCAACTCACTCACTCCTTGAACCCCTCCAATCAGGTTTCTGCCCTGTTCACAGCACAGAAACTGCCCTGGTTAAGGTTACAAATGATATCCTAACCGCCTGTGACCAGGGCTCCCTTTGCCTCCTCGTCCTCCTTGACCTGTCTGCTGCGTTCGACACAGTCGATCACACCATCCTCCTCCAATGTCTTTCCATCCTCCTCCAATGGTGGGAGGAAAGACTGTGCCTTGACTGTGCCAGTCAAGGCACAGTCCTTGACTGGTTCCATTCCTACCTGACCCACCGTTTACACTTTGTATCTTCCAACGGTTTTTCCTCAAACCCCCGTACAGTTTCTCACGGCATCCCTCAGGGCTCTGTCCTCGGCCCCCTCCTTTTCACCATTTATATGCTCCCTCTGGGCGATGTCATCCGCAAACATGGGGTAAATTTCCACATGTATGCGGACGACACCCAGCTGTACCTTTCTGCCTCATCCCTCAACCCCCAGACCATCGATGTTTTGACAGCATGTCTGTCCGACATTGAGTCCTGGACGAGGGACAACTTTTTGCAATTGAACGTGAGTAAGACCGAGGCCCTCCTGATTGGCTCAAGCCAGCGCCTCCGCACATCGGGCGCTGCCAGCCTCAACATCCAAGGCTGTACTCTCCACCTCACAAAGCCAGTCAGGAACCTCGGCATCACGTTCGACCAAAAACTCTCCTTCCTTCCCCACATCCGTGCCTTGACCGGCACCGCTTACTTCCACCTGCGCAACATTGCCAGGCTCCGCAATTATCTTACCCCCCGCGCTGCCGAAACACTCGTGCACGCGTACATCACCTCAAGGCTGAACTACGGAAACTCTCTCCTCGTCGGCCTCCCCAGTTCCTCCATTCACAGGCTGCAGGTCATCCAGAACTCTGCAGCCCGTGTATTATCCCGCACCCACCTCCGCGACCATATAACCCCCACCCTCGCCCGTCTCCACTGGCTCCCCATCCTCCAGAGGATCGAGTTCAAGATCCTCGTCCTCACCTTCAAGGCCTTACATGGCCTTGCCCCGCCCTATTTAAACAATTTACTCTCCCCTTACAAGCCCACCCGGACCCTCCGTTCAGCAGGACTTGGTCTGCTCCAAGCCCCCCGTCCGAACCGCCCCACCATCGGAGGCCGGGCCTTCAGTTTTTCTGCTCCGACCCTATGGAATTCCATCCCCCAATCCCTCCGTCTCGTTTCTTCCCTTTCCTCTTTCAAGGCTGGTTTGAAGACTTTCCTCTTCGACCGTGCCTTTTGTTCCACCCCGAATTCTTCGACCTCCCCTACCTGTTTCACCCCTTCCCGAACACTCCCCTCCCAGCTCGGGTCACACGCCTCCTGTGCAGCGCCTTGGGACGTCCTCCCGACGTGAAAGGCGCTTTATAAGTGTAATTTGTTGTTGTTGTTGTTGCTTTTCAGTGCAGCAGGAGTTTCATGTTGGAAACCCAGCACTATAAATGTGATGCTATAATTTATTTGATAATAGCCTGTTTTTTTTCTTTTCGCCCTTCTCTGCATAGAGACACCTCCCTTTATCGCCTCGAGCATCTATTTTCCAGTGATACTGATGCTCTCGGGCAAAATACTGCAGGAAATAAGACGCTAGGAGGAAGTGAAAACTCACACAAACTCCTAAACTTTGATGAATAAACGCACATTGGTTAATGGAACTTGGCAGCTCCAAGTTGGTTTGCTAAAGTTTTCCTTCCTTTACATTTCCTCTCCAGAGATTTTCCTTTCCCCCCACCCCCCATCCCCTTTTTCAATTCTGCATCAGTGCCAAGCTGGAACCTAGCTGAAACTTAACTCCAGATGAACACCCAATAAATTATTTACAGCTTGCTGCACCCCGGAGAAATGTGCTATTTCTAGTACAGTGAACAGCTTGAGTAAGACACACAAGGTACGTTGCGAATCCAAATTTATTTTTCTTCGTGAAACAATCTAGTTAGTTTGGTCCTAAGCCTTTGTTTCACTGTCGCAGCTCCATCTCCTCGCCTCAGTGAGAGAGTGAGTGATTTGATCATCTCTTCTCAGCTCCGAGTGGTTTGGCTTCTCTCTGTGCAGCGAACACTGGGCATCGTTGCTATATTCAACAATAATAGACTGGTAATAGACTGGAGACTTGGGCTGTGCAAACTCGCACCGAAGGGCCAAGAGTGTACCCCTTGGCATCCATTCTCTAGAGTAACAGCCACTAAAGCCACGGCTTGTGAGCTGCGTAGCTCAGAGGAGAACTGAGCTGTATTTCCAACAAACAGTTGAGTTTAGATCCCCTTAAATCATGCTTGAGATGTATAGTGTTCTGGTCAGGCACAACTTGGAAAACTACAAACATTTGGATGCAAACATACTGATCACTTCACAGTTGTTTGTGAAACATTGCTGGGCTCAAATTGGTTGCCATATTCACCTACAACATACTCATTCACTGCACTTTATAGTAAAATATTGCAATGCACTTTGAGACATTTTGACGATATGATAAGGCACTATATCAAATCCAAGGATTATAATAGAAGTAAATTCTACCATAGCTTTCACTATAAACTGCTCTGACATGTAAAATCTTGTGAATGATTCTAATTCAATCATCTGTCCCACTGACTAACCATCCTGTGTGAACGTGTGAGCCATTTGAGGTTATTTTGAAGAGCCAGTAAGAACATGAATGAGAAGCTGTGGTTTGTCTGCGTTACCTGCTGGCTTCACAGTAAATCAGAGATCTTTGGCACGGAGGAGTTGTAAGGTTTCAACAAAAGGAATAACCTTGACAAGATAAGCAAAATATGTCAATATAATTTCCAACAAGCGGGATGATAAATATTACATCAGATTTCCCTCCCTCCCTCCTCTCCAGAACAAATATGGTCAATCACCAGATCTTAATATAAATCACATAATACTTCTTTGCTATCTGTGCAAGCCCTTATCTGGCTTTTACAATTCTAACTGGATTAAATTCCAGTTCACACAGACAAGCTGATAGATATGTTGATACCAGTGTGGAAATGCTAAACCGATGTTTACATACCCAAAAAGAAAAAGCTTTGATTTAAAGTTCTGAACGGTTTAAAATTCTCTAGCTCTTATCTGTGTTGTTCCTCATACCCATGGTATTCTGCCATGGGTCAGAATACCCTCAGTTATTTATTCTCCCATATTATTACTGAATGAGGCTGATATGTGCAGCTTATGTCTAAAAACGACTTGGCTGTCAGAGGTTTGTTAAATCAAGCAATCCATTTCACTGTAAATGTTAGTGAGTTTACGGAGTGCTGATCTGACCAATATTGCGGAATTCTATAGTGCGTCAACGGGTCCAATGGTCAAAGATCCATAAAGAAGTCCTGTACATAGTGGTTAGAGTACTCACCTCGCAACTGAGAGGACCCAGTTTCGACTCGCAAACACAACTAAATCCTAGGCAAGTTTCCTTAGTCCACAAGTCTCTGTTTACATAGCAGTAAATAGAATTGCAGTTGTTAGAGAATTGGCAGTTTGCTTTCCAGGGGTAAGAATCCCTTAAAAAAAATTATAATCTAATCACTTAATCCACAGCTGTGGGACATTGACTGCTGTGTTTCACCCACAAAACATACAGTCAATTCACTTTACAATACAGTATATTCGGTGAAACGTTTTGAGACATCTCAACAGCATTATAAGGCATTATATATCAAATGCAAGGATTATCATTATTTAGTTCCTCAATTTGACCTGCAAGATAATAATAATAATCCTTACATTTGATATAGCGTCTTATCAGTCTTCTAGGAGTCTCAAAGCGCTTCACAGAATATACTGTAAAGTGAATTCACTGTATATATGTGGGCGAAAGATTTCACAAGCAGAAAAAGATATTCAAACCACTGTATCTGAGCAGATTTCTCCACCTATCTACTGACGTGTTAGTGAAAGAGTGAGTAAGTTACAGTGATGGGTCTTAACTAAGCATTGAAATCCAGGGTAGCAATGAACATTACAATAACAATGACTTGCACGTATATTGTATCCTTTATGCAGAATGCCTCAAAACGCTTAAGAAATATGATGGGGAGAACTGAGCAAGAGACACAAAGGAGAATCTTTGGAAGTTGATCATGTGCCCCACCGGCCAAAGTATTTTGGGTTGTTGTGAAGGCAAAAAGAATGTGAGGCAAAGTTATTTGTGAAGAAATTTTTAGAAAGCAGGGGCACAATGGTGGGACAATAGGGTTTGAGAAGATTGCATAGATGAGGAGACTGGTGAGATTTTGAAGACGTCTGGAAGAAAAGATTCCTCAAAAGTGAAGGCACTGGGGTGCAGACAGCCAGTGGAACTTGACGAGGATGGGAGTAATATGTGTGCTGAGATTGTTACTGGAGAGAACATGAGCTGCAAACTTTTGGATGAATTGGAGTTTACAGAGTTAAGGAGTTAAGGAGACTGGTGAGGAGAACATTGGAAAACATTGATGAGTAATAAGGCATGAATAAGGATTTCAGCAGCTAAGCGGTGGGTGGGAGTAGGGGTGGGGGGTGTTGAGTTGAGGGAGTAAATGTGATTGTAGCATTCAATACAAGCCTGTTAACAGCATTATTTACTGTTGGGGTGATGGGATCTTGCACTCCCACTAAACATCTGGCTGCAGCATCAACTGCTCTTCAGATCCTCGCCAATTCTGCAGATTTGGCGTGACGGCCACTCTGGCTCGTTGGAACAATCCACCCAATTTTATTTCTGCACAATCGTATATTTTGAGAAGATAACTTTGTTTGAAGCCAATGCCTCACAAGTGAGTTGCATGCATATGAACCATCGAAGGAATGTGACCTCAAATGCTGTGCACGCTCTTTTGAACTATTTTATTACAGAGCAGATTTTACAGCCTGTTTCAATGTAATAACTGTGACTTATGATGCGCACTATATCTATTATGGTTGGGGAGGGGGAGTGGGGGCTGGTGGTGGGGAGCAGCGGAGATGGGAGGAGGCAGTGAATGGATTGAGTGCATTCATTCAAAAATAATCACAGGATAATAAGTTTACATAGGGTGTTGCCTTGCCTCACACATGGAGTAAGTATACATTAAGACTAAGTCCTATAGATTTGTGGTTAGAGCACTCGCCTCACAAACAAGAGGACCTTTTGTTTCGCCCACAAGTATACAGTCGACTTTCTTGCTTTTCTTCCCCCTGCCTCGACCCCTCCCCTTTTGCTTCTTTACCCCCTTTTGCCCCTAGTCCCACTTCCGTGACTGATTGTGGGACACTGCTGTGCGCAATTTGGCTGCCCGCTTCGCCCACTAATACAGTTACTTTTCCTACTATTCTTCATCCTGCCCTGATCCTTCCCACCCTGCTCTTGTCCTACCTGACTGTACAGCGCCTTGGGATGTCCTCTCGACGTGAAAGGCGCTATATAAATGTAAGTTTTGTTTGTTTGTTTGTTTGACCTGAATTTGATTCCTGGACATGGTGAAATATTAGGCAAGTTTCCTTCCTCCACATGCCTCTGTTTACTTAGCAGTAACTGAGAACCTGGTTGTTAGTCAATTGCCAGATCGATTTTCCAGGAGTGAGAATCCCTTCAAAAATCCCTTCAAAAATATAATTTTTTTAATTTAAAAAGTGGTCACTCAATCCACAATTCTTTTGGGTCACTGTGTGACGGCCACTCTGGCTCGTTGGAACGATCCACCCAATTTTATTTCTGTACAATCGTATATTTTGAGAAGATAACTTTGTTTGAAGCCAATGCCTCACAAGTGCGTTGCATGCATATGAACCATCGAAGGAATGTAGGGGTGGGGGGTGGTGAGTTGAGGGAGTAAATGTGATTGTAGCATTCAATGCTGAATGATTGGCTGCTGTGTTTCACCAACAAAATGTATAGTCAATTCACTTTACAGTATATTCTGTGAAGTGCTTCAAGACGTCTCAAAGGCGTGATAAGTTGCTCTCGCAAATGCAAGGATGATTATTTTTATTAAGTGGGTGAACAGCAGGGGCTAGATGAACATGAAAATCATTCCACCAGTAATGGTCGAGCTTACAAATAGAAATTGGTCAGTTTGCTGCAATGTAGTCCAACACAGTAAGGATCCTTTTCCGCACATGTCATATTAAACATTGTAATAATTGCTGCAAATGTGTGACTCATACACCAGTGACCCTGTTTATCTGGCTAATTTGGCTCTGATAAACGTGGTTGCACAAATAAATTACAACTGTGTAATACTCACGGGATCTTCCATTAATCTCATCATAAAAAGACCTCCGGACTTCTCAATGATGTCAGTATTAAAGGGTCCTTGGAGTCCAATTTTAGTCTTGTAGTGGGTATTAAACAGTTCTTGCATAAAATACAATGTCAAAAACACTCAGCAATTCTCTAAGGAACTCAAAGCCTGCTGGCTTGCAAACAAAGGTAAAGTATGCATCTGCATCAAATGAATTATCATCCACATGGATGTGCCATTTTAAAACAAATTATAATGCAAAGTCAAGCCTATGAACTGCTTGATCAACCTGAATGAAGCACCAATACTCCAATATTGCTGCACTGATTTAAATATCCTGCATGAGACACAGGATGAAACCTCACTGTGCAAGAAGATGATTGCCTATTATGTTCATCACTGGATAGTCAATCTCTAATAATCTTTTTAAGATTATTAATAGTATAGACTGAATTAATAGTAATTCAGTCACTCAATCATGACTATTCGTGGGACACTGCTGTGTGCAATTGGCTGCCGCGTTTCTCCCACAAATATACAGTCAATTCACTTTACAGTATATTCCCTAAAGAATAGGATGTGAAAAGTGCGACATCAAATGTAAGGATTATTATTATTATCATAAAGTCCATTAAAAAGAACTCTTCTAAGAGTCAAGAAAATGCAGATAATAAAACTGAAGTCTAACATCTCTTAGTTTTGTTGTTTCCATGACCTCCTATCCCCTTACCAACCTGCCCACCCCCTTCCACTCAGCAGGCTCTGGCCTGATCCATGTCCCCTGACCCACCCGCCCAACCATTGGCGGGTGAGCCTTCAGCCACTCTGCCCCTGACCTCTGAAACTCCACCCCGAAGTCCCTTTGCCTCATCCCTGGCCTCCTTCAAGTCTCATCTCAAGACTCTTCTCTTTGATGGACCCATTGGCAACTTCTTAACCCCCTCTTCCCTCTCCACCCCCTGTCCTCAGCTCGGGTCTGAAGCAATAACTGTCCAGCGCATTAGGACGTCCTCCTGATATGACAGGTGTTACAAAAATGTAATTTTGTTGTTGTTGTTGCTGCTAATATAATGATGGGAATTTTATCGAGTCGGTGGGGATGTGTGAAGGAGCTAAATCAAGCTACACGTTAATACCTCAGCACTCTAGAAACCACTGGGTCAGTTGTGTATTTCTCTAGTAAGGAATCCCATTAGAATTCTAAAGAATGCCGGGGAACTTCAGTCTGGAAGTAGATCGTCATTGGAATGGAGTTCCCATGAAGTGGCATGGCTGACCTCTGGTTAATGGAAGGAGTAGCCTTTTGCGAGACTCAAGTTCCTTATAAAGCCTGTTCCTGTTAAGCAATACTGCAAATTAAACCAGTGCACTTTCTATTGATGACATCCTCATCCTGCTGGCCTCAGTTTTATGAAATACGAAGGGTTAACCTAGAGGTCAAACTGCAAGTTAATATGAGGGTTCCGGTGGCCAGTTAGAATGGGTAGGGGAATGGAAGTTGTTGCTTGAACAACAACAACAACAAAATTACATTTATAGAGCACCTTTCATGTCAGGAGGACACCAAGGCACTGAACAGTTAGGTCTGGACCAAGTGTAATGAACGTGTTTTGTTCATAACATTCCATAGGTGAGCGTATTGAGATCAGGTTTGGCGCTGAAAAGATACTCAGCGGATATCTGCTGCCAAGGGCAAGGGAGGAAAGCAGAGACTCAAGTGACTCCACGCAGCCTTGTCTGGTGAATCATCATGCCCGAAGTTATACAACGGTAATTCAGGAGCCTGTCGGGTTCATCAACAAGACTTACGAGTAGGCATGCCCTCAGCTTCCCAACTACAATCCAAATGGATAGGGGTGATCCTAAATAGCCAACTCCCATGCTGCGGCTGCCATTTCTATTTTATGACACCTGTAAAACTATAACAGCTTGTGTCATACCATTCAGAAAAAAAGCAAGGTGAGAAAATTGTGCTGTATGAATGAACGATTCATGGTTTCTGGTTCAGGATCCTGGTTTCAATCCCTGCATTGAGCTAACTGATGTTAGCTGGGATAACTGCAATTATTGCCCTAGAGCTGAGGGTGGGAATGAATGGTTCCTATCACTGTTGACTTGCCAATCACTCCTGCTGCCAGGGTGGGTAGATGGATGGTGAGGACAGAATCAAGCTCACCTGTGATGTTGTATAATAATAATAATATAATAATACTTGCATTTGATATAGCACTTTTCACTTCTTCTAGACGTCTCAAAGCGCTTCACAGAACATACTATAAAGTGAATTGACTGTATATTTCTGGGCGATGTTCTCCATGATCATTATCCAAAAGACACCATTAGTTAGCTTCACCCACTAATATAGAAAGGGAAAAAGAATCCAGCCCTCTCTGCGTAGTTTTGCACATGAACAAGACCTTACGTGGATGAGATGCTAGAAGTCTGCCATTGGCTGTGGAACTCTAGCCAGCCTGAATTTACCTCCTTTAGCAGGGGAAGGGGTGCAAAGAAATAAAATTCAATACAACAACAACAAAAAATAAAACGCTGCCAATATTCCCATAATTTATTATATCAACAAAGTTAAATGATTTGGCCTAGGTTCCAGATTGGGGCCATTTTCAACTTGGGTGTCAAGAGGTGTCAATTGGTGGCAAGTACCAAGGTTGTGGGTCACAAGATAGAATAAGTGGACTTTGAAGTACTTAAAGCATAAAATAGAAAGACATTTGGTGGTGAAATTTGATGTTTCAAAACCCTTATGAAACAATGCAATGTTTACCTCATATGTCATATACAGAGGTAGGTTTCAGTTTAATTTGTTCAATTTCTTTGTGATCCACACATTAGGCATATGTTCCAAAGCTGCAAATTGCCAATTAAAAAAAAATCTTCTAGCTTTGTATAAACTGTTGTCCTGCCAACACCCTTACTTTTTTGAACTGAAGAGAGGGGGACATGAAAGAGGCCATTGAATGAAAAGGTTAATGTAGAAATGAACAAGAGATGTTGTGCCCCTGTAGTTATAACAATTTCACTTAGTTATAAAACAACACATAACAAAGATGGTTATGATTTTGAACCTTGTAAGTATCTATATCAAAAAATAAAATGTTTCTTAACAAATCCAATATGATCACACCTAATTTGTTATGAAATGTTACATTTTCACCCCATTGTGTTGAATGAATTGAAACAAAATTCAAGAATATTCAATATTTACAATGTTCACTGTTTTATTTTCTTCTCCCATCTCTTTACAAAATGTAGCTACTGAAACATTTTGGGGGATTAATAGTATCAGCTACCGAAGACATTGCTTGATATAAATACAAGTCATATTCATATAGTGCTTTTCATGTTGGGAGGACGTCTCAAGGTGTTTTACATTGCTGTTGGGCCCCTGAGATAGGGGATGGGAGCTGAGGCGAGTTAGGGGAAAGATGACTAAAAGCAGGTAAAAGAGGTGTAGCTTTGAACGTGGGGAGGCACGCAGCAAATCACAGGGGATTACAATTCCATAGAGTGGGGCAGATAGAGAAGGGGACATGAAAGAGGCCAGTGATCACTGAGCAAAATATGAGTGTTCTGAGTCGTAGCATAAATATAAAATCGATGCAGCTTGTATTTTTCAGTCACAATCATGCTAGAAAAGACTAACAAAAGAGCAGATCCCAGTTCGCCAAAGTAGCACGAGCGGTAAAAATATATATAATAAGAGTGGAAATACTTTGATCGCAGACACTTGCTTTCACTGAAAGTTACATGGCGAAAACGCAAGAGATAATAGGACCAAGGACAGTTTTAAATTCCCACAATTACCTTTGTTCAACTTGTTAAAAGTGTGAATCTTTACATCTGGAGAAGGCGAAGACTTACCTCTACATTGGAATTCCGCATTTTGTGCAAACCCTGGTGCGCACTGTATTCGTGGGTATTGATGAGCGGACGCTGGCGGAGGCAGTGGTTGGGTGGGTACGGGAGCAGGTACAGGATAAACAGGAACAGTCGGAGCAGAAGAGATCGGATCCCAAATTGCACCATTATTCGAGATAATGTGAGCTGTTTTGGGCAAGCATAAGTATCCTCCAAAATGGTTTATGCATTTCATTTCTCCCTTGCAAGCATCTGGTATAGTCTCACATTCATCAATATCTGCAAAAAAAATAGCAAAAGATTTATTTTAACTTCTTTCATACAGGCTACAGGTTCCACGTTTATTCAGCGCAATGATTCTTAAAAGGCATTGGCAGGTTGCACTGTAGGAAAGTGCCAATTCATTGTCGCCGAATATTGCTGTATTTGCCAATTCATCAAATCCATTCCAAACAATAAGACAGACACACTCTTGTAAATAACTGAAGTTCAAGTATGAGCCAAAGATAAAGTTGAATGGATTTATTTTCCACTCGTGCCTATAAAACATAGAGCAAGGAATTTTTTTTTTCCAAAAGACAAGCAAGAGGAGAAAAATAATGAGAAAATAAGTATGAAAAGGCAAAGAAGAAAGGAGATATGGGGGAAAGAGAACAAAATGCAGCAGTGATTTAAGTTGCAACCCAGTTACTACGTGTTTTACATCCTCACCTCTGCACTGTTGCCTTTCGGGATTCCATTCATAACCATCAGTACACTGCTGTAATAGAAGTAAGAAGAACCTCTTAAAGTACGGCACTGTGTCCATTAATCGTACACTTTTCACATTTCAGGTGGATGAGGGAAACAACAACACCACAACAACTTACACGGGATCGTGTACCAGAGCGCTTAAATTTGCAAACTGCAATAACTACTCCAACAATGTTTTCAGATTATATGAATGTTGCTCCTGTAGCTCAGTGGTTAGAGCACGCGTCTTACAAGCGTGAGACCTGTGCTCGAATCCAGGCAGGTCAGGGCGAAACCTTTGGCCAAGTTTCCTTACTCCACACGTATAATAATAATCCCTCAAAAAAAAATAAAAAAAAATTGGTTATTTCAATCCATGACTGTTTGTGGGGGACACTGCTGTGCGCAATTGGCTGCCGTGTTTCACCCCCAAATGTAATTCACTTTACAGTATATTCTGTGAAGCGCTTTGAGATGTCGATAAGATGTGAAAAAGTGCTATATCAAAATGCAAGGATTATTATTATGTTTTAAAGAACTCATCAGACATGATTGGGGGTGGGAGTGAGGGGGGAACATTTCTTCTATTGTGCAACGATATACATTCTAAAACCAATATCTCTTTCTTCTGTACCAAACCAACCAGAAGGAAAAAAGTAATTCAAGAGTTGATTACGGCACAGCTTGATGCTACAATTTGAGACATTGCTGTAGGAGTGTTCTGGACTGCACTTTAATATGACCTTGCACGGTTCTGAGCAAAAAGGGTGTCCAATTTCTAGAGCTACCTTACCGTGTATGTGATGGTTTCTTCAGATTCCTGTGAGGCTGCTCTACGCAAAATAAATGCGACCAGCAGAAACCATTGCAGCATCTTGTACCTGAGTGACAGTAAGAACACGTAAGCAACCCCGAAACGAAAACCCGCTGAACAGCAAAGTTTAGATACTTTAAGCTTATCATTCGACAAATGCATAAAGAGGAAAGGAATAAAGAGCTCTTTTACACAGATCTGTTGGAATGAGTTCAAATTGAACCTAACAATACCTTTACTTGTCTTAACATGTGAGAGACTCTTGTGAGGAGATATACCCCCCACCAACCAGTGTTTAGAGTATTCTTTACCCATACACAGAAGTGCATCTATTAAACTACATCAATTGACTTCTAATTTTTCAGCAATTCATGTTATGAATTTAATGTCCTGAATCTAGTTTTGAAACATGTGAACAGTCCCCTCCATCTCTCTTTTGGCATTTAATTTTCTGTGTGTTTTTCTTTGTGAAAAAATAATCTTGTGTACATCTAATGTTTATCTGTGCACATTTAAACAAAAATAAACACAACATATTAAGGAACATCACACAAAAAATTTCCCAGATATCTGAAATGACAAATTCTTGCAAGCCACCAAGTCTCTGACACACACTGTGTGGTCCAGGGTTGACACTGAGAGAATCCAAAATTCTAAATGATCACTTAACAAAAAGGGAACATGAAGATGTTAGCATTACCTTGAAGAGCAACCCAAGCTTCAAAAGATGTTTGCAATTCTCCTGATCGACTGTTGTTGGTTGTAGAGCTGTGTTTCAGTGTGTGAGCTGCAGTAGGGTTTGTGAGGAAGATCTTGTGTGACTCCCTCTACAGGTTCACACGCTCTCTCTCTCTCCAAAGTTCCGAATCACAGCACAACACACGAGCAATAATCTCCAGGGCACAGGCAAAGTGTCACTGACTCCAATACAGTACAAATAGGCAGGCGGGACTGACTCTCAGTACAAGCTTTTCAACAAGCCTTACAACACAGGCTGATGGGGCTGTCAGTCTGCAACCAAAGCACTGATTTTTTTTAATAAACAAAAGGTGGGGAAGTGTGGGTGGGTGGTAGTTTTTAGGAAAAGAGCAGTGGATTTAGAAAGTTAAATGCTCTTCCAAATATCAACCCAGGGATTTCAAACAGTGGGGAAATAACCCTTTATTTCTTTATTTCTTCGTTTAGAACATAAAGCAATTTGCATGTGAATATGCGTCAAGATTTCCAACTTCTAGCTTGTAATGAACCCAAATGTGCTGTATATAATTGTGCAGAGAATCAGCTTCTGAAGACAGGTAGTCAAGGGTATTGTGTTTCTGTTGGGGACAGAGAAAAACAGATATTTGTGTGTGATTTGTGTGTGCGAGAGAGAGAGAAATAGAGAGTGAATGGGGGAAAGGGTTTTGCAAGCGATTGAAAGGCTCAGGCTGGTTGGTGTCAGAGATCCTCTTGTGTTTGCACAGAAATCCCAGCTTCCAAAACCTAACCACAAAGCGTAGGCGATTTACTGCAGGAACCTTTGGCTGACGTGCCCCAAAAGGTCATCCAACAAGTAGCAATGGGAGAAGGGGAGCACACACACACAGGCAAAAAAAGACGAGAGCACACATGAACAAAACAAATAAGAAAATTAGTTAAACAGTCCACCCTCTTACCTGCTGATGGAACTTCTGTAGCTCAGTGGTTTAGAGCACTTGCCTTACAAGCGTGAGACCTGTGGTCGAATCCAGGCAGATCAGGGTGAGTTTAACACAAACCTTGGGTGAGTTTCCTTACTCCACACGTCTAATAATAATCCCTCCATAAAAACCACAATAAGAAAATTGGTCATTTCAATACATGACTCTATTGGCAATTGGCTGCCGCGTTTCACCCACAAATATACAGTCAATTCGCTTTACAGTATATTCTGTAAAGCGCTTTGCGACGTCGATAAGATGTGAAAAGCGCTACATCAAAATGCAAGGATTATTATTATAATTATTATTATTATTACTTGTTGAGCTCGGGGCTTGTTTCACTAGCTCCCTGTCTAATCTGCTTTGGAATGAAGAATGTGGATATTATCTTGTTGTAAAAACAATATTAAAAGTGGAGGGGAATGAGCACATTTCTGTCAATATAAAATGGAGAGGCAGCCATTAGGATCTCTCGCACACTGGTGTTTTGGTAATTTATTGAGTGTCATCTATTTTCATTCAATGGTAGAGAAATAGACGTGTGTGTAAGTGTAACAACATGACCACAATCACAACTTCATCCATGTCAATGTGATGGTAACTTGTGGCCATCTCAGGGATGCTCAGTGTTCTTCACAACTATTCTTTGGAGTTTGTTCTTTTTTTGGGGAAAAAAAAGTAAATAGAGGGTAGCAATCCTCCAAGTTACTAAAAAGTCGAAGCAGTTAGTTCCAGAAAGGTTAGGAGCAAGATGGTTGAAGATCCAACCAAAGATGGTGAGGTGGGGGCAAGGAGGGGTATGTGAAGTAGGCCAGTGTCTGAGTGGAGGGAGGGGGAAGATAGGGTTTCAGCAGATCTGCAGAGGTAAGGTGAGACAAGACTTTAGAGAGCTTTTAAAGTCTTGATCTCGAATCCTTTGAGAGATGGGGAGCTAGTGGAACCAGGTGAGGATGTATTCTATATGGAAATTTCAAGCCCAATATCTCAAGCCCAATATCTCAAGGTATGTAGCCGCATGAGTTATAGACATCCCCTTTTACATGTGGTGTGTTAAACACCCATGGGTTTCTTGCACACTTTGGTTTTGTTTTAATTTTAAAATAAGCACCCCAGGCTCCCATCTAGTGGCCACTATGTGATAAGGAATATCACACCGGGGTTCTGCCAATACATATTCATGCCCATTTATTGCAATGATAATAAGTTTTGAATGAGATCAATTTTGCATTATTGTTTCGTCGAAACGTCTTAAAGCGGTTCAGGATTTCATGGTAAAACAGAGTGATGTGTATTTGCAGGCGAATGCCATGTCTCCTAAAAACACAACTATGAAGTAAATAACCAATTTTATCTAGCAGTTAAATTTGTCATGAAAGGACTGGGATAAACATAGATGTCTCATTGCAGAGTAAAGTTTTTCCTAAACTCTGTCTCTCCTCAGTTCCTTTTTGAACTGCCCAAGTGTTCGCTTACTCTGAATCATGAGACTAGCAATAATCCCAGAATTATGACTGGTGATAATCATCACATTATGCATTGCATTTCTTAACCTCCATCCCCTTGGCCGCAGTTTGATGGTGTAATACAAATCTGGTTTGTTAGTTTCTAGACCAAAATGTAGCTACTACTTGACCCTTGTTGGAGGCAAATCCAATGTTCTGGTTTCTTCATACCCTCAAGTACATGGATGATGTGCACACGGTACTCTGGGAAGACCAAGAAAAATCCAAGCAGAAACAACCGCTTTGGTATTAAGGTGTGGCAACATTTCTAACTAAAACCAAGAAGAGTGGAAAAATAATAACCAGCCCGTTTAGAACAAAACAAACCCATAGATGACGTGAAAATAAAAAAAGGCAAAATATAATCTGAACCGAACCAAATAACGTACATTGGGTTGTGCAGAGTTAACCATGATTTTTTGACAATTATGTTCTTGTTTTCCTATATTATAATTAGACATTATTCTTATTTTAATGCATTTCACGCCAGAAGGACTTCTCCAAACTGCTTCACGGGATATAACTGTAAACAACAATAAATTACATTTGTAGAGCACTTTTCATGTCAGGAGGATGTCCTAAGGTGCTGGACAGTCAGGGATTTGGATCTGAGCAGGGTTTGGGATCGGCGTTGGTGGAGGACAGGGAAGTTAATTTGCCGAGAGTAGCCGAATGTGCGGTCGAAGAGGAGGGTCTTGAGCTGCACTTTGAAGGAGTCAAGGGAGGGAGCTAGACAACGGTACTATGTAATAACTGTGTTTTGTGGGACATCATGGCACCCAATTTGCACACAGCAATGTCTGACAAACAACCATGAAGTGACTGATCAATGTTACCGGGGAAGGGGAATTGTTGGCCAGCACATGTTCCTACAACCGTAAATAAATCACATGAAAAGTTATTTGAGTTATTTTCTTATACAATGATACCACCATTGACACATTTTGATTGTTCTGAATTCATACCTAACCTGTTGGCAGGGTTAATGTTTATAATGAATGAAAGGACAAGATGAACCAAGTAACGTAGTTGAACTGCATCCTACGAATCCTTGGTTAGATATGGAAGTCCTTTTTGGGGTAGCACGTTGGCTCCCATCTGCAAGAAACCCTGCATCCAGGCTTTGTTTCTCCCCCACCACCCAATTTGTTTCTATTTATTGAGGCTTCCTAGCCTTTGATGTATGTGTAATCGTCGCAAATTGTCGCAACATTCAGGCAGTGAAACCCAAGCTCATCAACTGCTCTCAGTTAATGGAGGTGTGTGATCTGGTATATACAAGTATAATTTTGGTGTTGTTGTGGTTGGTATATGTGAAATATGGCAGCCAATTGTGCACAGTAGTGTCCCACAAACAGTTGTGTTTCGCCCACAATATACAGTCTGTCCAATTTACGATATATTCTGCAAAGCACTTTCAGACATCTGAACAATGTGATAAGGCGCTATATCAAATGCAAAGATTATTATATTAATATGGTATGTTCCCTCTCAACTGGAGGATACTGCATTCCCATGGCAACTCTGACTCACGAGCATTTGGTATTTAAGTTTCAATGGCAATGCAAAAAAAAAGATAAACTGTAATTAATTTGAATGTGAAGTGTTTGAAGCTAAATGTTAAGTGGTTGTAAGTACCATTAAGGATAAAATATTATTTATGGCAGATTTGCACTTTTTTTTATAAAATGCACTGGCAGCTTATGCCTCTGTGTGGAAGCTGCAATCTCTCAAGTCTCTTGCTCATGCTCGCATGGCAAAATGCTATGTTCGTAAACCATTCCAAAATTATACAGGGTTTTGAAATGCAACTTCTTCTCACTTCTGCATGTAGGAACAGGAAGCGAAGCCAGGTTAGATTCCCGTGTTTTTCTCATTTTACTGCGAAATGAATTTCAGTAACTGGCACTGCATTTCGTACTGTAATGCCTTGATGTTGATGGATGAGTGTGGGCGAAACTGGGTCAATGCAAAACTTGGCAGACTGCTGACCAGTAGGTTTGGGTAGAGTTGCCAACATCAACTTTGAGATGCCTAGGTGACCAACAGTCCTCAGTGCGGGTACTGAGATAAAGATTCCACTGTGGTTCGAGGCTTGGCGAGAGGGACAATGGAAACCTTGTCTAGGTTCAGAGGTATTTGAATCCAATAGTTCTTGCTGAAGTAAGGACAGAATTTTGTAAACTCCATGAAGAATAGCTGACAAGAACAGAAACACTTTTTTGCTGTTCTTCATTGAAGTATTTTCATTTAAAATTACATTGATCAAGATTTTGTATGTACGTAAAGTGACACTTTGATGCAGTGTATACTTTGCTTTGTTGGAGGTGCTGGCCTTCAGATGAGACATTGGGCTAAGTTAGTTCTTGACAGCCTGTTCAGGTGGACATTAAAGATCCATTGACACTACCCGAAAAAAGTGGGGAGTTTCTCCCGATGTCCTGGCCAACATTTGCCCCGGCAAAATTGTGCATATCACTTCTTGGCTGTTTACTATGCGCAAACTGATTGCCGTATTTGTTTACAAAATACGCAGCTATTAAGCTTCGCAGTAAATCTTGTGAAGCATTTTGAGACATCTGCCAGACATAAAAGGTGCTATATCAAATGTAAGCATTATTATTACTCTTTAACATGATAGACATTCTCACAATGAATTGTTTTCTCAGTGAATAAACTGAATGAGGCTCCATTTGAGACCTTCTTATAATTATACGCTATGATTGTACAATTATATACTATAGTTATAGCAGGTAAACACATCCGCACTGCTCTCCAGAACGTCCGCTCCCTTTCCAACAAAGCCCTCGCTATCTATGATCTCATCCTGGATGAGAACATTGATATTCTTGGGCTTACGGAAACCTGGCTCTCCCCCAATGACCCCGTGCCTCGAGTCGAGGCCTTCCCTCCAGACTACACCTTCCACCACACGCCCCGCCCCAATCAACGTGGCGGCGGGGTGGCCATCATCTCAAATGCCTCCCTTGGTCTCTCCCCCTACTCCTCTGGCTGTTTCCCCTCCTTCGAGCACCTCACGCTCTACCATCCTTTCCTTTCCTTAAAAATCCTGCTTCTTTATCGTCCTCCTAAACCCCCTGGATATTTAATCTCCGATATCTCCACTCTCCTCTCCTCCCTGTCCCTCAGCTCCGAACGCCTGCTCATCATGGGCGACTTCAACCTCCACCTAAACTCCCCCTGCACCACCTCTTCCGATTTCACTGCCCACCTCTCCTCCCTAAACCTCACCCTCCACATTGACTCTCTGACCCACAAGCGTGGCCACGCCCTCGACCTCATTATCACCCATGGTCTTGACATTTCCAACCTTGACATTTCCAACCTCAACATCTCGGACAAGGCCATCTCAGACCACCTTCTTGTCTCCTTCTCCTCTTCCATCCCTCTCCCCTCCACCAAGCCCTCAACCATACTTTTCCGCCCATGGAAAAGTCTCCCCCATGAGATCCTCACAGATGCCCTCACATCCTTTGACCTCCTACCCCTCTGGTATTCCACCCACAGCGATCCTGAAGAAGCTGTCCAGCTGCTCCATGATCACCTCTCCTCTACCTTCAACTCTCTCGTCCCCCTGAAATCCAGGTCTATTTCCAACTCCACCCACTCCCCCTGGTACAACTCTCATCTCCACACCATCAAATGCCAAACCTGGCTGCTCGAGCGCAGGTGGCAGAAAAGCGGCCTCACGGTTCACCACCAACTGTGGCTCGAGCATCTCCACAGCTACCGCTGTTCCTTGCGTCAAGCAAAAATGGCCTACTATTCCAACATCATCCTGGAGGCAAACAACAACCCTAAAGTCCTCTTTTCCACCACCCACCACCTCTTCCGCACATCCCCTCAGGCCTCCTCAATCTTCACTTCAAATGTGAAGTGCGAGGAGGTATGGACTTCTTTTCTTCCAAAATCCACAACATCCGCCAGGCAGCATCATCCTCCAGCCTCTCGTCTCCCACTACCACCCCCACCCCATTCCCCTCACCCCTCCTCCCCACCTTCAGCACCTACCTCGACCCCGTTCCTACACTCCTTCTCCCCCGTCTCTATCTCAAACCTGCCCTTCCTCTCAAAAGCACTGGAACACGTTGTTGCAAACCAACTCCATTCCCACCTCTCCTCCCACTCCCTCTTCGAACCCCTCCAGTCCAGTTTCCGCCCTGCCCACAGTACAGAGACTGCGCTTGTGCAAGTCACAAACGACGTCCTCTCTATCTGTGACCAGGGTTCCCTCTGCATCTTATCCTGGACCTGTCGGCTGCGTTCAACACAGTCGATCACGCCATCCTCCTCCACCGCCTGTTCTCCGTCATCCACCTCAGTGGGACCGCACTCGCCTGGTTCAAGTCCTACCTCACAAACCGCCAGCAGTACGTCTCCACAAATGGTTTTTCCTCCCGCACTCACCCAGTTACCTGTGGGGTACCCCAGGGATCCATCCTTGGACCCCTCCTTTTCCTCATCTGTATGCTTCCTCTTGGGGATGTGATCCGCAGACATGGGGCACACTTCCACATGTACGCGGATGACACCCAACTCTATCTCTCCACTTCACTTTGTGACCCCCAGTACCCCGATGTTCTGTTAGCCTAACTTTCAGATATCAGGGGCTGGATGAGCACAAATTTCTTGCAGCTGAATGTTGACAAGACGGAGGCCATACTCCTTGGCTCTCGTCAACATCTCCATTCGCACGGCTCTCACCTTCTCCTCCTTTCCGGCCTGCCCCAAAAACTCTCCGAATCTGCCCGCAATCTAAGCGTCAGGTTCGACCCCCAACTGTCCTTCCTCCCCCACATCCGGTCCTTAAAAGCCGCCGAAACCTTGGTCCATGCCTTTGTCACCTCTCGGCTGCACTATTGCAATGCCCTTCTCGCCGGTCTCCCCTCCACCACAATCCACAAAATCCAGATTATCCAAAACTCTGCTGCCTGCATACTCACCCGCTCTAAGCTTCGCTCCCCTATCACCCCAGTCCTTGCCAGACTTCACTGGCTCCCTATCCCTGAGAGGATCGACTTCAAGATCCTCACCCTTGTTTTCAAATCTCTCCACTCCTCTGCACCCACCCTATCTCTCTGATCTCCTCTGCCCCCAACCCAGCACCCGCTTCCTTCACTCCTCTGGGTCTGGCCTCCTCCATGTCCCCCGAATCCTCCGCTCCACCCTCGGCGGCCGTGCCTTTAGCCACTATGCCCCGAGGCTCTGGAACTCCCTTCCTCACTCCCTTCGCCTCGCCCCCTCCCTTCCCAGTTTCAGGTCACAGTTGAAGATCTTTCTCTTCGACTGAGCTTTTGGTCACCTTCCTGCCCCTGCCCCGGGATTCACTACTGTGAAGCGCTCTGAGATGCTGTCCGGCGTGGAGGGCGCTATATAAATCGAAATTGTTGTTGTTGTTGTTGTAATACTGGCAAACTTTAATACTGGCAGTGTGGCAGTGGCAGTGGCACTTGCAGCTTTCCCACTCATCTTGATGTTGTGGAGCCCATAGCATCTATTAAACCTTTGAAACCACCCTCTGCTAGCACTGAAAAATGGTGCCATTGAGCCTTTTCCTTACTGATCATTTAACTCCCTAAACAATGATTTTGCCTTCTCTTGGATAACCAGGGTATTGAGTGGTATATTACGCTGGTTCTGATCCCCAATCCAGACACTCAGCATTCTTTCCATGTTTTCCATCACATCACTCCTATGTTTTGCTAATCTGCTTGCACCTGTAGCTGTAACACACCTTGAACTTGCCAGTATATTGTCCTTATTCTGTTTTATAGTTGCCACCATCGATCTAGCTAGCCCTAAAGCCCTCCCGACGTCTCTACCTTTTTCACCAGACTCAATGCGCTTTATCACCTTCAATTTGGTATTTAAAGTGGTGACTTTGCAGGGTCTCTTGTCGCTAGCGGTATTACCACTGCTAATTTCACTTACTGCTGTCTCTTTCCAACATGGTAGAAATGTGGTAGAGGCTGTAAATCGCTCGAAGTTGCTCGGGAATGTTCGGAAATTACTGTAATTCTGACATGGCATAGTGTCGCTTCAACATCAGCTGGCTTTTAAACAATGACATAGCGCCATGCTATTAGCCAAACGCTTGGATACACTATATCAGGTGCAAGCGTGATTTACCCACGAATGCACAATGTACTGTGCATATGGACAAAAAGAACGTGCAAAATGCAACTGCGATATTCAACCCCTCCTCTACTGCGCATGCGCAAAAAAAATTGTTCGTTAAAAAGAATCCAAGTGTCCTATATCGATAAAGAGCTGTTAAAAAATGATGTTCCTTTAATTGAAATGTCCTAAATAGAAGCATCCTAAATAGAGGCTTAGCTGTATATGAAAATAATAATCCTTGCATTTGATGTAGCATCCATAATGTTGAAATGTCTCGAAGAGCTTCACTGGTAACTACTTTCAAATATGACCATAGGTAAATATTAAAGCCAAATTGCACATAGCTTTGTCCTGCAAACCATCACTAAATAAATGACTCATTTATCTGTTAGATGGTTACCAGAACATAATGGCACCAACCAAAGGAGGAACCCGAATCATTCCCAGCTCCAGTATATGAACTCTCTAGAGCTGTTGTCTTTACTGAAACAACCTTCTTTGTACTTACATTAGGATAAAAAAATGTATTTTGTCTTCTGCATTCTATAATACAGAACTCAATGTTATATTTTGTAGAACATCTATATATATATATATAAAAGCCTTAGGTATGTTTCCGCAATTGTGTCCTGTTGACGCGAATGGTGCTGTGTCAAATCTATCATATATATATAAAAGCCTTAGGTATGTTTCCGCAATTGTAACAATGAACTTCTAAAAGGAAAACAAAAACCAATACAGCTTAAAAAACCCCAAAGAAAAACAATCCAGTGATTAAAGCTCACCCTTTTTTTTGTAAAAAACAAATACATTATTTTAAAAAAGTTTTGAAATATTTGAATAAACGTGTTCAAAAACACTAGGCTGTGTATGTTACGTGGGGGTATAGCTAGTACAATGAAAAAGAGACCAAGAGATACTCTCAAAAACGGACGGGTTTCATTTGTCTCCCAAATGATGTGACAGTACTTAAAGACTGAAAGAAGTAAAATGGTGGAGCAAGTAGAACTGAGACATATATGCCAAATTTACTCAAAAGGTTTCCTTCCCATGCACCTGGGATCCCGCAAAGTGTATACATTCACTTCACATCACAGTTCTCTTCCGACTTAAATATGCTCACTAAAGCTGCGCTACCTCATTGCCATGTTGTTGTGTGCATCGTATGTTGTTGGTCTGCTGCCTTGCTGGTCGGCCTTCCCAATTCCTCCCTCCACAGGCTGCAGATAATCCAGAACTCTGTGGCCCATGTCCTCTACCTTTCCAAACTCTGTGACCCCATCCTCACATGACTCTATTTGCTCCCCATCATCCAGAGTGTCCAATTCAAGATCCTGGTCCTCACATTTAAAGCCCTCCACAACCTCGCCCCACCCTACATCCGTGACCTTCTAACCCCTTACCAACCTGCCCACCCCTCCCGCTCAGCAGGCTCTGGCCTGCTCCACGTCCCCTAGCCCACACACCCCACCATTGGTGGGAGAGCCTTCAGCCACTCTGCCCCAACCTCTGGAACTGCAATCCGCAGTCCCTCCACGTTGCCCCTTCCCTGGCTTCCTTCAAGGCTCACCTCAAGACTCTCTTCTTCGATGAACCCATCAGCAACTCCTAATTCTCCCCCTTTCCTCCCCACGCCCCCCATCCTCAGTCGGGTCTGTAGCAGTAACTGTCCAGCCCCTTGGGACATCCTCCTGACTTGAAAAGTGCTATACAAGTGATATTGTTGACCCATCCTCTGTACTCACTCTCCTCCACAACACCCTCTCCACCACTCTCGACACTGTTGCCCCCCTCACCTCCTGAACTGCTTCCTACTCCCGAACCTCACCACCCACCTCCATTCCCTCAAGGGCCAGGTGTGGGCCGCTGAATGCACTTGACTCAAATCCAGCCTAATGGTCCACTGGCACATCTGGCTGGACCTTACAACATCCTACCGCTCCGCTCTAGCTTCCGCCAAGTCGTCCTTCTACTCCAGGATAACCCTGGAGGCAAAGGACAACTCCCGTCTTCTTTTCTCCACCACCAACCAGCTCCTCTGTCCCCCCTGCCTCATCTTGCAGGTCCTTTATTCCAACTCCCACTACGAGAAGATGCTGGATTTCCTCGAATCCCAAATCGAGGAAATCCATTCTGCGGTCACCATCCCTCCAACTTCCACTCCCTCCCCCTCCCTCCCACACTCAGTCTCCTACCCATTCCTCCTTCCACACCTTCGATCCCATCTCCCCATCCTCTGTCACAAAAAGTTCCTCCATGAAGCCCACCACCTGCTCCCTAGACCGCATCCCCATTCCTCTCCTCACCACTCCACCTTCTAGCCCCTTCAACCTGCTCCTTTCATCCGGCACTGTTCCCACTCCCTTCAAAACTGCCACTATCACCCCCATCCTAAAGAAACCTTCCCTTGATGCGTTGCAGCTCTCAAGCTACTGGTCCATCTGCAACCTCCCTTTCCTGTCCAAGGTCCTCGAAAGAGTGGTTGCCTCCCAGCTCCGCTCTTTCCTCAAAACCCACTCACTCTATGAACCACTCCAATCAGGTTTCTAGACTGCCCACATAATGGAAACTGCTCTGGTCAAGGTCACAAACGATATCCTGACCATTTGCAACCAGAGCTCCCTCTGCTTTCTCGTCCTCCTTGATCTAACTGCCGCCTTTGACACCGTGGACCACACAATCCTCCTCCACCGCCTCTCCTCCCACCTCAACCTTCAAGGCTCTGTCCTTGATTGGTTCCGGTTTGTACCTCTCACATCGCCTTCACCTTGTCTCCTCCAACAGCTTTTCCTCCAGCTCTCACACAATCTCATGCAGCGTTCCTCAAGGTCTGTCCTCAGCCCCCTCCTCTTCATCCTCTACATGCTCCCCCTTGGTGACATCATCTGCAGACATGGTTTACATTTCCACGGTTGACACCCAACTCTACCTTTCCATTCCACCCTCGACTCCAGGACTACTGGCATTCTGACTACGTGTCTGTCTGACATTGAGTTCTGGACGAGGGACAACTTCCTCCAACTAAACGTCAACAAGACGGAGGCCCTCCTGATTGGCTCGTGTCAGTGCCTCTGGATCTCAGGCACTGGCAACATCAGCATTCAAGGCTGTACTCTCTATCTCTCGAAGCCATTCAGGAATCTGGGTGGTACTGCCTTCCAACACCTCCGCAACATTGCTCGATTGCCACACCCCCTATTCTGCCGAAAGAATTCATCACATCAACGTTCGACTACGGGAACTCTCTCCTCGTTGGCCTTCCCAGCTCCTCCCTTCACAAGCTGCAGATTATCCAGAACTCTGCAGCTCGTGTACTCTCCAGCACTAGGCTCCATAACCACATCATTCCCACGCTTGCCCATGCCCCAGAGGATCAAATTCAAGATCCTCATCCTCACCTTCAAGGCCATTCATGGCCTTCCCCCCACCTATCTCTTCGACCTGCTGTCTCCCTACCAACCTGCTCATCCCCTCCGTTCAACAGGCTCTCGCCTGCTCCATGTCCCCTGTCCGAACCGCCCCACCATCAGTGGCCGGACTTTCAGCCTCTCTGCTCCCACACTCTGGAACTCCATCCTGCAATATCTCCGCCTCGCTTCCTCCCTTTCCTCCTTCAAGGCCAGTCTCAAGACCTTCCTCTTCGACCATGTCTTCTGCTGCCCTCTTAACTCTCCCCCCTCTCCTACTCTCCTTCCCCCCGACCCTACCCCGACCCTTCCCCACTCGCTCGGGTCTCGATCTAACTGTTCAGCGCCTTGGGCATCCTCCCGACATGAAAGGCGCTCCATAAATGTAATTTTGTTGTTGTTGTTACAGGTGGTTTGCAGTTGAGATGGCACAATTTGCTGGTCTTAGCTGGCCTGCAATAGAAAGGGATTTGGAAAAATACTTGATTCGGTAATATAACAGGGAATAGAGATTCAAATTGTTAACTCCAGTGGGGGAGTAAGCATAGGGCTAATTGTGTTATAAATTTACCGTGACACAACGTTTAATTGAGTAACCTCCACTCCTCTGCACCCCTTTACCTCTAACTTCCTCTCTCCTCACACCAGTACCTGCTGCCTCCGCTCTATTGGGTCTGGCCTCCTCCTTCTCCCCCGAATCCTCCACTCCATCAGCGGCAGCCGCACTTTCAGCTACTGCCCGCCAAAACTCTGGAACTCCCTCTCTCAATTCCTCCGCCTCATTCCCTCCATTTCCAATTTCAGATCGCGCCTGAAGAGCTTTCTGTTTTTGGTGTTGGGGTGGGCTGGGGGTGGGCAGTGGTGGCGAGTGTAATGGACGTTTACACTAATCCATTATGTAGCGTTACAAAAATAATTATTGCAGTAATAATAATAATATCAAGTGATGTTCTTGACCTATTTATAAGCATAACGCTTTGAGCACCTTCACCTGTTCAGGTAGTGCAAATATTTGGAATGATTGACTGACATACTGTGCAGTGTGACGTAACGGAGCCACAGGAATTTGGATAGATTCGGGGAGGGTGGGTGGGAAAGGAAGGAAAAGTTTGGATGATTACAAATTGCTGTTTTGTTTTATTTTAAAAGCTTGTTTTAACACGAGCTGAAAGAATCGTTCAGATATTTTAAATTGTGACATTAAAATTGTGTTTCAAGGGATTTATACAGCCGTAGAGGATTATTATGTCATTTTACAAGCACAAATTAGATAGAGATCTGTTAGGAAATAATATCTCGGGATAGAATATACAGTTTGAGAATGCGACAGCTAAGATGGTGAAAGGCGAATTCAATGGACCTTTGTCTTCTTTTGCCTGGAAATTCTTATGTCCTTATATTCTGTGAAGTGCTTCTACATGTCTCGACAATGGGAGAAGGCGCTGTATCAATACAAAGATTGTTACATTGTTACACTTTTTCTCCAGAGAACTCTATTTTCGTTTTGATGACAATTTCAGGCCATGGCAGGTCATGGTTAACAGATGCCTTGACAGGGCTCAGGCTCCCTAACTCTATCCATAAGATCATCAACATTTCTCCAGTTTGAGCTAACGGGGAATGTTGTGGCTGGAGAGGGATACATACTCACACAATCAGACAGACACACTCCGCAATCTTCAGCAAAAACATGGTTAGAATGTGCCTCGGTTAAGAACTCACTATGGATATTGCCCAACACAGGGATGCTGGTCTATTTATTACCTGTATTTCTTCACAGATTTCATCACGTGCTGTCCACTAAATACTAGCTCTGCCAGCAAATCTCTATTATGGATGATGAAAGACACTTTGGGGAGGAATTTGATGAAAGCAGGCAAATGAGTATTTATGTCAGTCTGGGCATAAAATGTGCCATCGGCAGATAAAACCACTGCTGTAATTATAAAACACACACTTCTGAATGGCCCAGTATGTTCTCGAGCACAGTGGGTATCAAGTTTCACTCGGTTGCTTCAAAGAATATTTCCACCCACCGCCTATGCATAGCGGTTCACTGATCTAAGATGAAACATAACCGAAAACCTCAAAGGAAATTCCAAATGAATGATATGTAGATTTCCGCATCATCAAATAATCTGAGATTTCCGATTGGCGAGGAAGGAAGGACTTCACATTGAACTCTCTTCACAGTTTTAATGTACATGTAGACCATATACCCATAAAAACACAGTCTTTACAGTAAATCCTTTGGGAAGTCTTCCTAATGTGAAAGGCACTATATCAAATGTAAAGATTATTATTATTAACTGGCAAATTGAGGGCATAAACTTAAACTGAAAAGTCTCAAAGCGCTTCACAGTATATACCATAAAATGTAGTGACTGCGTATTTTGTGGAATATATACAATAGGAAGAAAATTCACCCCTCCCCATACAGAGTAATGGATATGTAGAATATATATTGTATATGAAACATGGTAGAATTATGCCACTTGATAAAGTTGAGAAAGACCTTGGGTTGCTGGCGGGCTCACTATTGGGGGTTGAGCGAGTGGGCGGGGTATGTTGTCTGTGGAGATGAAGAGAGGAGGCCAGTGGAGATGCAGGGTTGGATAAATATTCTTCAGTTTTTGCTTGATTTTCTTTGGAATTGGAAGTATTTTATCTAGATTCTTCGAGGAACCTGGATGGATGGAATATATGGTGGTATGTTTTTTTTGTGGTCTGAAGGAAGAATGAGCTGGCTTAATTTATGTTTGATTCGTTCTTATGCTTTGATGATTTATTCCTTGCAGCGTTTTTCTGTTAATAACTACACAGAAGCAGTAAAAATGGTCAAACTTGGTGATAGCTTACAGATGAACTATTGATCCCATTGTAAATCTTCCATTGGAGTGAAGAGATTTGTTGCATTGATCAGATTTGTTGGTGTGTGCATCATGAATTAAAGATTATGTTCGAGAGTGTTGAAATGTGTTAGATATCTGGAAATATACTAGTATATTTTGCTGCCCCTTGGCTTCCCACTGGCTTGTCCAAATAAAACCATGAACTGAATACAGTACATGGATTATTATTATCTATTGTTTTTTTCCTTCCTGTTTTGATATCTACAATTCCAAAAAGAATCCACAAACCCCTGGAAAGAGAGAAGGAAACGAGGGTATGAAAGAAGGTATGATAGGAAGTAGTGGAGTGTGGAGAATAATATTTGGGGGGAATGATGGTGGTGGAGGGGGTTTGCAATCTTTAACAGTTCTTGCCTCTGATATATTGCTTTTCTGCCCAGAGGGCTTCTCAAGGTCCGTCATTGGATTTTCTGTAAAGTACAGAGATTGCTTGACTATGCCAATGTCCTGCTTGTTGCCCTCCCTCCATTGGGTGCAGATCATCCAGAACTCTGCAGCCTGTGTCCTCTCCTATACCAAGCTCCACAACCCCATCACTCCCACTTTTCCCCAACTCCAGTGGCTTCCCATCACTCAGAGGATTCAATTCAACATCCTGGTCCTCACCGTTAAAGGCTCCCATGGCCTTACCTCATCCTATCTCTGTGACTACCTAACCCCCTACCAACCTGCTCACTTTCCCTCCTCAATGAGCTCTGGCCTGCTCCATGTCCCCCGACCCATCAGCCCCACCATCAGCGGGCTAGCCTTCAGCCACTCTGCCTCCAATCTTTGGAATTCCATCTTGCAATCCGTCCACCTTACCCCCTCCCAAGCCTCCTTCAAGTCCCGCCTCAAAACTGTGCCATCGGTTACTCGCATTTCCTTTCCCTTCCTGCCACTCTCCCCGATCCCAACCCCAACTCTAGTCTGAAATATTGACTGTCCAGTGTCTTGGGACATCCTCCCGAAATGAAAGGCACTATACAAATGTAATTTTTTTGTTGTTGTTGCTTATCTTGTAGGTGAACTAAACAGGTCTATGGGATCAGATCAGAAATGTATCCTCTCTTTTTAAAATCAAATTTGTTAGGGAATCTTGCTAACGAATAGGGAAATCCCACAATTTTACTTGTAAAATGAAAGTGACCATTAGCACAGTGACTTCCTGGTTCACAAATATTGTATTTTCAGCCCAACCCAGTACACAGATCTCAGGTTATAGCTAATGATTTTCCCCATGTTGGGAAAATGATTAATGACACTGGGAACCACTTACCAATGTGCCCTAATGGAGTAGTGGTGGGCATAGGTTACCATATGCAATTTTAATGAAGCAATTATGCAATTAAATAAAGTTAATCATGTCCTGCATCCAGTCCTTTTTTAAAAAGCTTTTTCCCAATCCAACATGGAAGTAAATGCTGTTTGATATTCTCCTGAGCTTCAGGCAAGGCCTAGTAATAATGCTGGATGGGGATAGGGGCTTGGGTAGGGAGATGGGGGTGGGGGTTGATTGTTGCTATTAGAGCTAAATCTTAGCCTGGTTTGGTGCTGTTTACTGGAGAATCTGCCTGTGCCTGTATCCGAGGCACAGTCTCTGTCCAGGCTTGTGCTTGTTGACATGAGCATCTGCCTGGGCTTGTTGTGTTTGCTGCAGTTTCCGTGTTGGTCTAATTGTTTTCCAGCCTGGGCCGCTTGTGCTTGCTGAGAAGCCTGCCCAGGCTTGCATCTGCTGCACAGTCCCATGCCCGGGCTTGCTTCAGTGCGAGGTGACTAATTTGGCATTTTGTCTCCACTCCACTTCTGCAATTTCTCCTTGGTCTTTTTTGTGCTTATTATGGAGACCCATCCTGCTCTTGTGTTTTCACTGTAGTGTGATTTTCAAGTCTTCCGTGAAAGAGCCTGACATTGAGGTACAGTGAGGTGGGATTTGTGGTTCCCCTCATCCAAGGTCCTACCTCTGCCAGCTGGCTCCTCATCACAATCGGCATGTTTTCATTTCTTTTCTCTCTGCTCTATTTCCTGAAAGAAACATTGGCAACCTCGCCGCTCACTCAAACCACTTCTATCAAGCTGCCAGATTGCGACAACTTCATCATCAGCATATTTCTTGAGTGGATTTTGCAATGCGCGCTCCCAAGGAAGAGATGGAGAGTAAGAATCTGCAATACAATATAGTTTAGAATTATATAGCGCTTTTCACGTCAGGATAGCATCCCAGAGCATCAGACCATTCTGGCTGTGGAAATGTGTTCACCAGGGTATGTGAGAACTGCGTTTTTGAGTATTGAGTAGGTTGGGTATTATAGAAGGATGAGATCAATTGGATTTTTCATCTTGTTAATATGTGTGGGTGAAAAGTAAAGTGAATCACAGACCTGCTCTTTACACTCGATTTATTTTTGCCCCCAATAACAGAAATGATATGGTGTGAACCCATTGATGTTCCTTGAAATGAAAAGTCTATGATGCAGCCAATTAACTAAAAACGAAACCTCTATGCAGTTATGGACAGATGTATTTTATAGATTAATTAATGTTCGAACATTGTAAGTGATGTTCAGTTCTAAAGTTCCAACTCTTTAAATGTTTCTCAGATAAGTGCAACCATGTTTATCCAGCAAATATGACTCGTTGCCTAAGTAAGTCTTGATTCTGTAATACTGCTAGAGAGCTTCCAATGATCTCAACATAAAAAGCTGCTTTATGATGCCAACATTAAAGGTCCTTAGAATTGAGTTGTGTTCCTGTGGTTTTTAAACCAGAAATTTGGTAATACAATACAATTTCAAAGCCATCTAGCAATGTTGTGAGCAGTGTTGATTCGGAGGAAAAAAAAGATGTGTTTGTCCTCATGGAATTGAGCTGTCACCCACGCTGAATGCTCCATCTTAAAGAGCTAATACAGTAACAATAAGCCAATACATTGATTGATCACTGTCATCACACAACAATACAATACAAATTTACATTGATATAGTGCCTTTCATGTCGGGGGGATATCCCAAGGTCCTTGACTGTCCTGGCTTGGCACCTGAGCTGGAGATGGGAGCTGCGGGGGTTGGGAAGATACCCAAAGGTATATTTGTTTTTAGGAATAGTTCCACTAAGAAAATATTGGAGTTAGCATGTGAGCCTTATGCTGTCCTGTTGGTGGGCCATTAGGTATACTGGGTTCTGTTGCAATGTGATCCATAGTCTTTATATCTATGCCATTAAAATGGCAGATGTTTTAATCACATTTCCCCACCCTTTTCCCACATCCATTTATACTTTTACTACCCAAGAATCAATCTCTATCTCCCTTTTAATCATCCCAATTGATTCTGCCCTTGGGTATCATTGAAGGACATTAGCCCATCAACTAAAGCCAATGTAGGTCATGAAGAAGGCTTGCACAAGCTACTTGTTCAATCCAGTTTTTTCTTGCTGACCAGGTACAATTTGACCTAGTACTGAACTCATTTTATTTCATCTCCAGAGGTGGGAGGCACCCTGTCTCCAAAGTAATCTGGCATAAGAGGAGTGAAATACCACTCAGCAATAGATTTAACAAAATTGAGTTCTGCTGTTTGATCAGAATAAACCTGTTGTTGGTTTTTAGTTCCCCACAGCGGATGTGTTTTAACACATGGCCCACGACTGGCATGATATTACCACAATGGATTCTTGACTGTGGAATTTTAACTGAAGAGTGATTGTTTCGAAATCTATGATTGTTTCACACAATCTCAATGGGAAATTAATTGTTTTTTCAACCCGACCAATCAATTCAGCAGCTAAAAATACCAGGACAAAACATTCACTCTCTAATTTAAAACCAATGTTTACTCAAAGTGTGAAATTCCACACATTTTATCCACTACAGGAATAATAATGCTACTAATATTAACGGCAAGGGGAATTAAGATTACAAAGAATGATCTTTACATTTGATATAACAACAATAATTTGTTATATCAAGTTGTTATATATAAGTTGTTATATATAAGTGCTTGACAGAATATACAGTAAAGTGAACTGACTATATATTTTATGTCATAGAAATGCTTATAACTCTAAAGTCTAGTGACTGTATTTTTTAGGCAATCGCTACAGCCAATTGTTGCACAGCTCCCGACACGAAAGGTGCTTTATAAATGTAAGTTTGTTGTTGTTAGTGTTACAAACTGCCATGATGTGAATTTCCAATTTTGTTTGGGGTATTGTTGGCCAAAACATTGTGGCAAAATACTCCCTTTCCTTTCCAATAATGATCTTTAATGTTCACTGACTGTTCAATGAACAGCAGATGAGACCTTGGCTTGACTTCTCGCCAGAAAGATGGCACCTCTGACTCTGCAGTGGTTTGCAGTACAGTACTGCACTGCACTGCCTAAACAATCAGCTCCAAGTCCCAAGCTTTACATGTGTTTTTAACCAGAGGAAACAAAGGATGGATCCACCAGTAAAGGTACCATGTTTAAAGAATAATGGATCTGATGGGACAGAATACAACCCATTCATTGTTTCAATGTGGTGCCTGAACAGAACCCTAGTCGTGCTCCACACATATATAATGACATGGATGACCATATTCAATGAATTCCATCTTCAAATTCATGAATTAATTCCAGCTCCAATACTTTCCACTTCAAAGCCTCTCAACATGCCTTTTTTTTTAATAAAGTCTTAAACTGCTTCATAAATTATACTTGAGTAATAAAGAGGGCTATGAGGTAATGTACTTGAAGCAATAAAAGTCTGATTCTGTTAAACAAGAGAAGGTGGCAGGCCAGTGTTCGAGCAGTTGGACTGAAGGACTTCATCCTCAGTCCTGTGCCTTGCAACAGATGTAATCACCTCTGTGCACATGTTTTTCGGATATGAATGATATAGTCCTGCATGACCCAGGCTAACATGAGGGGATTGTTGTACAGTGACGGCAACAGTTGGCAGGGCATTCCTGATAGGTTTGTGCTGTTTAAGTTTGTACAAAATAAGTGATGTAAACAAAGAAGAAAGAACTTAACAGTAATAATAATACTTTTTGTATTTGGTTATTGCCTTTCACATCAGGAGAACATCCTAAAAGGGCTTTAGGGGATATACTACAAAGTGCAGTTATTGTGTCATTTTTGTAGGCAAATACAGCAGTCAAGTTACGGGAAGTTCCACAAACAGCCAGAAAGTGAATGACCAATATTATCTGGAGGATTGTTGACTGGGAGAAACAACTGAAAAATGGTTGCTAGGAAATATGGTAGAGACCAAAACAATGGACCAATTTAAAAATCAGCTTGATGTTGTGATGGATGATGGTGAGGGTGGGGAGTATTGTGTAGGGGTAAGGTTTAGGGAGGAGGGCAGGAGAGCAGTGTTCTGAAAGAATAAGGATGGATGGGATGAAGGGCTTTCTTTACCAAAGCAATCTTGTGAACTAAAACTTCATACCTGGCCATTGAGAGCACTTTCTGACAAGTCTCTACAGCTAGCCATTAGGCCCATTATGGCTTTGGCTTGCAGGATAAATGGGAGGCAAGTGGGATGATATCATGCCCCTGTACCACTTCCGCCGTGACCAGTCTGCCCCTTCAAGTCCCTCTGTGAGCAAGGCTGACATGAGCAGTGCCTGGAACATACAGTCGGTTTTCCTGCTCTCCTTTCCCCCACCTTGACCCCTCCCCTTGCTATCTTTCCCCCCTTTCTCCCCTAATCCCACTTCCATGACTGTTTGTGGTGCGCTGTGCGCAATTTGGCTGCCGCATTTCGCCCACAAATGTACAGTCAATTCTCCTACTGTCCTTCATCCTGCCCACCCCTCCCCCACTGCTCTTGTCCCTATCTGACTGTACAACGTCTTGGGATGTCCTCTCGACGTGAAAGGTGCTATATAAATGATTGATTGATTGATTGAGTCTTGGCCGAGGATCAGAACAAATATATACACCTAAACACACCGACATCATCAAACATGAAGATGCTGTTTTGCAGCAGTGCTTTATCACCAGAACGATATATATTACAATCACAGGTCGCATGCAAAAGAGACCGACTGTGTTGAGGTGAGCTGGTTTGTACTTCTACAACGTTCTTGTGCGCGGTGGTGTTGCTCCCCCTGCAGGTTTGCACTGTCACCACAATCTCAAGTGAGTAATTACAGCATGTGATTAGCAAAACGTATGTGCAAAGACAAGTGTGCCTGGCACTGAGATCATTAAGGGACTGTCGGACGGTCTTTAATCGTATCTTACCAAGTGTATTAGCTGGTTCAGTTGGTAGCACTCTTGTCTGTGAGTCAAAAGATTGCTTGTTCAAGCTCTACGTTGGGATTTTGAACCAAAATAGTCTAGGCTGACATTTCAGTGAAGTGTGGGGTGCGTGTGCTGCATTGTTGGAGTTGCTGTCCTTTGGACGAGATGTTGAACTCAGGTCCCGTCTGCTTGTTTAGGCGGATGTTAAAGATCCCTTGGTATTATTGAAAAAAGGTAGGGGGACATGGAACAGAAGGGAGATGTAGAAGATCATCCATTTGAATGGGAAGCAAATGATTAACTCAGCCCAACCCACTTTTGTGTTTGTTGCAATTGTGTGAGAAATATATTAGTTTCTAACCAGGGAAAAGTTTCTCTAGGAAGCTCTGTACATAAGGCTTCCTAGAGAAATTATGCATACATTTTGCACTGCTGCAAAACAGCATCTTCATGTTTGATGATGTCAGTGTGTTTAGGTGTATATATTTGTTCTGATGTCAATGTAGCACCAATCACGTCAAAGCATCTCCCAGTGTAAATGCTGGCAAGTGCAGTAACTGTGTATTTATAGGAAAATACAGCAATCAATTTGAATGCAGTAAGCTGCCTCACATGCCTAATTTAACTGGTGGATTGTTGGCCAGGGCTGCAGGGGAAAATTTCCTCCTCTTTTCAAATTGATCTCTGACACCCTGGGATCTTTAACACCAGTATGCAGCCATGAACGCAATTAAGGGGCAGGACTCCAGCACTTGCACTGAGAGTTTACTTGGTCTGTGAGTTCAAAGACCCTGACCTCGTGGGATTTCAACCCTCAACCTTCTGACTCAGAGGCGAGAATTCTAGCGTCTGAGACAAGCTGCCATTCTATACTTGCCGACTGGAAACTTTCTTTCCTGTTACAGCTATATTGAGGTTTACAGTAATTAAATTTGTGGAGGTTTTTGTGGGTACAATTACAGTTATTTTTTGCCAATCCTGACAGAAATACTTTGTGCTGGTGAAAAGAGGTTGGGTCCTGCTATGCCTTCTGGTGTTTAATCCCCATAAAAATAGAATAAATGAATGATCCATTATGCTCCTAATTCCCCGTGCCTGCCTTTACTGTAGCTGGTCCTAATTAAGACATAACTACAATAAAACAAGCTAATACTTGCTGGAGGCATTTGTAGCAATGATTGCTGCTGGTTATGCCATATGGCTTAAGCAAAGACATGCATTGGGATGAATAGTTCCCAGCTAATCATCTCCTTTACATTTGCATTTCGCCCACAAATATAAAGTCAATTCACTTCACAGTGCAGCATGTACTGTGAAGCACTTTAAGATGTCCAGAAGACGTGAAAAGCACTAGATCAAATGCAAGGATTATTGTATTATATTACTTTCAATCCACTGAGATACTGCTATCCAGCATTTTGAGATAAGGTGACATGAGCACTAAAATGACCATATTACTCAATACAGTGACCAAATGCAAGAAAACACAATTTTGTTTAGATATACATTTGTAACTGTTTCTGGTGTATCTTTGGACCCCATTCCAGAAGATTGCATTTCCATAAAAATACATGAAAATACCGGCCAGCATGATATTACACATATTGCTCTACAAAAACACAAAGTCACTATACTTTACAGTAAATCCTGTGAATCACTTTGAGACATCCTCCCAGCATGAAACCTGTTAACGCCATATCGACTTCTCCACTCTCTCCGCTTAGCAGGCTCTGACCTGCTCCACATCTTCCACCCAGCCCAACCCATCATCTTCAACCTGTCTGCTCCACCCTTTTGCACTCCATGCCATAGCCCCTTTGCCTTGCTCCTTCCTTTGCCTCTTTGAGGGGAAGGCATGTCTCCATTTCCTCCTCTTCGACTGTGCCTTTGGTTACCCTCCTATCCCTGCCCTCCATCTCTCCTGATCTCAAACCCCTGCCCGGGTCCAAATCCCTGACTGTCCAGCACCTTGGGATGTCCTCCCAATGTGAACAACAACAACAACAAAATTACATTTATAAAGTGCCTTTCACGTCGGTAGGACGTCCCAAGGTACTGAACAGAGCTATACAAATGTAATTTGTTGTTGTTGAAAGATACTACATCAAATGCTTCTGTTCTTGAAGCATAGACACGTTTGTCAGTTGCTTCGGTTCTCAAAATGTGGAGGCACTTTTGGTCAAAGGCAGCACCTGGGAAGGATTTGCATTGCAGAAGTGTTACTCAATAAAAAAACACACAATAATAAAAAATGGTCATTTCAATCCATGACTATTTGTGGGAGACTGTTGTGCGCAATTGGCTGCCGCGTTTCACCCACAAATATACAGTCAATTCACTTTACAGTACTGTATATCCTGTGAAGCGCTTTGAGACGTTGATGAGATTGAAAAGCGCTATATCAAATGCGAGGATTATTATTATTACCCTGGAGTTGCATATGATTTGCATTAACAATATGTGTGACACGAACAGATGCACTTTGAGATATCTCAACAAAATGATAAGGCTCTATATCAAATGATTATATAACGTTTTATGATTATAACATTGGATATGTCCTAATCAATTATCCCTCTTAGGATGTTAAGGTGCACATTTCATATGTGCACATTATCCTATAGAATAAGGTCACTATTCCAGACAGAGAGAGATTTCAGTGTGTAAGTAGCATAGATATGTCGAACTCTCCATCTAGCTTGAAAAGTCTTAAGCATAGTGATGGCTTTCCAGACACTCGGCTGACCCCAAAAATTAAGGACATTGAACCTGTCCCAATAATAAGAATATAAGAATTAGGAGCAGGAATAGGCCATTCGGCCCCTCGAGCCTGCCCCGCCATTCGATAAGATCATGGCTGATCTTCTGACCTAACTCTAATTACCTGCCCTATCCCCATATCCCCTAATCCCTCTATTTTTAAAAAATCTATCAGTCTCAGCCTTGAAAATGTTCAAGGACTGAGCATCTACCGCCTTCTGGGATTCCATAAATTCACTACCCTCTGAGTGAAGACAATAATACATTGCTTATTGACAAGAAGATACATTTTTTTAAGTTTCCTAACACTAACTTTATCATTATTTTTAGAATACTGACTGTACATCAAACTGCCTCTTGCTGGCTACCTCTTGCCCTTACGATACAATGATCTGGTTTGTTATTGTGCATGCGGTGCTCAATGATAGCTAGGTTCAGTTAGCCGTGTGAATCAACGGATTCTATACCGAAAGCCACAGCAGATAATTAGCTTTCACTCTTGAGTTTACATACTAAGGTTGGCTCATTATGGTTGAATTTTGAATAGCTATGCAGCTATCATTTCAATTGCTTGCTGTAGCCATCATTTGGCTATTTAAAATCTTTTATTTATAGATAGGCATAGAATTTAAACTAAACATTGAAGTGTTTAAAAAAATATATACAATACTAGTTGTTCCAAACCTGTGTATTGCATTTACTGCATGAAAATAATCTAATAATTATAACAATAATAATAGTAAAGTATGCAGGAATATAAAATACACATTGTTCCTATGTTATTAAGACTAATAAGACTATTCAAAAATGGCTTGATACAATACCTGGCAAAGAAAATATAAATATAAAATGCCTTCAAAAAGTACCTATTTTAGGAAGTTCAAACATACAAAGAAAAGTAAAATCCATTCATATATAACGCGGCAGGTTTATTGGTCTGGCTGAGCTATCACTGAAAACCACACAGAAAGTACAGTAAAAGCTCATTTATCAGGCTCCATCGGGACCTGACCAGTGCCGGTTAATTAAATATGCCAGATATTCGAGCGGCAAGTTGCTGAAAATCCTACACAAGAAATTTACTTATTTTAAAACATACCATATTAATAATAGACTAAATAATAACAGAATATTGTATGTATATTTACCAATAAAGCATTCCAGCACACTCGGTAAAATGATCGGCAAAATAAAAATTCCAGGGTTCGTTAAGTTTAATAAGTGCGCATGCGCACGTATGTGCAAAGTGAGCATACTCACGAGTGTCCCGGATGGCTCCAGTATGAGATCCGAATGCTGGAATGGTGAATTGTATTGGGAGGTACCGGTTGTGGGTTGAGCTTTCTGGTTGGTTGGGTGACGGATAAACGAGCGTTTACTGTACCTCTATGCAACTATTTAAACTATAATGGCATACAATATCAATAATAATTCTTAGATTTGATCAAGCACCTTCCGTATATGGAGGACATCTCAAAGTGCTTCACAGGATATGATGCAAAATGAGTGATTATGTGTTTTGTTGGTGAAAGGAGCAGCCAATATGCAGTCAATATGCATAGGACAATGCCCCACAAACAGACATGAAATGAATAAAATTTTTATTTGGGGGATTGTTGATCATGACACTGGGAGAAACTCTGTTCTCTTTTCAAATTTCAATTTCTCTTCAAATTTCATTTATGGGACGCTGCTGTGTGAAATTGGCTGCCACGTTTTGCCCACATGTATACAGTCAATTCACTTCTGTGAAGCATTTTGAGACATCTAGAAGACGTGCATATCAAATGCAAGGATTATTATTATTATTTCTATTAAATCCCCTCACCTTATCGTCCATCTATTCCCTTCTCCATCATAAATTTAAAATTCAACAGAATTGTGAAAAACTCTTCAATTCAATGTGAATTTGGAAGTCAGTTATTTCTAAGAACTGCAGAAAACCAGCTTCAGAATTACGATCAAACTTGCAATTTGACCGCAAACACTGCTCAATCCTAAATTGGAATACTTTTGAGGTGGAATTTTAAGCCTCATGCTGTGTTTTACAATTTGTTGTTGCACACAAGACTTCAAGGTTAGGATTTTTCTACACATACACACTTGGGGAAAATGTACACATTCGAAAAGTTTTTTTTTACACACAGACTTAAGAAAAAGGCCTCAGCACCGAAGAGGTCCAGAAATCAAATGCATTGGTTAATTTCCTTGGGGTTTGTTTAAGATGAAAGGGGGCAGTTACGGGGTCAGCTGTCGAGGCAAGAACTTTCAAGAGCAATTTATGCTTGTGAACCTTTGCTGGAACTGAAGAGGAACCTATCTGTACAGTATCCGTTAAGAGGGACCTGCAAAAAGTACCTTTATCTTTTGCCAAAACCACAGTGCATGCTGTGCACATAGGTTTTCAGTTTGAAACTGCAACACTAATATTTTGATGCCAAACTTTCCTTCACCTCAATAATAATAAATAGTCCCGTTACTGGAAGAAACCTTATTTGTCGTAAATCAGGCCACACTACGGGCGGTTGAGAAGAGTTGGCGAGTTTGTTAAAGACCTTTGATGTTGAATGAAAATGTAACAAGCGGTGAACTTCATTTAATTTTGCCCCCCCACCTCCCCACCCCATCAATAATTATTATCAGCTTTCCTTAAAAGGTTTATTCAAACTATGAACACATTCTGTGTGGCGTTCAGCAAAGGCTTCTACTATTTTATTTTACCAGATTCTATTGAATGTTCAGTACCGTATAATCAAATACAGTAGAGGATTGGGGGATGGAGTGAATTTGAACACGACAGTGTAGACCCATAATTCCACCAAATTTCAGCCAGTTTGTCTTAAAATTTAAGATTGAGCAGAATTGTGGGAACGTCTTAAAATCAGTTTTAATTTGGAATCTGTATTCCAATGGTTCTTTACTGGAAACCAGCAGGCAAACTAAGTCTGATTTAAAAAAGTTAGTACAGTACTATTCTACAGAACCTTTTTAGACAAAATGGCCTTACTGGTTAAGACTAGGTAGGATTTCGTACTTTTGTCCCTATATTCCTGTGCGTAAACCAAGCCTGGACTGCTAGGATGGTTTTAAAGTACAGATTTTTATTTTACTGAGAAAAGCTGCGTGTAGCAATCCAGCCATTGAGCTACTGTACTACATGAGGATATGTGCTGTTGAAGAGATCTGATGGGATGATAATGCTAAATGTAGAGTGAAATATCACACAGCAGGAGTCTGACGTGTGTGGAAACCCAACACCATGTTCCAAAGTATCCAAACCAAACCACTCAGAGTTCAACAGATGCTAGGAACATCCAACTAGTTTGGTGTGGAATGCGCTCTCTCTTCCTGGAGTGATGCACCCTATATCCTGATGGTTGGATGGTAAATACAAAAGGTTATTTATGAGGGGAAGGAATGAAATGAGAGGGAGGACAGAGTTCCAGTGCATTCAGCGGTTTGTGGATAGCTTTTCCAGGGGGGTAATAATTCCTCCAAAGAATACATAAATAAAATTATTACTATTATTTGGTTACTCCATCCACAACTGTTTGTGGGACACTCCTGTGCGCAAATGGTTGCGGCTTTTCAGCCCCCCCAAATATAGTCAATTCACTTCATGGTATACTCTGTGAAGCACTTTGAGACACCTCAAAGAAGTGATAAGGTGCTGAATCAAATACTGTACAAGGATTATTATTATTATTATCATCATCAGAGGACAACCCACCCACAAAGTTGTAATAATTTGAGAAGAAACTGCATAGACATCTCGCCGGAACTTGATTTGCACCTAGCACATGCTATACTTGCCCTAAGAGGGCTAACCAAATACTGTAGTCAACTCCAAAAGTAAGAACGCATGCTATTTCATCAGAGTATCGCCTTGATGAGTTCAAAAGATAAAATAGCCCCCATTAAATTAGAAACAGTGCTAAGATCAAACAGAATTAGATTTGTCTTAGATTTGGGAACACCTTCCAGTAAAAAATCTCACAGAAGATTGTAACCACCATTTTATGTTGACATGAGTGCCCTGAAGTATAAATCAATATTCTGCTTCGTGGATTCTTAACATTGGATTAACAGATTGTCACAGCAGATGATGCACTGAACAACAATAGACTGAAATAAAGACATTTTGCAATGTTATGCAGGAAGGAAAGACAGATTAAGATTCATCATTCTTGACTAATAATAAGTTATGATGATATGATAATAAATTATGATGATAGGTTAATTAATTCTACATTCTCTGGAATATAGAAGAATTAGAAGGGATTTTATAGAAATCTATGAGATTATTAAGGGGCACGACAAAGTAGATAGTGGGAGATTGTTTCCCTTGGTTGGAGAAACTAAAACCAGGGATCAGTCTTAAAGTTAGGGGTCAGCCCTTTCACACTGAGTTGAGAAAAAACTTCTTCACTCAGAGGGTGGTGAATGCATGGAATTCTTTACCCCAAAAGGCTGTTGATGCTCAGTCCTTGAACATATTCAAGACTGAGATAGATAGATTTCTCATTCATAAAGGGATTAAGGGGTATGGGGATAAGGCAGGTAGCTGGAGTTAGAATGGAGTATCAGCCACGTATTCTGTGTATTCTGTGTATAATGGCGAGGCAGGCTCGATGGGCTGAATGGCCTACTCCTGCTCCTACTTCTTATGTTCTTATTTTCTTATAAGCATTTAAAAGGAAATGCGTGCCGTTTCATGGCAGATTTGACGTGATAAATATCTGTCGAGTTCCTGACTATGTGAATGATGATAAAATAACTCAACTTCAGATAGTGCAAGGGATGGCTTACAAGAGAGAAGGTAACAGTTTTGTTCTGAAAATGTATTTGAGTACAAGTAACATTTAAGAACATTTTTGCACTGTATTGGATTATATTTATCTGTTTACAAGCTTTATGAACAGCTGCTAAACTTAGCATTTGTTCTTCACTCTCCATTAACATCTGTTGTATGCCAACCAACAACCAACAGTTCTCTGTTGCCTGCATTTGGTAGAACTGGCAAGGACTCCTTTTTTGAGATCCTTCAATTGAATATCTTACTTGTAGCTGAGGAAATAAAGACTGCGCTGATCACCTGTAGAAACAGATCTGATTACGAAAAGAAAATATGGATTTAAATGCCAGTAGGCAGCTAGACAGGAATTCTTGTAAAACAAGCAACTCTGGAGTTTGATAGTTTTTAAGTAATGAACACATTCAAATACTCAAATAAAAACTTACAGCTTTACAGCAAGAGACCATTCCAAGTTTATTGTTTCAAGATCCCTGTTTGCAAAATATGTTTATTTTAATAATGTTTCCTTAAAGATAATGATAGCTTTATCACAGCAATGATAACTTTATCACAGCGAGCAAAACTGTATCAAAGACAAAACTTGCATGCACTCAAGTATTTTGCTGTTTGATTTGTTTTGGCCATAGTATTAAATAAACTCTTCACAGCAATGTAGAACAGGGTTGGCAAGTTCCTTGGATAGAAGGAAATGTCTCTTTTAGCAGTGACGGGGCCTTGGAGAGAAAAAGAGATTGAGAAGATTTCTTCACACACAGCCTTGAAATCTACCCAATATGATGATGGATCCAATCTAGTCAAGAGATCCCAAGTGGTGATCAGATTTAATGTAATCATCAGATCCAGTCTGTTCCAACTTTGTGAGACATATACCCAGTTACATTACTAGAAACAAATCTTGGAGAGGCTGATTTATATTTCTTGCCTTGAAGGTGCGTTGGTAGAGGCTACAGCTGTGGAAAGATTTGTGTTTGCACAACTAACAGGATGCTGGTTAGGTTTTCAAATGGTATTCAAGAGCTAGTTGAGTGACTGACATCTTAGAAACATTAAAGAGAGTCCCTTAAAAAGTCCTTTGGATCACACGAGAACTTTCAAAAGACCACTTTTGAATGGAAGTTGACCTGGTTCACACTGCTTGTATTTACCCACCCCCACCCTCCTCACCCCCCTGCTCCCCCGCCCCCCGACACTCAAACACAGATACAAATAGTTAATGTAATCAATTTATAACTAGGATGTTTTGTTGAGTGCTAACATTTCATAACATTACACATGACGATATCCTGGCCAACAACGCCCTAAAATAAAATCGTTCACTTAATCCATGGGTGTTTTGGGACATTGCTGTGTGCAATTGGCTGCCTTGTTTCACCCACAAAATACACAATCAATCCGCTTGACAGTATATTCTGTGAAGTGCCTTGAGACGTTTCCACGAAGTGTGAAGATGCTGTATCAAATGCAAGAATCATTATTATTATTAAATGTTATTATTATTAAATGCTATTATGTCACCACATTACATACAAATGTAACCTTTGCTTGGGAATATAGTTATACGAAGTAATGTGTATGTGCTGACATCTAGCAAGGTGCTATCATTCAAATTAAAGCAATGGTCGAAACAGGGAACCTCAGGACAATAAAGTAATTCCAGAGACTCTTTGAGAGCCAAATCTAGCGCTTTATTGCCAAGTCACGGAAACAGAAAAAAAAACTAACATGGCCAGGACGAAAAGATGAGAAGCAAAGAAGTGATTGATGATGTTATTTTATGGTAAGAATAAAATCATTAAGGAAGCTGAGTGCCATTCCCACCTTGGGGATCCAGCCAAGATTGTTAAGAGCTTTTTTGTGAAAGGCTCCATATAAATGTAAACTGTATTATATTATTGTCTTGTATTGTACTATGTTACTGACATAAGGGTAACTTCCAACATGCATGCAAATACCTATGAAATGCCAGAATGCAGCAAAATTGACACTGAAGAATTCTCAAGTGTTGCCCTTTAATCAGTGCAACAACAGCAACTTGCATTTATATAGCACCCTCCACCCAGAGTAGTGTCTCGAAGTGTTTCACACTGTGACTCCGAGCCAGAGTGGTGGTGAGTGGGGAGGAGTGGGGAGGTCAAAGCACGGTTAAAGAGGAAAGTTTTCAGGCGGGATTTGAAAGAGGGGAGAGAGATGGGGTAAAGGCAGAGGGATCAAGGTAGAGTGTTCCAGCGTTTTGGGGCGTAGTGGTTGAAAGTGCGAGCTCTGATGTTGGGGCAGTGGATGAGAGGGATGAGCATGAGGCTGGTGCTAGTCGAGCGGAGGGGACAGCTGGTAGATTGGGAAGTGAGGTGGTCAGAGAGGTGCCAAGGAGTGAATGGATTTGAACATGTGCTTCAATGCTGCATCACGTTTACAATTACACGTTGGTACAATAGCTGTGAGTTAGACAATAACAGTATGTTGAAAGTCCGATTGTACCACCTCTATCGATGCAGCTTACTTGTACGTGTTTGGATTGCGTACTTCATTATCTGTGGAGTTCTTGGGGATAGACCCTCTGTAGAGGAGAGGGAGCCTTTTTCGGGGAGAAAGACTAGAGGAGACTGTCCCCAAATCGCCTTTCACAAAGGCCTTCAGTTGACACCACAGAAGCTTTAATTTAGTGGTTCAACAGCATAGTAGGGTGGAGCAGAGGTGAAGTCCCACACATGAGGCTATCGCATTGCATGAAATTATAGTAAACAGTAACAGAGGCCCCATAGACATTGTAGAATATACTTGTGTTCTTTGTACATGGTCGATAAAGTTGTGGTGTCAATTGTTCACAGGTGTATCTGGCTGAAGGTAGGATTAGGGTTAAATTGTACATTGTGTGTGTGTTGCTCACAGAGTTTCTTGGTGGTTGACTTGACAAGTATTGTGCATTTTGGCTGATGACCTTGTTACCTGTAATGACCGTGTGAAGGATACCCCTCTCATTCCAAAGTTACCTCTTGCAAGGGGGGTAATAAAGGAAATTTGAGGTAGAGTTGCACATACTGTGGAAGATCTGTGGCTGTTGAACACAGTGACAGAATTATAATAATAATACAGTAAAATAATAATCATTGCATTTGATATAGCGCTTTTCACATCTTATCAACGTCTCAAAGTGCTTCACAGAATGTACTATAAAGTGAATTGACTGTATTTGTGGGTGAAATGCGGCTGCCAATTGTGCATATCAGTGGTATCCCCATAAACAGTTGTGGATTGAAAATAACCAATTTTTTATTATTATGTTTTTTGGGGGGACAGATTATAAATAGGTGTGTGGAGTAAGAAAACATGCCTTAGCTTTTGCCCTGATCTGCCTGGATTTGAACACGGGTCTCATGCTTTAAGTCGAGTGCTCTAACCACTGAGCTGCATTTCAGCTTAGTAGCAGGATTGGGTGGGACTTGTCAAGCTAAGGGTGCCTGCATCGCTTGGGTTTATAAGAGGGAGCGAGTCTGATCGATCTGTTACAGCCATTGGAGTTTTTCCATTTGTACCACTTGTTTCATAAACCAAACCTGCCTGTCTCCACGTCCACGTGCGTTCATTGTCTGAGTGGCTCTGATGGCCTGTAGATGCTTGAGGTACATACAGTATGTTTCTTTGGTTTGGATTTTTAGTGGAAAGTTGACATCCTTGAAAGAATCAGTCATAGAATTAATTTGGGTGCCCACATTGAGTTCAGGTGGGTCTGGTGATGATTACGGTACAAAGTTACATTTATATAGCATATGTTTCATGTCAGGAGAACATTCCAAGGCATTAGCTTTGGTCTTCACACCACAACATAGTAACAACAATGCCGCTGATGATGGATAGCCATCTGGAAAAAGTTCCAATGCAGAAAGTCATTGTGGTTTACAGTGATTTAATTACTGAAAATGTGTCAAAAACCATAACTCAGGTCAAATGTCTTTTGACGTGAGCCAGAATTTCACTGGGGCTCAATGTGCTACTCCCTTTTTTCCTGAATGTGTTTTTACACACCAGGGTCTTAAAAGTTCCTTCTCCCACCCCTACCAACACAGCTTGTAAATTTACAATCATTCGCTTGTAAAATTGAACGCATTGCTCTTGGTGTAGGCAGTGAGGAGGATCATTCTCAGATCCAGTGTTACTGGAAATTCCAGTCTCTTCCAGGAATGACTGAATCCAAACATTTGTGAATTTGAGAACCTAATCAAACATTTTATTGCTGAAGGTGTTGGGGAGGTTGGGGGTGGCGGGTGTGGGGGGTGGGGGTGGCGGAGGAACAGTGCCTTCTGTTCATGTGAGCTTCATCTTTGGTGAAATGCCACCAGTGTTCATTCCGTGGATGTAGAGAATGATTTTCTCAGCTTCACTCTGTTGACTGGGCCACGCGAACAGGGAAGCATTTTACTTTATGTAATCAATTGATGATTTGCCACTTAAAACATCTCAAAGCGCTTTGCAGGATTTACTGTAAAATGTAGTGACAGCTAATTTGAGCAGTTCCACAAACAGCTGTGAAATTGATGACTTTTTTTAAAATTGGGGTTTATTAGCCAAAAACTATTGATTAGCACCATAGGATTTGTAATGGCCATCTGAACAAGCAGACAAGACCTTGGTTTAAAAGCCAACAGTTGGCACCTCTGACAAGACAGTTTTCCTAGCGTGCTGCACCGAATGGCAGACAGGTCAGCCAAGAATATGAACTCAAAGTCCTGAAATGAGGCTTGAACCCACAATCTTCACTTGGTGATGAGACTTTCATTCCAGGCAGAGTGAGCAGGGAGTTGAGTTGACTCTTTGGTGGACTTGGTGATTTGATACTTGGGGGTTGGGTGGGGGTGGGAAGTGGGAGGTAGATCTATCAGTGGGCCTTTTTTGAAAAGTTGTTGTGTGTTGTGCATTGGTCACGTGATTATAGTGCATGTTCTTTGTTCTGAAAGTATATGACTTGGTCCTTCCCAGTGATTTTAAATCCTGCAAAGCACTTTGAGATGTCTCAACAACTAAATAAGATATTGTATTAAATGCAAGGATTATTATAGGATTATTATATTTGCAACGTGAATTTGGGCCAGCTTTGTGCAATGTGGGAAAACTAATTTAAAGATGAGTTTTCATCTGTAGGTAGTAGTTCCAGACATGACTTCTTTCTACTAGTGTGTGTGTGTATGTGTGCGTGTGAATAGCTCACATTAATCTCCTATGACTACGGTGCATGGTCTCTAACATTTGTGAAAGAACTACTAGAACACACAATTTTGTGAGGTATTCTTTATTTATGTTCATTCCATGTCTCTTGTAATGAGTTTCTTTTAGCAATAAGACTTCCTTTCAGACTATTTCAATCCGTGTCACTGACAACAGTGAGCATGAATACGCTGTGTTTTCAAGTCTGTTTTTTTTTTAAATTATGTGTTTAGTGCATTGGTCTCTTGCAACTACACTGTGTGTTTTTTGTTCTGAAAGGGGCAAAACAAATCAGGACGTGCACAAACTTGTACTTGAATAATATTTCGTAGCATATCAATTGATGCCAATCCTGTGACCAAATGTAGACAATGTGAGTTGCTTTGTATTTGTCTTTGACATTTTAATTCAACAACAGACAGAATGGGGGGAATTGGAATTTATTGGCATCATCAATTAAAGTGGCATGAATTAAACAACATTAAATCACTGTTATTCTGTTGAACAAATCCAGCACAATCTTGTAAATATTGATTGGCAAGATTTGAAGGGAGTGAAGCAATACTAAGTTTAACAATAGAATCCAGGGAGGTGCTGCCATATTTTGTTTCCTCGTTCCTAACAACTGATTGAAGTGAGGAAGTGAGGGCATCATAATCTCCAAATATGGTAAGCACATGTGGGAGTCAGCCTGGCTCAGTTGGTGGCATTCTCAGCTCCATGTTGGAAGGATGCGGGTTCAAACCCTATGTTGGCACTATGAATGTATATAACCTAGATTCTGTGCTGAGGTACACTGCATTATGGACAGTTCTGTCCTTTGGTTAAAACCAAAAAACATCTGTTCTGTTTACGTGAACAATAAAGATGCAAAAACCTTACCCGAGAAGAGGAAGGGAGTTTCTATCTGTGTCCTGGCCAAAATTTCCCCCAAATTGTCATTCACTTAACGTCGGTCTATAGGGACACTGCTGTGTGCAAATTGGCTGCCATGATCACCTGCTGAATACCCAGTCATTATACTTTGCAATCAACCCTGTGATGATCTTTGGGACATCCCCCCAACATGGAAGGCGCTGTACCAAATTGTGAGGATTATTAAATAGCTGATGTATTCAAGCAAAAGCAGACCTAAGGCATTCCTGTGTCTCAATTCAATCTCTGGAATATTCAAATGTTGGTGGATGCACAGAATTCTCAGTTTGGTATGGATACTCTAGGAATGGTGATGGCATTCCTCATGTGTTAGACACCTGGATGAACAAAAATAAAATCTCAATTCCACATCTTACACATCTGATGTCTAAAATCCTTCATGCTGATAATCTGTTGCTTGGTCCCCCTCAGAACTCTTTTCCCTCCAACCAAAATCCAGCTCCTCTTAAAAAGGTAAACTATAGATTGATTTTTTTGGTGTGTGTGTGGGGGTGGTGGGGGGGAGGGGGGGGGGTGGCTGAGCCCTCTGTAGCCCTAGCCCTAGCCGATTATTACCCGGGCATAATATGTCTATGTAAATTTCACTTTACTTTGGTTGCTGTGGAAATGTGCGGCCAATATTGCTCTCCACATTGCATTGGCATCTCTTTTTGATGCATTACCATTGATTTGGAGTGATGCTTGAATAGATGCTGAAGGCAATGCATTGGGAACTGATGGTGTCTGTACATTATCCAATCAGTTCCTGATGCAGTAGCTGCGACATCAGAAAACAAAACAAGCCTCCTCTGCCGGCCACTGAATGAGGTCAACCACGGGAACCATTTTATGACAGGCCATCTGTCCTCTGTTGTTCAGTGGTTAGAGTGGAATCCTGTAGCTCTGTGGTTAGAGCACTTGCCTTACAAGCATGAGACCTCGTGTTTGAATCCAGGCAGATCAGGGTGAAACCTTGGGCAAGTTTCCTTACTTCTCACACATGCTTAATAATAATACCTCCAAAAAAAACCACAATAATAAAATGGTCATTTCAATCCACGACTGTTTTTGGGACACTGCTGTGCGCAATTGGCTGCCGCATCATTTTGCCCACAGAATATCACTTTGCAGTATATTCTGTGAAACTCTTTGAGATGTGTAGAAGACGTGAAAAGCGCTATATCAAATGCAAGGATTATTATTATTCCTCTCCTTAATGATCTCATCCAAAAGATGTAAAAAAAACACACACAATAATTTGGTCACTCAATCCACGACTGTTTGTGGAACAACGCTGTGTGCAATTGGCTGCTGCGTTTTGCCCACAAACACACAGACAATTAACTTTGCATATATTCTGTGAAGCGCTTTGAGATGTCCAGATTTGTGAAAAGTGCTATATCAAATGCAAAGATTATTATCTCGATTCAACCAAACAATGTATTTAATGGTTTTTATTCGAAGCAAGTGTAGATAAACCCATTAAAGAAGGAAATTACAATTTATATTATTCTCACAAATGTGTGAGCAAATCCTTTGTTTGCAGGTTGCTAATGAAGGCATATTGAATTCCAAAACAACATCTTGCATTTAAATAGCACCCTTCATGCAGAGTAGCATCTTGGAACAAATTCTAACGACGGTGCTATTGAGAGCTATGATCTCTAGATCTGTGCAGCAGTGGCGTTCTATTGATGGGATCCAAGGAAATTGCTGTGTTTAGCATAACCCCAGCGACCACTGTGGGGGGAAGTCATTAAGCACTCACAGTTGCCAGCTGAGATTAAGCCAGTTCATGGCAGTTTGGTTTTTGTCTTGCAAGTGGAATCATTTCAATGGGAGTTCCTTTTCTTCGTGCCCCAGAGAGGTGAGATGGCAGGGTTCCACACGGCACCTGGCGTGCGCACACAACCAGATAAGCCACAAGTTGAAATATTGGAAACAATGTGCCACAGCCTGGAACCTCCACATTGTACTGTCTGATCTGCAAAGCAAACTGAGTGAGGTCCAAATGTAGCACATTTGATTCGGATCATAAAACAAACCACAAGAACTTCCCTACCAACCTATCTCTCCAAATTTGGTTGGGTTTAATAGTAACAATAATTCTTGCATCTGGTATAGTGCTTTTCAAGTCTTCTAGATGTCTCAAAGTGCTTCACAGAATATACTGTAAAGGGAATTGACTGTATATTTGTGAGCGAAACGCAGCAGCCAATTGCGCACAGCACAGCAGCATCCCACACAGTCGAGGACTTAAATGACCAGTTTATTATAGTTTTTTTTGAGGGATTATTATTAGACGTGTGGAGTAAGAAAACTTGCCCAAAGTTTCGCCTTGAATGGAATTGAACAAGCCTCTGGCTTGCAAGGTGAGTGCTCTAATCACTGAGCTACAAGACTCCACGGGGTTTGGAGTGATTTCTAAAGTTTGTTTTGCACCATAAAGAAGTTCAAATAAGTAGTTATCATAGGTATAACGGGAGTCATCTCAGCTGGGCTAGATGTAAAAGGCACTGTATCATAAGTGAAATGCAGTATTATTATGGTGGTAAACAGCCTGGTTTTATGCCAGTGATAAGCTATTCGGAGAAATGAGGGAAAAACTCTGATAGTCACAGTTGCTGAGATTAATCCAGTTCATATCAGCTCACCTGTGACTTTGTTGCTTTCTCTCACCCTCTGTAATGAAACTGGTGTTGTCAAACCCTCCACTGTGCACAGCTCAAAAGAATGTCTCCCCCCCACCCCTGGATTCTTGCTGCTTTATTGCTTAGCTGAGGGCATAAAAGCAATAAACAGTAGTTGGACCGTTCACTCCATTGAGTTTTGGCACTTCATTGGACCACAGTAGATTATTTCAGTGCCCTTTCTCAGCCTTTTCTCCATATCCCTTAATTATCATTACTGCCTCATTAAGTTGTGCCTTGGAAGTTTCACCCCACAGTTTCATCAGAAAAACTTTGAATTTTTTTTTAGGAGAGAAGTCACGCGACCATCTCGCACATGCTGGCGTCCTGCCTGTAAGGGTGATATGTTCAGACTCCCCTGCCTTCCCTCCCCCTACACGTCCTTTTATACAGTAAATAATAATACAGTAAAAGCCCATTTATCTGGCCCTGCGGGACCTGGCCAAATGCTGGTTAAAGCGCCTGTCGGATATTCAGGAGGCTCGCTGTCGAAAACTCAAGTTATTTTAACACACCATACACACCAGATTAAATAATGACAGATAATAACAGAATATTGTATTGGTACTTGTTGTTAAACTACTCTCTTGCGCTTCTCACCTTTACTGGTCGAGGTTTATAGTTCAGCGATTCTTTTTAAAATGGAGGACGCCAAGCGGGTGAAAAAAATGGCAGCATGACTTTGAAGTTTTACTAGTGGCAAGCCAATAACCCTAGACTCCACTAGCGGTAAGCCGATAACCCTAGACTCTACTGGCGACAAACCAAAATACTGCACCTGCGCGACAATAACTCACATATTGCTCCACCGCTATTGTTCCGGATAAGTTACGGTTTATCGAATGATTACTTTTTTGGGGGTGTGCCGGTTATACGGAAGTGCCGGTTCATCGAATCACAGATAAATGGACTTCTACTGTAATAATCGTTGCATTCCTTGCGTCTTCCAGGCATCTCAAAGTGCTTCACAGAATATACTGTAAAGCGTAATGACTTTATTTGTGGGTGAAACATGGCAGCAAATTGCACGCAGCAGTGTCCCACAAACAGTCGTGGATTGAAATGACCAAATTATTATTGTTTTTTTGGGGGATTATTATGAGGTGTGTGGAGTAAGGAAACTTTCCTAAAGTTTTGCCCTATCGGGAATTGAACCCAGGTCTCTTGCTTGTAAGGCGAGTCCACTAACCACTGAGCCACAGGATTCCATATTCCTGATAACTCATCATTCTAAGAGAAAATGGCTCAGTGACAAATTATCCAGAGTATCAAGTTATGCATATATAAAAGTACATAAGTCATCAAGTGATCATTTAAATGGTAACAACAAATTAGGGTTGAGCCCGGGTTGAGTCAACAGTAATTTACTGTTTTTCTCCTTTTCAAATTAATAATAACCTAATAATAATCCCTGAAAAGAAACACAATAATAAATTGCTCATTTCAATCCACGACTGTTTGTGGGATGCTGCTGTGCGCAATTGGCTGCCACGTTTCGCCCACAAATATACCGTCAATTCACTTCACAGTATACTCTGAAAAGCGCTCTGAAATGTCTAGATGTGAAAAGCACTATATCAAATGCAAGGATTATTATTATATTATAATTCCCATTTAAAAGCTAACATAGATTCTGCTTCATCTGTTGGTTTTGAGTGAAAGTTCCCTGTCCTCATAACCCTTTGTATTAAACCAAAAATTCTTCCCTTTATTTTCTTGGTAAGCAGATTCTATTTATTTCAGTCTCTGTAGATATATATATATATTATATATATATATTATATATATATATATACACACATACAGAGATATATATATCTATATATATCACACATGAAGTACAATTGGCCCACAAATATAGTCAATTCACTTTACAGTATGTTCTGTGAAGCGCCTTGATAAGATAAGATGTGAAAAGTGCTATATCAAATGCAAGGATTATTATTATTATAATTCTGAAGTTTTAAACGTTTTGGTTGCAGTGCAGTGCAATTTGCAGTGCAATTTTCTGCTCACATTTGATTGAAAGTCTCCACACTCTGCAAGGTGGCAGTGGTGCGCTTTGGCTCGATGTTCTCTTTGACGATATCGGCCACTGATGTGACTTCACATTATATTTCCATTTACACTGGCTAGCGGTCTCACTGAAACAAGCCACAATGGATGTGCTGGTGTGGGAAAGCATTACAGAACGTGCAGTTAGAACAGGGCAATATATTAACACACCACCACTGTGAAAAATACTGCACCGACAACAATTCGCATTTGTATAGTGCCTTTCAAGTGTGCAATGTATTGGAGTGCTTAACCACGGTATGGTTCGAAGCTAAGCAAGCTAGACTAACGTAGGGTGAGAAGATCTGATCCTACCAGCCAGAATTTCCAGCTAAGTGAACTAAAATGCCAATGTGTGTAACTATGCCGCAGATAAATGCTTGTAAATGCCAGCATCGTAATGGTTTGAATTTTGCAAACAGAGGATAGCAGCTATCTATATTTGCTCGTGGCATTCAAGCTGAGTCGATAATAATAATATTAATAATAATCCTTGCATTTGATTTCGCACTTTTCACATCTTATCGGTGTCTCAAAGCGCTTCACAGAATATACTGTAAAGTGAATGGACTGTATATTTGTGGGTGAAATGCAGCAGCCGATTGTGTACAGCAGTGTTCCATAAACAGCCGTGGATTGAAATGACCAAATTTTATTATTGTATTTTGTTTGGACGGATTATTATTAGGCGTGTTGAGTAAGGAAACTTGCCCAAGGTTTTGCCCCGACCTGCTTGGATTTGAACACAGGTCTCACGCTTGTAAACTGAGTGCTCCACAAAGTGAATATCCCTGGCCACTGAAGGCCAGCAAGCACATGGCGGGGATGGGCAATAACAGGATGGGGCCAGAAGGATTCTACTTGCAACCCAAATAATTTAAAATTGCTGCAAATTACCAATACCTGGAAATCCGCTAAGCTGTGGGTTTACTGTATATTATACAACAACTATGACAAATTGCATTTGTATGGTTACATCAGGAAGTTGACCCTGGAAAGCCAAAGGGTTTGCAGAGCGGGGGCCATGGTAAGGTAATATTAATACATAACCACTGAGAAAGGTACAGGAGGAATAGGACAAAGGGGTGTTCGTTCCAGCAGTCCAAACCAGTTGTTACTCTCCTGTCCATCATTGACCTGATTTCTCAGTTGTACCACTAGGGGGGAGGACTGTGCAGCTGTTTCACAGCTCACGACAGATGTACTGACCAAGACAGTCCTATTGTCCATCGGAGGAGACTGTAAGGAGCAGTGCTGCGTTTCTGCATTCAATCAACCTATGGGCACGAACTGCAGCTATCAAACAATCTGTTCTCCACAATGATCCCAAGCACAGGGGAAGCTTGTGGAGAGGTAGAACATTGTGTGGAGAATCAACACTGTGGAGCTCCTGAAGCTCAGTGGTTAGAGCACTCACCTTACAAGTGCGAGACCTGCGTTTTGAATCCAGGCAGGTCAGGGCAAGTTTCCTTACTGCACTAATAATAATACGTCAAAAAAAAACTAGAATTAATTGGTTATTTCAATCCACGACTATTTGTGGGACACTGCTGTGAGCAATTGGCTGCTGCATTTCGTCACAAATATACAGTAGGTTCATTTTATTGTATACTCTGTGAAGCGCTTTGAGACGTCTAGAAGATGTGAAAAGTGCTATATCAAATGCAAGGATTGGACTAGTTGAACCAAATGACCTGTCTCAGTGTTTGTGTGTATTTATACAAATACGATACAAACATCCATTTGTATAGCACCTTTCTCTCTGTGAGGATATATATTTCCCATTGTAAACACCTGTTGATTGAAACAAAGTATTTCATCCAAAATAATTAGATCTCTTGGCTGGCCTGCGAGTCTCTGCTACAGACTACAGAACCTCTGGAGGCTATTGTGAGATAAGTGGCAGGTCTTCACAGTTGCCTGCAGAGATTATCCAGTCGGCAGCTTTCCTTTGGACTTTGAGATTGTCAGACCCACTTGTATTTCTGACCTCTTTCTTCACGGTCAATGCAAGAGGGACTCGTTTAAAATACATTTCACAGTGAAAGAAAATGTCACACTCTATATTTCAAGAGCTGAAAATCAAGATTGATTTCAATAATAATAATAAATGCTTGCATTTGATATCAAGCCATATCGTGCTGTCGAATCTCAGAGTATTTCACAGAATATATTGTAAAGTGATTCACTGTGTATTTGGTAGGTGAAATGCGGCAGCGTCTAATACACGGCAGTGTCTAATATTTCCCATTGGAAAGCTTACCTTTCAAGCTTCTTGTCTTAGCACTTCCCTACCTCTGACCCCAATCCACTGCTTCTCCCCAACCGCTTCGTTCAGCAGATACAGGCTTTCTCCCGCTTGACATCCCCATCCCCCACCCCAACATATTTCTCCATGCCATCCCAAGTGGCCATGGCTTTAGCCACTGTTCCCTTAGCCTCTGGAAATCCTTGCCCTCTTTCTGTGGATTCGTGTAGCTCCATGATTAGAGCACTCGCCTGGCAAGCAAGAAAGCTGGGTTCAATTCCGGGCAGGGCGAAACCTTGGGCAAGTTTCCTTACTCCACGTGCCTGATGATAATCCCTCAACAACAAAAAAAATTGGTCATTTCAATCCACAACTGTTTGTGGGACACATTGTGCGCAATTGGCTCCCATGTTTCACCCACAAAATATACAGTCAATTCACTTTACAGTACATTCTGTGAAGTGTTTTATGAGACATCTAGAAGATGTGAAAAAGCGCTATATCAAATGCAAGGACTATTATCATATTATGATTTAAATCCCACTTTAAGGCTTACCTGTTTGACTGTGTCTATAGTCACTTCCCATTCTCTCTCAATGTCAAACTCCCGCCATTGTGTGTGGCTCTGAGACGCTAACCTGCGTAAAGGCGTGCTGTTGCCACTGTTGTTGTGAATCAGCAATTTAATCTAGGGGAATTGTTGGGCAGAACACTTTGGTTTGGAGACTCTGGGGCAGGTTGCTGGAATTCTGCCCATGTTAAAATTTGGAAAGTGAGGAAGGAAGGAAGGAAGGAAGGAAGGAAGGAAGGAAGGAAGGAAGGAAGGAAGGAAGGAAGGAAGGAAGGAAGGAAGGAAGGAAGAAAGGAAGGAAGGGAAGAAGATGCACTGAAGTTGTCACCTGATGACGACTCCAGCACTGTCACTCTCTTCATATACTTCCACACCAACATCCCCAAAAAAGGCACTTCTTTTGTCTTGGCCTTTCCTGCTGGATAAAATGAAATGGTCATTTTTGATTGATTGACTGACTGACTGATTGATTGATAGATGGTCTGTAATGGGTTCTATAGAGGCATGGTGATTAACATCTTTCAAAAAGGCATGTGTCGACTAAAAGTGTTAAGGGAGTGGCTGCCGCTTTGCATTCGATATATCTTGCCTCTCACTTCGGGAGGATGTCTCAAAACACTTCACAGATTGTAAGGTTAAGTGCAGTGTACAATCCAGATGTGATACATCCCTGAACTTGATTGGATTCACCCATTCACTTTGTGGCTGCTTGTGGGATACCACTGGGCAAAGAATGACCGTCACATTCGCTTGCGAATACTGAGTCACTCCACTTTACAGTATATAATAGTCCTTGCATTTGATATAGCACTTTTCACATCTTCTAGATGTCTCAAAGTGCTTCACAGAATATACTGTAAATTGAATTGACTGTGTAAATGTGAAAGGAACACGGCAGCCAATTGTGTACAGCAGCGTCCCCACAAACAGTCGTGGATTTAAATGACCAATTTATTATCCTGTGAAGCGTTCTGAGACGTCTTCTGGAAGTGAAAGGCGGTGTAGCATATGTAAGGATTATTTAGAATAACAATAAAATATTTATTTGATTAAGGTGCCTCATCACAACATTGAAATATAGCTCAGTGGTTAGAGCACTCGCCTTACAAGCATGAGACCTATGTTCGAATCCAGGTAGATCAGGTCAGGGCGAAACCTTGGGCAAGTTTCCATACTCCACACACCTAATAATAATCCTTCAAAACAAAAACACAATAATAAAAGTTATTTTTTATTTACACTGCCCACAAATATACAGTCAATTCACTTTATAGTAATATTCTGTGAAGCGCTTTGAGATGTTGATAAGATGTGAAAAGCATTATATCAAATGCAAGAATTATTAATTTAAAACATTTGACCGGATTTACCATAGTGTAACGACTATTTGCAGGCAAACGCATTGACTCTCTCACCAACCAGATGCTTATTGTTGAGGTTCCTACAGCATTGGATTAAAGTGGTTAGAAGCTCAGACTGATGTGAAACCCACATCCACGCATTGCTCTGGTTGTGCTTTGCTCTGTCCACATTGGGTCCGAATACAAACAGGCACATCCAGGGTCAAGCATTCAGCATCTCTGCCCCGCCAACACTCTGGAACTCTATCCCGCAATCCTTCTACCTCATCCTGTCTCTTGTCTCCTTCGAATAAAGTCTGAAGACCTTCCTCTTCGACCATGTGCCTTCAGCTACACTCCAACCCCCACTGCCCCCAAGCCTCTTGTCCCTAACTCATAGCTTTGGTCCAAAAACCTCTGACCGTCCAGGGCCCCTGGGATGTCTTTCTGACGTGAAGGGTGTTGCACAAGTATAATTTGTTGTTGTTCATGCCCCCAAAACTATTTTTTTAAAAAAAACACTTGATTAAATGTTCTTTTACTTCTGGTTTTGTTAAATGTTCAAATCTTTGAATTGTTGGAAGTCCTGTGCTTTGTTTTTTTGCTGAATGCTGTATTTCTTTTTAAAAAGAGAGAGTAAGGAGCCTCTTTGCTCTCATACTTCACAGGATTTACTACATAGTGCAGTGATTCATTATTTGTAGAGGAACGAAGCAGCCAATTTGCAAAGCGCAGTATCCCACAAACAGTTATGAAGTGACTGACCAATTTTATCAGGACGATTGTAGGCTAAGACACTGGGAGAAATTCCCTTCTGAGAAGTGTCATGGGATCTTTAACATCCATCTGAATAGGCGGAGGAGGATCTTAGTTTAGTCCTATAGCTCAGTGGTTAGAGCACTCTCCTTGCAAGTGTGAGACCCGTGTTCGAATCCAGGCAGGTCAGGGCGAAACCTTGGGCAAGTTTCCATACTCCACACGCCTAATAATAATCCTTCCAAAAAAAACCAATAAAACTTGGTCATTTCAATCCACAACTGTTTGTGGGACACTGCTGTGCACAATTGGCTGCCTCATTTCACCTACAAATATACAGTCAATTCACTTTACAGTACATTGTGTGAAGCGCTTTGAGACGTCTAGAAGATGTGAAAAAGTGCTATATCAAATACAAGGATTATTATTATTATATTATTATTAGTTTAATGTCTCATCTCAAGAACAGGAGAGAGGGGAGAGAGCAATTCTCATTCCCTGAGACACTCCCTTCATCCCACGTATCATCCTTTCAAACAAGATAAACAGATAGGAGTTTTTTACATCAAAAATCCACACAACAACAACAACCTGGATTTATATAGTGCCCTGCACGCCGAATGGCATCTCAGAGCGCTTCCCAATAACGGATCCTGGGACCGAGCCAGGGGGAGGGGGAAGAAGGTGACCGAAAGCATGGTTGAAAAGAACGTTTTTTAGCTGAGAACTGAAAAATTTCAATGCCATATAGTGTATCTGAACAGAATGTGCAAGTACAACGTTTCAAGGATATGGCAAAAGTTACCCCTGCAGTCCCGACTGCCTGCCTGCCTGCCTGCCTGCAGACTACTTACAGATCAACATTGAGCCAGATGTATTGAGGAGAAGCAATTAGTTTCCTTGCGATGTAAAGCCATGCCCATTGGACTGTTGACTCGCGCTAACCCACTACAATGGTTTCTCAGTGACAGCTGGCACGTGTCGCTTTCTCACAAAGCCTCACCAGGGCAACAGACTCCCCCCCTCGCCTCCCCTCTTCTCCACCGATCAACCATAACTGCTGTCCAAGTGATAGTTAGGCAGCACGCGTCTCATTGTTGTGGGGCAAAATTGAAGGCCCACGGGTGCTGTTTGTTCCAAAATGAGGTCACAACCTTTGAACTCTCAAATCCTGCAACAAATTGAAAGATTAACGCATTTTGTTATATAAAAATGGATTAGGTAAATCTCATTGTATCATTTGGGCAGGGGTGTGTGTGTGTGTGAGAGAAAGAGAGAGAGAGTGAGAGAGGAGGGAAAGGAGTCCTCAAAGCTCTTGTGTGATGGTTTCATCTCCAGCTGCAGTTAATTGACATTTCTTTAAGACTGCAAAAGGTGCAGTGGACTGAAGGGAAATTTCCTTAATCAGCACAAACTCTGGAAGCAGACAGCCCTTACTGAACGGGCACCCGAGACAATGTGACATCAACGACGGACACTATTAGAAGCAAAAACATTTGCATTCACCAGCTGCAAAGTGCAACAAGAGAGTTTCTATCAATTCCTGCGTAAGGCATTCTGATTGCTGGCTCATTTAACTCTGACACCTATGGATTGAATTTTATGTCCCTATTAATATTGGGACACCCCACTTCACCTTCAAAGAATGAGGATTTTTCAAGAGGTATGCTTGCTCTTTTCACTTGCAACCGGCTTACCTTGTTTTATTCACACACAGCTACGAGTCCCTGTGACACTGAAATAAAACGCTCCCAAGACACTACCTCGTGTGTCGGGCATTATATGAATGCACGTTGTTGCTGTTGCAACACATGCAGTCGGATTACGACATTTCTTGTATATTAAGGGCTGCGGGTGTCATTTAGGCAAGAAAATACACCTCCATTTAGGGGGAGAGAGTAGTCAGTCACGAGATGGATTCCTTGAAAGCAAGAGGAAGAATGTGAGATTTTAGTAGAGAGATCCAGAGACTGGGGAATTTTAGGATAGTTCTGGAGAGCAGGGAGCAGAGGTAAAGTAGGAGGTACCTGTAGACATTTGTTGTCTGTCCTTCCTCTACCACATCCGTGCCATGACCAGTACTGCCTTCCAGCATCTTCGCAACATCACCAGACTCCGCCACTGCCTCACCCCTCAGGCTGCCGAAACGCTCGTCCACGCATTCATCACATCACGACTCGATTATGGAAATTCCCTCCTCATCAGGCTTCGTGGTTCTTCCCTTCACAAGCTGCCGATCATCCAGAACTCTGCAGCTTGTGTCCTCACCCGCACCAAGCTCCACGGCCACATCACTCCCACCCTCGCTCGGCTCCATTGGCTCCCCATCCCCCAGGGGATCGAATTTAAGATCCTCGTCCTCACTTTCAAGGCCATTCACAGCCTTGCCCACCCCCCCATCTCTCTGAACTGCTGTCCCTCTATGAACCTCTGCGTCCCCTCCGTTCAGCGGGCTCCGGCTGCTCCATATCCCCCACCCAATTCTGCCCTTCCATCAGTGGATAAGTTTCAGCCTCTCTGCTCCCACACTCTGGAACTCCATCCCACAGTCCCTTCGCCTTGCTCCCTCCCTCATCTTCAAGGCTGGCCTCAAGACCCTCCTCTTTGGCTGTGCCTTCTGCTGCCCTCCCAACTCTCTCCCTCCCCTCCTAACTCTCTCCCTCCACTCCCACCTCCCCTGCCCCCTCCCTTGCTCGGGTCCCGTCCTGTTCAGTGACTTGGGACGTCCTCCAGACATTAAAAGTGTTAAGCCTAATTTTGTTATTGTTATTGTTGATGTTTGGGAGTTACGTTGAAACACTGCAACTGAATACAACGAGCCACAAGTACATCAGGATATTGTAATCATTTCTTTGAAATATAAACACTGATTAATCCAACTCATACTGTTTCGGGAATTTTTGAAATCAATAAAAAAAACAAGCTTACAAATAACACACATCACATACAAGGAATAGTTCTCAGCTTTGCTGTAGTTCCAAAGATTTGTATAATTGTTTAAATTTTACTTTGGATTAAAGCCAATTTTCTTTTCATCTGCTCTAACCGCCCACCCACCCCCACCCTCCCACCCCTGTCTGGAACACTGTGAAATTGGATCTAAGATACAGTTAATTCACTTCACAGCATATTCTGTAAATCGCTTCGAGAAGTCTCAAAGATACGATAATGCATTATGTCAAAATCAAGGATTATCATTATAGGATACCGTTAAATGGAGAAAATAGCAAGTTTTTAACAAGTTAGGGCTCAGCACGATTTGCTCTGCGATTTAAAAAAACATGTAGGGGCAGTTCTTAGAAGTGTTATCTACTTTATCATTAAAACATTTAGTGCCCCAATAAAACAATAGACAAGGGCACTCAGTACACCAGGAATCACTTTGAATGGATCTTACAATATCTAATTAAACCCGAGAACTTGTGTGGCTTAGGCAGTCCACAGATTCCAAATTGTTTTATTTTCCAGATCAAATTAAAATAACTCCATTCTTGCTCTATTCCCACAAAGTCCTTAATTGTTAATACTTCAAATAAAATATTGCGTCAAGTAGTAGTTTTAAGTTCTCAATGTTTTTATACAATATTACCAAATAACTCTTGTAAGTTTATCTCTTGCAACAAGTTTTTGTTAGGTTATATAATCTGGGTCTTGCAATAATCTTTTTATATGTGTGTATATATTTTTAAAGTGGTCACTCAACCCATGGCTATTTGTGGGACACTGCCGTGAGCAATTGGCTGCTGCGTTTCACCCACAAAGTACAGTCAATTCACATTACAGTATGTGGAGTCCTGTAGCTCAGTGGTTAGAGCACTCGCCTTACAAGCAAGCGACCTGGGTTAAATTCCAGGCACGGCAAAACCTTGGGCAAGTTTCTTTACTCCACACGCCTGATAATAATGCTTCAAAAAACAAAAATAAAAATTGGCCATGTTTCAATTCATGACTGTTGTGGAGACTGCTGTGTGCAATTGGCCACTGCGTTTCGCCCACATATGCAATCAATTCACTTTACAGTATATTCCATGAAGCGCTTTGAGACGTCTAGAAGACATGAAAAAGTGCCATATGAATTGTAAGGATTCTTATTATTATTAGTCTGTGAAGCACTTTGAGAAATACCAGTGTTATTATAATTGCAGATCATTAGTTTTATCGCAGTTTACATTTTTAAAGATGTCTTTCAGTACTTTAGTGCTTCATAAACTTTACACGCTGCCTCAGGCACATTATACTTACGGTATCTCCTTTTGTACTTGAAATGTTGATCTTCAAAAAGAAAAGCATCTTCTCCCTCCAATTGGCTATTGCTTGGGTCCGATTCATCTGCTGGCTGTGTTTTGTTGAACCAAATTAATTCTGCTCCGTTTCTACAAGTTATTGCCTTTATTTTTGTGTGAGATTGGATTGAAGGCATCAATTCTGCATACATTTGTGAGAAGTTGGGAAGCTTTGGGACGTTCTCAAACAATGACAACACAACACCAAGATGAAAAGTGGGTTCCCCTATTGTTACTGATTTTAACGTTACGTAACATTTAAGCGCTTCGTGACATTCGCCTGACGCAAAAGCCACTAATATAAACACAAATTGTATCGTAACAAGCAGGATCCGCACAGAGAACGAATAATAATCCCTCCATTTGACATAGGTTTTCTTGTTGCCGAGACATCTCAAAGCGATCCACAGAATATGCTGTAAAGTGGATTGACTGAATAATTTTTTTGTGGATGAGACACAGCAGCCAATTCTGTACATTTCCTAATGGGGTCGGCTCCAGTTTTTCCACCTGCAGAACATGCAACAGAGCCACGCGCACTATGTTTCCTGCTCAGCAACTGTCAAACTAACCTTTTTGAAGGGAAAGGTTTTGGTCAGTGAGCCGCTGCTCACTCTTCCCCTCCGGGTACAGTCCATACTCTCACTCTCTGCTCGCTTACCTTTGTAACAATTTCAGGCTGACTCGCCTCTTCTATCCTGCACCACCAAGCAAACAACGAGCCAACCTTTTTTTTTGAGGGGAGGGGGGGGGGACTGGGGGGGGTGGGGATGGGGGGTATTACCACAGACCCCTGCCGATGGGCCACGGATCTGAAGTGGAAGTTTGGACAGTGTATTTAGCACGTACGAAGAAAAGCCAAGAAAATGATCTGTAACAGACTGGCGACACTCTTGTCATTTTCCCCCAATGGCAGGAGTCTTTTTTTTGATGCCTGAACCCTGTAAGCTGTAAGTCCTGCTGAGCCCAGCAGGAGTCAAACGCAGTACACCATCTGTCAGAGCCTCTGCGTTTTACTTCGTTACCCCCCACCCCCCTCCTCCCCACCACCACCACCATCCGAATCTCTCTCCATCTCTACCTCCATCTCCATCTCGCATTGATCTGAAAAGCTACAAAGGGACAAAGAATGAAGCCGAGCTCATTGTGTGGCAGAGCGAATGCTGTTTGGCTGCAGATAATTAATTTGGTTTTTACTGCCTCTCAAGCTGAAACCACTGGATACTTTAGCTTTGTAACGAACCCTTACAAGACATCCTCAGGAGTGAGGCCAGATAACAAAATGATCTTTCGATTTGTTTACAATGGCTGCATCGGGGACATGATTGTTAACTTGAAAGGCTGTAAGTGCACACTTATTAAACTGTTGTATAACTAAACAATACACAATGGCTCCGCTATAGCACAAGTGATTGGTGCGGATACTCCCGGTTGTAGTTTCTATGTCTTCTCACTTTGTCGTTGCCTAACCCTGCGTTCAGATAGGAGCTGGTTGAACTCCAGCAGTGCCTCAATGCACACTTTGGTGTGAGCTCTCACCAACATGGTGTCGAACACTCTCTGTTGGTACTAGGCTAGTGCAGTGCATCCCTTCAGGGAGAGAGAGAGAGAGAGAGAGAGCATGCATTCCATTGCCAGGCACAGGGAAATTTACATGTTGATGGCACATGTGTGTGGAACTCCTGAATTGGATACTCTTGAGCAAGGTGACGAGTTTCCATGTGTGTCAGGTGCCTATCTGACCAAAAACATGTTCTCTCCTCCCTTTCCCCCCACCCAACCCCGCCAAGAGGGCAAATGTTTCTAGAACCCAGTGACCAGAGGCAAGGCTTTGACTGATCTTCTCAGTAGTTTGTCTCTCTGTGGTTGAACATTCCATATAGTGGCTTCGACAAGAGTTTTTTTTTTATTCACTCAGCGATGCTTTGTAAGCTCAAGCATTGCAAACGGGAGACTGGGTTGGAAATCCGAGGAAGTCACTAGGAAGCAACTTGACATCTTTCCCTAATATTTGCACTATTACTGCTTGGGATATTTGCACTATTACTGCTTGGGATATTTGCAGTGGGGAGCCACACTGGAGGACCAATGAGCAGCCAATCAGTGGTATAGCTCACCTGTTGTACATCCATCACTCTCTCACACACATACATTTGTAAACTGTAGTGCACTTCACATGGACATAGAGACACACACACACATACAGAGCCACATTTGCAAGAGTAACACAATTATGGGGCTGGAAATCATAATACAGTACTGTAATATGTTCACATTTGTAAGTAGTTATTCCACAAATAACACACTCACAAGGTTAACATAAAAGCGCCTCGGGACGTTCTCCTGACGTGAAAGGCGCTACACAAATATAATTTGGTTGTTGGTCGTAAAAAGCAAGACGGTAAAATAAAATCGCCAGTTAAACTATTTTGTCTTTAACAAAATGGCATTCTTTAAAGGGGCTTTTCATAAGTGTACTTCTGAGTAAATGTGAACCAATTACTGTGCTAAACAAAGCAAAAATAAGGCGTGTATGTATGATGTGGAAAAGTAAAAATTGTTTCCAACATGATCAATATTAGTTTACAGTGCTGTCACTACAGGAGTATGTAACCTTGACACTATATGTACACTATAAGTGTACAGCATTGTTGATATAGCTGCTCAACTGTGACAGAACTATCACTGCCCTCATCAAGTGTCACGATTAGTGTATCAACAGCTGCTTACACTGGTCAACATTTTGCTGAAACCAAGTGACTGCAATTATTGAAATAACATTCACAGTGTGCTGAAACCCATTGGTGTTCTTCCTGTACTGTATTTGGTAATTCAGTCGCTCATTTGACAAAGATATGATGAATACCGTCACTGTTTAGATGATGTGTGGAGTCTTTCCTTCCATTAATTCGGTTTATATTCCCGTCTAATTTCCCAAACACTCTCCTAATCCCAAATTTACTCCCAATTTTCCGTATTAAATTTGCTGTTCCTTTTATCATTTGCGGAACAACAACAGAAATCTGTATTTACACAGCACTTTACACTCATATCGCCTTTCACATCGGGAGGTGTTAAGATGTAGTAATAATAATAACAATACTTGCATTTGATATCGCACTTTTCATGTGTTCTAGACATCTCAAAGCGCTTCACGGAATATACTGCAAAGTGAATTGACTGTATATTTGTGGGTGAAACGAGGCAGCCAATTGTGCAAAGCAGTGTCCCACAAACAGCCGTGGATTGCAATGTCAAATTTATTATAGTTTTTTTGAAAGATCTTTACAGTATTAGGCGGGTGGTGTAAGGAAACTTGCCCAAGGTTTTGCCTGGCCTGGAATTGAACCCAGGTCTCTCAGGTGTAAGGCGAGTGCTCTAACAACTGAGCTACATGACTCCTTTAATTGTAGCACTTAATGTTGATGGCAGCCATTCATGGGAATCCTCCATTTATATGATGTCTCAATGACGTATCAAATGCAAGGATTGTTATTAACATTATTTATAATCATGGAGCTTTATTGCATCAGTACAGAATTCCCATCGGTTGTTGGTCGATGCAGCCAGGAAGAGGAAATGTAATGTTTCTCATTCCTGATATCACTTAATAATAAGGTGTAAACATCCTGGCTGCTTGTATGACACTGCTTTTGCTGCTCTTTTTGTTTTGTCTCCTCTTACTATTGTAGATTCTTCACTCGGCCCACTCTATCCTGACACAACATTTGTTGATTTATATAGTGCCCCCCACGCAAGACGGCGCCTCAGAATGCTTCACAAAGTGGAGCCAGAGGCCGAGCCAGGGGGATGGGGAAAAAGGTGACCAAAGGCGCGGTCGAACAGGAAAGTCTGTGGTCTCGACCTGAAAATGGGAAAGGAGGGAGCGAGGCAAAGGGAGTGAGGGAGGGAGTTCCAGAGCATCGGGGTGCAGTCACGGCTGCCTATATCAGCCATGGAACAGAGGATTTGGGGGACAAGGAGTAGGCTAGACCCAATAGAATGAAGGCAACAGGTACTTTTGTGAGGAGAGAGGAGGTTAGAGAGGTAGGGGTTTGCAGATGAGTGGAAGGATTTGAACACAAGAGTGAGGATCTTGAAATCAATCCGATCTGAGACAGGGAGCCAATGAAGTCTGGCGAGGACTTGATAATCGGGGAGCGAAGTTTGGTTCGGGTGAGAATGGAGGCGGCGGAATTTTAAATGACACTAGGCTGATACTCCAATACATCTGCACATCGATGAGATGTCTCGAAGCTCTTCACAGGATATACTGGCAGCCAGTTGTAGTGACTCACAAACAGCCATGGAGTGGGTGATCAATTTTGTTTTGAGGATTTGTTAGCCAGGAGACCAGAAGATACTCATTTCTCTTTTCGCATAACGCCATCTGAACCGGCAGATTGGATGTCGGTTTAATATCTCATCTGAATTAACAATTCTTCAATCCTTGTGACCAACTTTTTTCTCTGTGTTTTAGGGTCATGTTCACTATGATTCCTTTTAATTTTATGTATTCAATTCTAGGCAAGGCGAGTTTGGGCCAGTTGCCTTACTCCACACACCTAATAGTCGCGCTCTGCCATGTTTGCCTACAAATACAAGCTGTCTGAAATGCACTGAGATGCTGTCCGGCGTGGAGGGCGCTATATAAATCCAAGTTGTTGTTGTAATATCGAGTCCTGGACGAGGGAAAACTTCCTGCAATTGAACGTGAGTAAGACCGAGGCCCTCCTGATCGGCTCAAGGCAGCGCCTCTGCACATCGGGCACCGCCAGCCTCAACATCCAAGGCTGTACTCTCCACCTCACAAAGCCAGTCAGGAACCTCGGCATCACGTTTGACCAAAAACTCTCCTTCCTCCCCAATATCCGTGCCTTGACCGCCACCGCTTACTTCCACCTGTGCAACATTGCCAGGCTCCGCAATTATCTTACCCCCCACGCTGCCGAAACACTCGTGCATGCATACATCACCTCAAGGCTGGACTACGGAAATTCTCTCCTCGTCGGCCTCCCCAGCTCCTCCATTCACAGGCTGCAGGTCATCCAAAACTCTGCAGCCCGTGTATTATCCTGCACCCGCCTCCGCGACCATATAACCCCCACCCTCGCCCGTCTCCACTGGCTCCCCATCCTCCAGAGGATCGAGTTCAAGATCCTCGTCCTCACCTTCAAGGCCTTACATGGCCTTGCCCCGCCCTATTTAACCAATTTACTCTCCCCCTACAAGCCCACCCGGACCCTCCGTTCAGCAGGACTTGGCCTGCTCCAAGCCCCCCGCCCGAACCGCCCCACCATCGGAGGCCGGGCCTTCAGTTTTTCTGCTCCGATTTTATGGAATTCCATCCCCCAATCCCTCCGTCTCGTTTCTTCCCTTTCCGCTTTCAAGGCCGGTTTGAAGATTTTCCTCTTCAACCGTGCCTTTTGTTCCACCCAGAATTTTTCAATCTCCCCTATGTGTTTCACCCCTCCCTGTACACTCCCCTCCCAGCTTGGGTCACACGCCTCCTGTGCAGTGCCTTGGGACATCCTCCCGACGTGAAAGGCGCTTTATAAGTGTAATTTGTTGTTGTTGTTGTAATAATCCCTCAAAAAAAATCGGATTATTTCAATCCAAGACTGTTTGTGGGGACACTGCTGTGCACAAATAGCTGCCACGCTTCGCCCACAAATATACAGTCAATTCACTTTACAGTATATTCTGTGCAGCACGTTGAGACGGCTAGAAGATGTGAAAAGTGCTATATCAAATGCACGAATTAGTATTATTCTCCAGATCAATTCCTAATTTAACAAATGTCGCTGCAATTTGTATTTAACAAACAAAATAATAATTGGATTTGATACAGTGCCTTTCATGATGGATGATATCTCAAAGAGCTCCTTGGGTTTACTGTGAAGTGCAGTAACTGCATTTGCAGGCGAACCGTTGAGGACCATTCTCTCGGGAATTATTGTTTCTCCTTCAATTCAAAATTAAATCCCTGAAGAAAACAACTTAGAAAGTCGACAACCGCAAAATTAAATTGATAGAGCCCCTTTCATGAAGGTGCTCCATGAAGATGCCATCAAGTTTGAAACAAAAATCATCAGGAAAATTATTTTCTTTTAGATTACCTGCAAAGAACAGAAGTCAAACCAAATGTTGGCTTTCCTGTGTTCTTGGTGATGTCCCTCCGTAGGATCATGTAACTTTCAATCACTTTCTGAGCTGTTTGAGTGAAATATCGTGGAGGACTGGGGCAAGTGCGTGTGTGTCTAGAGGGGAGAAAATTGGCGAATGTAACAGAAAATCAGCTGCAGAAATCAGTTGTAATATTCCAGAATTGGAATAATGTCAAGCTGGCTCAGTAGGTAGCGCTCTGGCCTCACTCAGAACCTGAGTCTTGGGACGGCCTCCTGACGCGAAAGGCGCTCTGTAAATGTAATTTTGTTGTTGTTGAGTCAAAATCAGAAGCGGGTGGACGTTTGAGCTCACACTTCAACAACAACAACTTGGATTTATATAGCGCCCTTCAAGCCGAACGGCATCTCAGAGCACTTCACAATAAGAGATCCTGGGGCCAAGCCAGTGGGAGGGGGAAGAAGGTGACCAAAAGTATGGTCGAAAAGAAAGGTCTTTAGCCAAGACCTGAAAATAGGAAAGGAGGGAGCGAGGCAAAGGGAGTGAGGATGGGAGTTCCAGAGCCTTGGGGCGAAGTGGCTGAAGGCACGACTGCCGATGGTGATCGGAGGATTCAGGGTACAAGGAGTGCCATCCTTGTACTCTGCCATCAGACCCGGTGGAGTGATGGCAACAGGTACTGTTGTGAGGGGAAAGGAGGTCAAAGAGGTAGGGGGATGCAGAGGAGTGGAGGGATTTGAATACATGCAGTGTTGGTACAGGGGTGTATTGTTGAAGGTGCCTTCCTTCAGATTAGACATTATATCAAGGTACTATCTATTCAGGTGGATTGGCAAAGATGGCATATAGCTCTTTAGCTATAAAGAGAAGGGAGTTTCTCTCTGCATGCTGCTCAGTGACCACCAGATAAAACTGATTGTTCACTTCATGGCTACTTGCTGTGGGAAATTGCCGTTTGCAAATCAGCTGCCGTGTTTGCCTACAAATACAAGCCTTCACGGTAAATTCTTCGAAGCACCTTGGGACACTTCAATGTGAAGGATACAAGCATTATTATATATTTTTTAAATAACTTTTACCCGTGTGAAACATTCCTCTTGAATAAAATGACTGAGATGTGTTTTGTGGTTACGTTCTGGGACAGGATTATATAGTTTACGTCTTTTTAAGTTTTGATAACGAGGACGGTTGTGACAGAAAAACATCATGGGGATCAAGTGGAAGTTTAACTAACCAGGCCAGTGAATGGTATCAAAGCCTTGAACAGTGCTGATTGCACAGTAAAGACTTGCTCGCTCGCAAGAACTCACCCTCACCCCTCCACAACCCCACCGCCCATGCATGACAAAGGCAATGTGGTACAGCACCTGTTCCTTACTTGCTCACACTGCTCCAAGCTGTCTGTTACTTCTGCTGCTGCCGATCCCCAAGAGAGTCACAGGTTGTAACATTTGTACAATGAAGCCCTGAGAGCGTGGCGGTTCCAGAACTTAAGAGATGCAGATGTTCATTTTCTCAACAAAGCTCTCCCGGGTTTGAAACATAGGCACAACTTTGATGCCAAAACAAGGGTTTTGTTTCTTCGATTCAATCGAATCACCGAGCGAACTGCAGGTCCGTCAAACTAAATGGTGATTACAGAGATTATTCTTGTCACTTGTCGGGTGGAGGGAGGGAGGGAGGGAGGGAGGGAGGGAGGGAGGGAGGGAGGGAGGGAGGGAGGGAGGGAGGGAGGGAGGGAGGGAGGGAGGGAGGGAGGGAGGGAGGGAGGGAGGGAGGGAGGGAGGGAGGGAGGGAGGGAGGGAGGGAGGGAGGGAGGGAGGGAGGGAGGGAGGGAGGGAGGGAGGGAGGGAGGGAGGGAGGGAGGGAGGGAGGGAGGGAGGGAGGGAGGGAGGGAGGGAGGGAGGGAGGGAAATAGTATGAAACTAGTTTGTTTACTGCCGCCTCATTGGAGATCTATGAATAATGATTGTCAGCTGTATGTGTTCTGACGAAACACAGAGATGGAGAAGCACATCTGTTAACGGCTGCATAATTCACCCGGAAAGCTGCCCGGGAATATTGGAAGCCAATAAAAGGGAGCGTTGCCAGTGCAGTGAAATAAATAATCAATATTGATGCTTCAACAACAACAATAACTTGAATTTATATAGCGCACTCCAACCTGGACATTGTCAACCCTTCATCCAGGGCCTCCTGACGAGAAAGCCTATGCACAAGTAATATTGTTGTTTTAAAATAATAATTATCCTAGCATTTGGTTTCACATTGGGAAGATGCCGCAAATTAAAACTCTCATGCGCTATCTTAAAATTTGCAGAATCCTTTAGCTTACCAAAAAAAACTCCTTGTTATTTGAGCAATATAAGTGCAACATCTCCAGCTAACTACACTGTCAGCACAACAACCCCAGCAGCACAGAGGAGCAAAGATAATCACCTATGTGCCACTTCTCATATAGAAAAATGTCTTGAAGAATTTTATACATGCCTAAGCCATGTGAGACAGGTCCTTAAAAGCCTCTCACTCCCAAAATGCCCCAGTTCTGACAAAGGGTCATGAATCTGAACAGTTAACTTACTTCCCTTTCTCCAAGGATTGCTGCCTGACTTGCTGAGTGTTCCCAGCGACTTCTGTTCCTGTGTGAGAGATGTACACGTTGGGAGAAAGAGAGGGTGGAAGGTAGTGTGAGAAAGAGAGGTTTTCAGATGAGTACTGAAAGTAGAGAGAGAAATGTGGGTCGGGTTGGCAAAGTGTCTGAAAGTTATGCCACCCAATGTGGTGTGGAATGAACAGAAGACATTGAAACAAGCTGGAATTGGCAAAGAGGAAGGAATGAGCATTGTGATCCTGACAAAAACAAATGTTTAGAAATATCAGTTCACAGATACAGGTAAACCTCTATTTAAGATGAGGTTGCGTTCCTGACAAACTGTATCTATATTGATACGTCTAAATCAAAACGCATTTTCCCATGCGGTCCCATATATAACCAGAGATGCGTTCTTTTCACAAAATTTTCGGACCTTAAACCCACTAAATAACACACAAAACTACACAACATAACACGCAAAACACACAAATTAACACACAAAGGCAAGAAGGGGTACTTGGAGGTAACTGTACAGTATTGTACTTTAATACTGGCAAACTTTAATACTGCCAGTGTGACAGTGGCACTTGCAGCTTCCCCACTCATCTTGATGTTGTGGAGCCCATAGCATCTTTGAAACCTTTGAAACCACCCTCTGCTAGCACTGAAAGATGGTGCCTTTGAGTCTTCTCCTTCCTTATCATTTAACTCCCTAAACAATGGTTTTGCCTTCTCTTAGGTAACCAGGGTGTTGAGTGGTGTATTACGCTGGTTCTGATCCTCAATCCAGACACTCAGCATTCTTTCCACATCATTCCTATGTTTTGCTCATTTGCTTGCACCTGTAGCTGTAACACACCTTGAACTTGCCAGTATATTGTCCTTATTCTGTTTTATAGTAGCCCCCGTCAATCTAGCCAGCCCTAAACCCCTCCCGATGTCCGTACCTTTTTCATCAGAATCAATGCACTTTATCACCTCCAATTTGGTATTTAAAGTGCTGACTTTGCGGAGTTTCTGGCTGCTAGCGTAATACCGCTGCTTATTTCACTTACAGTACTGCTCTCTTCCCGACATGGTATAAACGGTAGAGGCTGTAAATTGCTGGAAGTTGCTCAGGAATGTTTGGAAATTACTGTAATACTGACGTGGCGTGGTGTTTTTTCAAAATCAGCTGGCTTTTAAACAATGTAAAAATGTTTAAACAATGTTTAAACAATTTTAAACAATATGCACTGTGTATGCGCAAAAAAAAAATTGGGTCCTTAAAACGAATCCAAGTGTTCTATACCGATCAAAAGATGTTAAAAAAATTATGGTCCTTCAATCGAAAAGTCCTAAATAGAAGCGTCATAAATAGAGGCTTACCTGCATTCCGGTCTTTCTCATGGCAACATATTACAGTCCAATTTGGGACATTTGCAACTGAATTTGTTGCAGTGATTGTGAACACTGGAGAGTATTGCAACAATACTGGTAGACACTGATCATAAGTCAGCAAAGTAAAGGAAGGAAACGAAGAAATAACTTAGAAAGAACTCGCAATTCATAACAGATTGTGGAGCTCCTGTAGCTCAGTGGTTGGAGCACTTGCCTTACAACAACAAAAACAACAATAAAATTACATTTGTATAGTGCCTTTCACAACAGGAGGATGTCCCAAGGCACTGGATAGTTACTGCTTCAGACCCAAACTGAGGATGGGTGGGGGGGTGAGGGAAGGGGTGGATAAGGAGTTACCGATGGGTCCATTGAAGAGGAGAGTCTTGAGACTTGAAGGAGACCAGGGAGGGCATGAGGCAGAGGGATTTCGGGATGGAGTTCCAGAGGTTGGGGGCAGAGTGGCTGAAGGCTCACACGCCAATGGTGGGGCGGGTTGGTCGGGGGACGTGGAGCAGGCCAGAGCTTGCTGAGCGGAAGGGGTGGGCAGGTTGATAAGGGGATAGCAGGTTATAGAGGTAGGGTGGGGCGAGGTTGTGGAGGGCTTTAAATGTGAGGACCAGGATCTTGAATTAGATCCTCTGGATGATGGGGAGCAAGCCAATTGAGTCGGGCAAGGATGGGGGAGATGGGGTCATGGAGTTTGGAATGGTGAGACCTGTGTTCGAATCCAGGCAGATCAGGATGAAACCTTGGGCAAGTTTCCTTACTCCACACGCCAATAATAATCCTTCCAAAAAAAAAACACAATAATAAAATTGGTCATTTTAATCCACGCCTGTTTGTGGAACACTGCTGTGCACAATTGGATGCCACATGTCACCCACAAATATACAGTCAATTCACTTTACAGTATATTCTGTGAAGCACTTAGAGATGTTGATAAGATGTGAAAAGCACTATATCAAATGCAAGGATTATTATTATTATTAGATAGGTTTGCGGAGACTATGTAAGTGTGTGTCTTGTGGAGTTGGTGAGTGGGGGAAACAGCCAGAGTTCATGCCGGAGAGGGCATAATGCGTGAGGACAGAGTCAGAATTGGCTGAGTTTGCTTCTTCTCCTGCTGGTAGTCTCGCTGGGCAGACTCGGACACGAACAATGGTCAGTTGGGCGAGCTGCCAAAGGAGAGGCGTCTGCTGTAGAACTATATTTCAGCACAATTTTACCGCACAGTGTGAAATTATAAGTGGGGGTGGGTGTAGGGGGAGAGGGGGTCAGGAGAAAGATTGAAAGCAAATGGAAAGTGACAGAGAATACGCACAATAAAAAACAATGTTTAAAAATATACTATTCCAAAGAAAAAGCAACAATGTTGGAACCATGTTAAAGAAGGGTGTGCTGTTGTCCAAATACATTATAGACAATGTACAAGGAAAGTTGGAAAAGCCTAAACTAAATGGATTGTGAGCCGCCGTGTAGGACTTAGATTCTTAACGTTTCAGAAATAATTTTTGGTTAATTTGGAAACAGCCTTTTTTTCATATAAAAAAAAGAGACTTGCAAGTTGAGGCTGAATTTACGAATGACCTGCAGTTCATAGAATCTTACGCACAAAAGAGGCCATTTGGCCCATCTAGTCTGTGCCGGCTCTTTGAAAAGAGCAACTCAATCCCACTGCCCAGCTCTCTCCCCAAAACCTAATAGACCTATTCTCCCTAAATAAAGATCTAATTCTCTTTTAAAAGCTGTTATCGAATCGGCCTCCACCACCTTTTCAAGCAAATGCATTCCAGATTCGAACAACCAGCAGAGTGAAAAAAAAATCCTCAGCTCCCCTCTGCTTCGTTTTGAAATTATTTTAAATCTGTGACCATGAGTCACAGATTCACCCACTAGTGGAAACAGTTTTTCCTTATTCACCCTGTCGAATCCCTTCATGATTTTATAAACCTCTATTAGGTCTCCTCTCAACCTTCTCTGTTCCAAAGAGAATAAACCTGGACTATCTAGCCTTTCCCCATAACTGAAGTCCCTCAATCCTGGTACCATTCTAGTAAACCTCCTTTGCACCCTTTCCAATGCCTTAACATCCTTTCTATAGTGTGGTGAGCAGAATTGGACACAGTACTCCAGCTGAGGTCTAACCAAAGTTTTATAGAGGTTAAACAGCACTTCCTGACTTTTATACTCTATACCCCTATTTATAAAGACGAGTATCCCATATGCCTTTTTAACGGCTTTGTCTACCTGTCCTGCCACCTTCAAAGAGTCACTAACACAAATCCCCAGGTGTCTCTGTTTCCTTACACCCCTTAAAATTGTACTATCTAGCCTCTATTGCCTCCCCCCATTTCTTCTCCCCAAATGTATCACCTCACACTTCTCTGCATTAAACTTCATTGCCATGTGTCTGCCCACTTTACCATTTTATCTATATCTTCTTGCAGATGGTTACTATCCTCCTCACTATTTACTATTCTCCCTAACTTAGTATCATCTGCAAACTTGGAAACTGTGTTCCCTACACCCAAGTCCAGATTGTTAATATATATTAAAAAGAGCAGTGGTCCCAATACTGATCCCTGGGGGATGCCACTGCACATTTCCCTCCACTCTCTGCTTTCTGTCTCACATTCAGTTGTGGATCAATGCTGCCACTGTCCTTTAATGCCATGGGCCTCTAATTTCCTAATAAGCCTCTCATGTGGCACTTTGTCAAATGCCTTTTGAAAGTCCATGTAAACTACATCAACTGTGCTACCCTCGTCCACCCATTCTGTTACCTCATTAAAAAATTGTACCAGATTCGTAAGGCAAGGCTGGCTGTCCTTTATTAGCCTATATCTTTCTAAGTGAAAATTTATCTTGTCCCTGATTATAGATTATAGAAGTTTGCCCACAACTGACGTTAGACTGACTGGCTGCAGTTCCCAGGTTTGTCCTTCTGCACCTTTTTATGCAGGGGAGTAACATTAGCAACCTTCCAGTCCTCTGGCACCACCCCTGTGTCCAAGGAAGATTGAAAGATTGTGGCCAGAGTCTCTGCTATTTGCTCCTGTACATCCTAGGATGTAACTTAGGATGCATCCCATCCGGACCGGGTGACTTATCTACTTTGAGCGCTGTTAACCTTTTTAATACTTCCTTTCTGTTTATACTAATCCTATCCATTTTTTCTACCCTCTCCTCCAATACTGTAGCATTGGCTGCATCCTCTTCTCTTGTGAAGACAGAGGCAAAGTACTCATTCAGTACATCAGCCATGTCCTCTGCCTCCATAATAAGATTTCCTCCTTGGTCCCTAATTGGCCCCACCCTACCCTTGACCAATCTTTTACTCTTACTATGTTTGTAAAATACCTTAGGGTTCCCTTTAATGTTATCTGCTAATTGTTTCTCATGCCGTCTTTTTGCCCATCTAATTTCCTTTTTACGTTCTCTCCTATACTTCCTATATTCTGCTTGATTGACCTCTGTATCTTGGGCCTGACACTTGTCATAAGCCTCCTTTTTTTGCTTTATTTTAACCCCAATTGCCCTATAGTCATCCAGGGAAGTTTGGATGCCCTACATTTTATCTTTGTTGGAATGTTTTTGACCTGTGCCCAAACTATCTCTTCCTTGAAGACTGCCCACTGCTCGTTAGCTGTTTTACCTGCCAATCGTTCTTTCCAGTTCACCTCGGCTAGGTCCCGTTTTAACTCACTGAAATTAGCCTTCTTCCAGTTGAATGTCTTCACCGTTGAGTGTTCCTCTTATTTTCTTATGGAAAGGGATAAGGAACACTCAGACAGTTGTGCAGACAATTCTTACAATTTTAAGATAAAATGGTTTCATGGGCTAAGACTAGCTGAAATTTCAATATCCCACAAACAGTTGTGAAATGAATGACCAATTTTAGGGGACTGCTGGCCAGAGCTCTAACACTAAGAGAAACTCCCGTTTTTTTTTGAGTAGTGACATGGGATCAGTGATGTCCATCCGAACAGGCAGACAGGATCTCAGCTTGACTCCTGATCTGAAAGACTAGATTTTTGATTGTATTGATACTATTTGTTCCAGTGGCACAAACCATGAGTTGAGAATGTGTCCTGGTAACATTGCTTTCTTACTGCTTCTTGATTGGGTACAATGCTTTGCTGACTACAGGAAGCTTCACCTGGTGTTTGAATGAGAAGGAACATAAACTCAAACCAAATCGTGGCCAGCACATTTAAGTGAGGTGAGGCTATGAGGCTCGCCCCCTCCCTGACCTCCTTCAAGTCTCACTTCAAGACCCTCCTCTTCAACGGTCCCATCGGTCACTCCAAATCCGCTTCTCTCCCTTCACCCTCTCCAATCCCAACCCCAGCTCGGGTCTGAAAAATTGACTGTCCAGTACTTTGGGATGTCCTCCCGACGTGAAAGGCAACAACAACAAAATTACATTTATAGAGCGCCTTTCACGTTGGGAGGACGTCCCAAGGCTCTGAACAGTCAGGACGGGACCCGAGCAAGGGAGAGGGGCAGGGTCGGGTGGGAGGGATGGGAAAGAGTTAGGACAGGAGGGAGAGAGTTGGGAGGGCAGCAGAAGGCATGGTCGAAGAGGAGGGTCTTGAGACCGGCCTTGAAGGAAGTGAGGGAAGGAGCGAGCTGAAGGGACTGTCGGATGGAATTCCAGAGTGTGGGGGCAGAGAGGCTGAAAGCCCGTCCACCGCTATACAAATGTAAACTTGTTGTTGTATCTTAAACATGTGCGGATTTAACACTAAAAGTGCCAGCAGGTGCAGGACAAATTCCAATTCCTTTGAGATGATCAGTTTTACATATTCCATGGCACCAAAACTAAGAACAACATTACACTGATCGAATCTGAAATGCAGAGAGTCATTTTATTATTATAATAATAAAAATAATGATAATAATAATTATAAGGACAGCATGTCTAACAGTGGTACACTCCTCACTGCAAAATATTCTGATTATCAGTTTAAATCTAGATTGTGACCTCCAAAGTCCCAAAGTGGGTCTTGAACTCACAAATTTCTTACTCGGAAATGAGACCTCTACATATTGAGCCAGGCTGACATCTATCTACCTGCTAAATATAAATGCCCAAATTGCAAGGTTGACAATTGCGCTATTATGGTTGCAGTTCCATTCCTTTATTGTGGTTATTAAACCATGCCACCTGAATATCTGAAATCCTGTTACATACAACGTACAACATGGCTACAGCTCTGTCCAATCGTCTGTCATTTATTTCAATTACCACGTATTGTCACGCGGAAAATACTAGTCCATGCATTACAGTGATTTTAGCTGATGAGCAATATCACTTGACACACTGACATAATCACAAGTATGATCAATGTAGTTTCATACTTAGAACTTTACTTCTTGGTGCATGCTGTACAGTGAACAAGACTATATAGTTAAGGACTCACAGTATACGGTTTCCTACATCTCAGATATAGTCACCTCGGAGGTTTCTAGAGTTCATTTGCTCCAGTGTCTTGACAGCAATCTTGTCCAGTTGTACATTCTAACGCTACATATTCTCCTCTCTTCAGTCTCTGGCTTAGCACTTGCTCTCCTCAGTCCTGTCTTTCCACTATTAGATGTTGAACATCTACCCGCTCTGTCCCGAATCTTCTTTTATGAAACTAAGAATTACTTGGTTTGTTGCATCTTTCTTGAACTTTAAAACATTCCTAAAACAACTTCTACCATTCTTTTTTGGTTACAAAGGCTAGCCAACTACTTTTGCTAGCCTTTTTGACACATTAGCAAGTGAGAGGACCCAGGTTTGATTCCATTGCAGGGCAAAACCTTGGACAAGTTTCCTTCCTCTACACACCCCTATTTACGTAGCAATTATTAGGAATGTTTTTCACTAGTAATAATCCCCTCCGGTAAATGAACAAAATAATTGATCATCCAATCCCCAACTGTTTGTAGGTCACTGCTGTGCACAATTGGCTTCCATATTTCCACTCCCAGCACTTTGGGACGTCCTGCCAACATGAAAGGCACTATACAAATGTAATTTTGCTGTTATTTTGCCCACAATATACAATCAATTCACTTAACAATGTATTCTCTGAGAACGCTTTGAAATATCTCAACAATGTAATAAGATGTTATATATAAAAAAAGTTATTATTATTTGGTTTGTGTTGTAAAATAAGTCGTGTTGAGTCAACCTAGTTTGTATGAACTTAAAATCAGAAATAACTACAAGACTCAATTAAATTAGTTATCATTGTAAAACACAGCACCATGAAATGTGGAACACAATGAAATCATTTCTCTGTAGAAAATCTCCCCAGCAATAAGGTTGGCTGTATTTATTCGCAAACAGTTTTATAGCACGTGTAATTTCTCCACATCCTTCAATGTGAACCAAAAGAGCAGGGCAAAGAGTGGTATTGTATGATTAATCTTTCAGTTGTAATTTTTTAAATATATACCAACGAAGCCATTACATTGATTTAGATCAGAGCAATATTCCCATGCAAATGAGTAACAAGCAATTGGGTGCAAATCAAACTGTTGACCTTTTGCAAGTACATTTTGCTGCACTTTGCCAAACAATCAATGGAAGCTACATCATTCCAAAGTTTTATGGCATTGATCCCATAAAGTCACAAACATGAGTGGCTAGTCCCTTGTACCAGTTGCGTTCCACTTAATTCGACTATTAATTGCACTGTGTGGCATACGCTTACTCAATTTAGTGAAAAAAATGCCTGCAAAATACCCATCAGCAGAAGCCCTGCTATAATAATCCGTCCAAAATAAAACCTATCATAAATTGGTCATTTCAATCCACAATTGTTTGTGGGGACACTGCTGTGCGGAATTGGCTGCCACGTTTTGCCTACAAATATGAAGTCAATTTACTTTATAGTATATTCCGTGAAGCGGATTGAGACGTCTAGAAGACTTGAAAAGCGCTATATCAAATGCAAGGATTATTATTCTATCTATCAAACTTAAAATTCCTTTAATAAGGCAGCAGCTTACCTTTCAGCAAAGAAACGGCTTTTGGCACTGTTCACCAGATCTTCAATTGGAGTCCTGCAGCTCAATGGTTAGAGCACTCGCCTTACAAACGTGAGATCTATGTTTGAATCCAGGCAGGTCAGGGCGAAACCTTGGGCAAGTTTCCTTACTCCACACGCCTAATAATAATTCCTCCAAAAAAACACAATAATAAAAATTGGTCATTTCAATCCATGACTGTTTGTAGGGACACTGCTGTGCGCAATTGGTTGCCGCATTTCACCCACAAATATACAGTCAATTTACAGTATATTCTGTGAAGCGCTTTGAGACTTCGATAAGATGTGAATATCAATATAGATGTGCACTATAACAAATGCAAGGATTATTATTACTATTTTCCAAGGTAAATAAAGAGCAGGAATTCATTTACAAAATGCATGTCCTTTCCTTCCAACTGCATTGACACAGTTCCTAACTAACTCAGACTGCTGTAGCACATGTCTGGGTCATGCGATTGCCTAACATCTTAGCAATACTACAAGGTCAGCTCCTCCCTTTATCCCTCCCTCCCTCTCCACCCTCAGTTCATTTAGCTGAACTAATGCAATTTTTAAAAAATAAAACCAGAATTACAACTTTCAGCCTCTCTGCCTCCACACTCTGGAACTCCATCCCACAGTCCCTTTGCCTCGCTCTCTCCTCACTTCCTTCAAGGCTGGTCTCAAGACCTCCTCTTCGACCATGTCTTCTGCTACCCTCCCAACTCTCTCCCGCCTCTCCACCCTACCCTATCCCTTTCCCTTGCTCGGGTCCCAACCTGACTGTTCAGCGCCTTGCGACGTCCTCCTGACGTGAAAGGCGCTCTATAAATATAATTTTATTGTTGTTATTGTTTGTTGTTGTAGCATTTTTGCAGCAAAGTGATTCTACAATAAAGGGACAGAATCCCTAATCTCTTTTCTTTTATGTAAAAAAAGGGCAAGAATCACATCAATGTGTCCGTCTATACCTCAGTTCTGTTCCATGAACTTAACTTTTAGTTCAATGTCTGTACTTGGGTATCAGCCTGTAACAATTGATGGCACTCTCACCTCTGAGATAGAAGGTTGTGGATTCAAGACCCATGTTGACACCTTGAGTTTGTGATCTAGGCTGACTCTCCAGTGAGGAGACTAGGAATGTGCTACTTTTGGTTGGGAGGTCTGTTCATGATCCCATTGCAATATTCCAAAGGGCACTGGAGTGCCTTCCCCCACCCTGGTGTCTTCAACAACAATCTCCTAGATAGAATTGATCATTCACTTCCAAGGCTGTTTGTGTGACATTTCTATGCACAAAATGGTCCACTACAATAATAAAATTGGTCATTTCAATCCACGACTGTTTGTCGGACACTGCTGTGCGCAATTGGCTGCTATATTTCTCCCACAAATATACATTCAATTCCCTTTACAGTATATTCTGTGAAGCGCTTTGAGACTTCTAGAAGACATGAAAAGTGCTATATCAAATGGAAGGATTATTATTATTACTATATTTATCCAACAACATACACACATTGCAGTAAACCGTGTGAAGTTTTTTTTATGGAAAAGTAAACTGTGAAGTGCGTTGAGATCTCCTCCCAGCATGGGAAGATGCTTTGGCTAACACAAGGATTATTATTTATATTATTTGACCTGGACCTGAGTGGCGTCTTTTTGGCTTTCATTTATTAAGAGTTAACTACACTACTCTCTGAGGCCCATTCAGCTGCTCTTGTTCCCACAGTGTGATTGAGTTGGTGCTCTGAACCTCCCGAGTATTTGCAGCACTTGTGATTTTCAAGGCCCCCTGTTTGAATGATGAAATTCAAGTGTCCCAGCTTCAAAACAGCTGCTGTTTTCCAGTGTGTGTGTGACAAGTGCTTGGCTCATTAGAAAACATTACACTTATCTCATATTAACTCAAACAAGACCTTTTTGGTTCAACTTCCACCCATTTTACTGCATTGTTAATGGATTAATTAGGCTCAACCTTCACCAAGTAAAGCGCACGACAACATACTCGGGTTACATCCCCAAATGTACAGTTTCTGCCGCTTTCAACTTAATTTATCCCAGCTCCCAAGGTGTTTCCAGTTCTGCAACACATCAATCTGAGGTGAAACAGGTCTAACTAATTGACAGAACCATTCATTTCTCTGTAAGGTATAAGTGGAAACTTGCTGCGTGTTTTTCGTGGACAACTACGAGTAAAATCATCACTTATTTAAATACAGAACAAGGAAAGCAATGGAAATGTGCATGTTGAGAAGCCCTGTGAATTATCTACATATTTGGTATCTGCTATGTAATTACAGCAGTTTTATTTGGGGTTCATTGCGTCAAAAATTAATTACTCTCAAAAACAGTCACTTTTAAAGCACCCTACATGCCGGGTAGCGTCTCAGAGAGCTTAATAGTGGCAGAGCCTGACTCCGAGGCAGGGTGGGGGTGGTAGTTGGGGGTGTGGGGGAGAGAGGAGGTGGCCGTTGAAGAGAAAGGTTTTACGGTGGGACATGAAAAGAAGGAGAGAGAGGTAAGGCAAAGGGACTGGGAGAGTGTTCCAGATTCAATCCGGAATTTCAACGGTATCATATACTGTATACATATAATCCGTCAAAAAAAACACAATAATAAAATTGGTAATTTCAATGCTGCTGTGCGCAATTGGCTGCTGCGTTTCGCCCACAAATATACAGTCAATTCACTTTACAGAATATTCTGTGAAGTGCTTTGAGACATGGATAAAATGTGAAAATGTAAGGATTATTATTAATACTGTATTATATATATTGAATACTACCGGTTCCCAAATTATACCTGGGCTTAGCCAGAAAGATAATTTCACCTTAAAATGTACAAGATTGCGTAGAAATCTGTGAAATGAATGAATTAATTTTGAATCTGGAAGCCAGTTTCTTTTATGAACCGGAAAACCGTTTCACAAATGTGTGCGTAATGTGGCTGAGTGTTCAACCACAAGGGGTTGACGGCGATATGAGAATTTTTTTTTAGTAATTGTCCCTTTGAAGCAAAAAAAGTGTACAAGAGATGAAATCAAACAAAAATATGCATAAAATAGATTGGCTTGGAAATGTGTCTTGTTCCACAAAGGCAAGAGGAGTCCTTCAAATAGACATCACTTTTAACTCAAATAACCTGAGGCAAAAAATTCAGACCGCTGTCTAAGGTGGATTTTGTGAACTATGTGTTTTACCACCAAATGTTTACAACAATGAATCATGTATTCTGACGCTAAGCTACAGGTGAGTGTAAAAAGAGAGAAGAAAGTACAAACATTTTTGCAGCGCCTTACACTTCCAAACGTTTCAAAGCACTTTACAGTGGTTATTGTCTCTTCATCTCTCTTGTGATCTCTAACAACAAAAATAAGTTGTTTTAATTAATAATAATCCTTGCATTTGATATATCGCTTTTCATATCTTATGGATGTCTCAAAGCACTTCACAGAATATACTGTAAAGTGAATTGACTGTATATTTGTGGGTGAAACGCGACAGCTAATTGTGCACAGCAGTGTCTCACAAATAGTCATGGATTGAAAATGACAAATTTTATTATTCATAGTTTTTTTTAGATTCATAGAATTTTACGGCACAAAAGGAGGCCATTCGGCCCATCTAGTCTGTGCCGGCTCTTTGAAAAGAGCGATTCAATCCCACTGCCCTGCCCGCTCCCCATAGCCTAATAGACCTGTTCTCCCTAAATAAAGATCTAATTCCCTTTTAAAAGTTGTTATCGAATCAGCCTCCACCACTTTTTCAGGCAATGCATTCCAGATTCGAACAACTCGCTGAGTGAAAAAAATTCTCCTCAGCTCCCCTCTACTTCGCCTTGAAACTATTTTAAATCTGTGACCATGAGTCACAGATTCACCCACGAGTGGAAATAGTTTTTCTCTATTTGCCCTGTCGAAACCCCTCATGATCTTATAAACCTCTATTAGGTCTCCCCTCAATCTTCTCTGCTCCAGAGAGAATAACCCTAGCCTATCTAGCCTCTCCTCATAGCTGAAGTCCCTCAATCCTGGCACCATCCTAGTAAATCTTCGCTGCACCCTTTCCAATGCCTTCACATCCTTTCTGTAGTGTGGTGACCAGAATTGAACACAGTATTCCAACTGAGGCCTCACCAAAGTCCTATAGAGGTTAGTCAGCACTTCCTGACTTTTGTACTCTATACCCCTATTTATAAAGCCTAGTATCCCATATGCCTTCTTAACAGCCTTGTCTACCTGTCCTGCCACCTTCAACGAGTCACTAACACAAATCCCCAGGTCTCTCTGTTCCTTCACACCATTTAAAATTTTACTATCTAGCCGATATTGCCTCCTTTCATTTCTTCTCCCAAAATGCATCACCTCACACTTCTCTGCATTAAACTTCATCTGCCATGTGTCTGCCCACTTTACCAATTTGTCTATATCCTCTTGCAGATGGCTACTATCCTCCTCACTGTTTACTATTCTCCCTAACTTAGTGTCATCTGCAAACTTGGAAACTGCACTCCATACACCCAAGTCCAGATCATTGATGTAGATTACAAACAGCAATGGTCCCAAAACTGATCCCTGTGGCACACCACTGCTCACTTCCCTCCAATCTGAAAAACAGCCGCTCACTACAACTCTCTGCTTTCTGTCTCGCAGCCAGTTGTGGATCCACGCTGCCACTGTCCCTTTTACGCCATGGGCCTTTAATTTCATAATAAGTCTCTCATGTGGCACTTTGTGAAATGCCTTTTGAAAGTCCATGTAAACTACATCAACTGCACTACCATTATCCACCCATTCCGTTACCTCATCAAAAAATTCTATCAGATTTGTAAGGCAAGATTTGCCTTTATTATTGTGTTATTTTGGATGGATTATTATTAGGCATGTGAAGTAAGGAAACTTGCCCAAGCTTTCGCCCCGACCTGCCTGGATTCGAACACAGGTCTCATGCTTGTAAGGCCAGTGCTCTAACCACTTGAGCTACAGGAGGGTAATGGATCTTGAAATCTTGTGAAGCTTGTTATCAGCCAAACATGACAAAAATTATTTTCTTATCTCGGAAACGAATGGGATGGCATGTACCACAAGAAGTTTTGTTTCCATCGATTACTGTTAAAGGGCTGATGCTTGACCAAACTTCAAATAGTTCACTTATCTCACTGCAGGAAACAATGAGATAACAAAGGCAGTTGTATAATTGGCCCCATAATAGATAAGAACATAGAAGAGATGGAAAGAGAAAATATGCCACTATACCATCAAACCTGCTCTCACCATGGTTGATTAAAGCCCACAAAAAATACAGTTACTACAGTAATTTGTGTGAATCACTTTGAAAGGTCCTCTTGATGTGAAATGCGCATGTATCAAATGCGAGGTTTATTATTATTACTCTATTGTATATAATAATCCTTGTGTTTGATGTAACTCCTTATCACAATCTCTGAGATGTCTCAAAGCACTTCACGGAAAATACTGTACTGTAAAGCATATCGACTATATTTTGTGGGCGAAACATGGCAGCCAAAGCAGTGTCCCACAAAAATTTATTGATTAAGTAGCCAACTAACTATTTATTTTAAAACATTTTGTTAAGGGATTATTAATCCTGGAAAAGCGAGCCACCAAATGAAAAACAACCGGGTTCCTACTTACTACTAGGTAAACAGAGGTGCGTGGAGTAAGGAAACTTGGACAATGTTTTGCCCTCTCTCGCTCTCACTATCATCATCATCATCAATGATCCATTAATTTCACACCACACACCTGGTCCTGGAGAAAAACGCTACCTTGAAAAAAATCTGAAATCCATAGGTAATCTCCAGCTGGTTACTTTTTGCTTTTTTTTTCCCGTTTAATTCTGAACTTTGTTGATTTGGGATTTGCTGGCCATGAATTTTTCGAGTTAGAATATTCACGACCTGGAAATGACATTCTTAACGCTAGCCTGATTTGCTTTGGGAATATTGCAAATAAGCACACTCTCCCATATACAAACCCACACAGCCTCCTCCTATAATTGCCCATCATTGGGTAGTGAGAAAGACAATTGTGGAGCTCCTGTAGCTCAGTGGTTAGAGCACTCGGCTTACAAGCGTAACACCCGTGTTTGAATCCAGGCAGGTCAGGGCGAAACCTTGGGCAAGTTTTTTTACTCCACGTGCCTAATAATAATCCATCCCCCAAAAGCACAATAATAAAATTGTTCATTTTAATTCACGATTGTTTGTGTGACACTGCTGTGTGCAATTGGCTGCTGCGTTTTGCCAACAAAATATACAGTTAATTCACTTTACAGTATATTCTGTGAAGTGCTTTGAGAAGTTGATAAGACATGAAAAGCGCTATCTCAAATGATGAGAGGATTATTATTATTATCATTTTATCGTGCTAAATTGTGCATGTCATATTTATCACAAAATGCCGATTAAAAGATGCCACAGGCAAGAGTGTTAAGAAACACTGATGCAGTGATACGATAGCACAGTATTTGTGTGTAGGGTTATATATTTGTGTTGTTGTTCTTCTGATAATAGTCCAATCTATTTTTTTTCCAGCAGTAAACCTGGGATAACTGGGACTTTGAAACATTTCAAGTGAAATAGAGTCAAATCAAGCGACTATTATTGTGGAGATGAGATCATTTATATATCTACTTTATGGATTTTGCTGCATGATTACCATGCTCTGTAACCTCTTCATATTTCTGGCAGCTTCTTCTCATATTTCTGGCTGCGTTTCCCTCCAGGCACACCATTCATTCTCATTAAAGCTCACTGCCATCCTTGGGAGAAAGATCCACTAAATTATGTTTTTTTTGTTCTTGATCACTTTCGTAAGCTTCTCCTAATGTTCAACCTGTTTTGCCAACTACATAGGCAAGTCTGAATCATTCAATATGACTAGCTGCATATTACCTAAGCATTTTCACACCAAACACTGTGACCACTTGTCCCAGGTCAAATCTTTCCTCCCCTATCTTACGTTGTAACCCATTGACAATTTTATTCACTCAGTGTGCAAGCTGCACTATTTACCAATCACCAACTCTACATCTGTATATCTTAATGTAGTAAAGAGTGAATCTTGCATTGTGCTTATATTGTCATTTATCTTCAAGGAATGCCTACCTTGCCTGCCTATCAAATTAGTGTTTTCAAATATAACTCACTGTGCTGAATTTTGTGTTTTGTTCATTTTGCCACTTTCTAGTAATGCCTACCTTTAAGAAGTTTTGACCTTCTCTTGGCCGAGACTTTCAATCTTCTCTTTCACCCTGCTCATCTTCTTTCCTCTTCGACGGTCCCATCGGTCACTCCAAATCCCTCTCTTTCCCTTCACCCTCCCTGTCCCCCAGCTCGCGTTTGAAACAATGACTGTCCAGTGCCTTGGGATGTCCTTCTGACGTGAAAGGCACTATACAAGTAGAATTTTGTTGTTGTTGTTGTTGCTGCTATCTGTTTCCCTTCTTTTGTTTGCCAATTATGTTGCACCCCCACCACTTTGTTTTGCACCACTAGCACAGCATCATCTCCTGCCCTCTCCACACTTTCTCCTTTGTCTTCCTTGCCCTGTTTCCCCCCTCTCTGCCAGTCCTTAAAAGCCTCTCCCTCCCAACTTGCCCCCGTTCTGACAAAGGGTCATGGACTCGAAACATTGACTCACTTTTCCTTTCACCATAGATGTTGTCTGCCCCGCTGAGTGTTCCCAGCCATTTCTGTTTGTGTCTCTGTATCTGCATTATTTTGTGTTTTGGGCTGAATCTAATTTGATTTGGGATTGAGCAATACATCTCTTATATAAACATTGTAGCAGTTCAGCACAAAAATTAATAATTCAAAGTTAAAGCAAGAAAATAATATCAGAAGAACATTTGTGGACTATAAATTCAAAGCTCTGATGTGACACTTGAAACCCACAATCATTTGACTTCAAAGTGAGAATATTCTACCAACTAAGCCAGACTGACACCTATGTGTGCCGCTCCATTGAGCCAATTTATAAAACAAAATCAACCAATTGCAAAATTTGACAAAATGGAATAAAAGTTACGGCCTTTACTAACTAAAGCATAACTAAAGCATTTAACTTATTATGAGATGCCATGTATTAAAGGTCATTGTTTAACTGTCATTGATCAAAGTCTACTGTTTTGTGCATATCTACTGGAAAAGCAATTTGTATCTTCTTGCAAATGGCCATGCACTTCATGGCTGTTTGTGGGTTAATACTGTGCACAAATTGGCTGCTGCTTTCACCTACAAAATGCACTTTACAGTAAATCCTGTGAAGCACTTTGAGACATTGTGATGATGTGATAAGGTGCATTGACAAATGTAAGGATTATTAAATACAAGTTGAGTTTTTTCCTCTGTTTTTAATATAAAGTAGTCTTACAGACTTAGACTTGGTGAAATTTCAAGCCTCTTCTCTGTAATTGTTTTGAAAATTATATAAGAGGAGAATTTGCGCCACTGATAATCTGATGCCTGATTATAATGGTAAATAAGTGAGAAGTTAAAGTATCACAATATAAATTGAATAGTTCTGAAATGGTATGTACAGCATTTCTTTGGATTTGGGAACAATATTGGAAGCCTGGAAAATCATGGAATCATAGAATCATAGAATTTTACGGCACAAAAGGAGGCCATTCGGCCCATCTAGTCTGTGCCGGCTCTTTGAACAGAGCAACTGCCCAGCTCTCTCATCATAACCGAACAGATTTGTTCTCCCTAAATAAAGATCTAATTCTTTTTTAAAAGCTGTTATCGAATCGATCTCCACCACCTTTTCAGGCAATGCATTCCAGATTCGAACAACCCGCTGAGTGAAAATAATTTCTCCTCAGCTCCCCTCTGCTTCGTTTTGAAACTATTTTAAATCTGTGACCATGAGTCACAGTGGAAACAGTTTTTCCTTATTGTAGGGATTTCCGATCCCGAGAGTTCAAAATAATGACCCAACAATCCATAATAAAGGTATAGTTATTTAATGATTATAAGAAATTTTAGAATGATAGAATAAAAGAGTAAATAATTATACTATCAGTTCTATGTAGAATACAATGCTGTATTCAGGCTGTTACACCATAAGTCAAGTTCAAACTTCTCACAATACTCATTCCTTCTAACTTTCCTTCTCTAACTGGCCCTTCCCTGCCTGTAAAACAAAACAATTGGAACCATGACCCATTCCAGAAGTTCCAGACAACAGTGGCAGGCTGGAGATCTCGGTTTCCCTGAGACACTCCTCAACTGTTGTAATGAGCCACTCTTTCTCTCCTATCTTTATACTTCTCCACCACAACTAACTCAGCCAGTTGATCACTTGGACATTGTCCAGAAGCGATGTCAAAACCAGACTATCTAAAGGCCAGAGTTGTAGGAAGTTGTTCGCCTCCCTTCTTTTCTCAGACATTGAGATGGCTCTCCTGCTACTCACTTGGCAATTTCCCAAATGATTCCAATCCTTTGCGCCTTTGTTAATTGAGTCCCCCTGTCCCTATCAATATCTGAAGCCCATTCTCCTTCAATTCTTTATTTATCCTAGAAGCTACTGATGTTATTGCGCTCCTTGGATTATTGGCAGGGACCAGTACCCAAGGTTGTCTCAGCGCATTGTGTGTTGTGCGATTTTTGAATGTTTTAATCAGTGCCTGATTGGAACTAACTATAATTAATTTTTAATACTGTACCTCCATTCCCAACATTATTCAGCCTGTCAACTCCCCTCATGATTTTATAAACCTCTATTAGGTCTATGTAGAATACAATGCTGTATTCATAGTATATGAACTATAGTTCATATAAATAGTAAGTAATAATTTGAATAATAATCTTTGCATGTGATAAACCTCTGAAAACAATATCAAAATGTTCATAGAGTGTGTGCGCATTCTTGGCGAATATATATTTAAATCTAGGACTTTTAAAGTCCACCTGAGGAGGTAGACGAGCATCTCAGCTTAATGTTTCAGCAGAGAATGGTGCATTCTCACCCCCCTCAACACTGCATTTGAGTATGCATTGGGCTGTGAACTCAAGAGTCCTGGCAACCTTCTGACCCAGAGGCGGGACTGTCACCAATTGATGCCACCAATTGCCACCACTTTATCCCCATATCCTTAATCCTTCTATCCATTAGAAATCTATCAATCTCAGTCTTGAATATGTTCAAGAACTGAGCATCTATCGCCTTCAGGGGTAGAGAATTCTATAAATTCACTACCCTCTGTTTGAAAAGGCTGACTCTTAATCTTAAAACCCCAAATTAAAGATTCTCCAACCAGGGGAAACAGTCTCTCACTGTCTACTCTGTCATGCCCCTTAAGAATTTTATAGGTTTATATAAGTTCACCTCTAATTCTTCTATATTCTAGAGAATATAGGCCTGGTTTACTCAACCTATCCTCAAAGCTCAACCACCCTCATCCCAGGAACCAACCTAGTGAATCTATGCTGTCCCTCCTCTATGGCGATCATGTCCTTTTTTAAATAAGGAGACCAAAACTGCTACAATATTCTAGGTGTGGTCTCACCAAGGCTCTATACAGTTGCATCAAGACTTCCATACTCTTGTATTCTAACCCTTTTGTAATGAACGCCTACATGCCATTCGCCTTCCTAGTTGCTTTGCCGTGTCTGTGTACTAACTTTTTGTATTTGATCTGAAAGGAGAGACTTGTAATTCTAACCACTTCTGATAATAAATGAGCAGTATTTAAATAATAACAATAATAATATGAATAATCCTTGCATTTGAAAAAGCACCTTTCAGCTTTTTGAAGGACGTCTCAAAGAGCTTCACAGGATATACTGTAATGTGCAGTGACTGCATTTCATATCCAATTTGTGGGGAAGTCAGTGTAGTTGGAGGAAGAGTCATTTGAGGACAGGTTCACATTGTATGAGTGCACACACAGCGATCACTTTCAGCAGGCTCCCTCCTATTATTTTTGGAACACATAACTTTAAGGCATTGATTCCAGACGTGGATGGGCTCATTACCTTGAGATGTGCCACGGTTCCTTATTTTGAGAGACCTTGGTGTAACATCATCTGTAACAGGCTTTAAGGCTCTTTGAGGGTTGCCATAGTTTCGTGCACCAAAAGACACAATTAGAATCTGATTTTGTTTGCTCTCACTGCACCAAGCAAACTATAAATGAACACCATTGCGGTCTAATTTGCAGTGTTACTTTAAAGGAATTCAAGCCTTAATAGAAAATCTTGGCTGCGTAAATGCAAGATTCCTCCTGGCAACTGAAAGTACCTGAATCTAATCCGCAGGAACTCCAATCTGACATGATCTACATCTGGACCAGAGTTCCACTGGGTCAACAGGAATTAAGGAATTTCATTAATAAATATTGTAAATTTAGACCCTCACGTTCCATTCAATAAATGTCCCAAATTGCCTCGTATTGATGATGTTCAGAAGCTTTCTCTATGCAGCCACAACTGTGTATTTTGTGCTCTGTCTGAACTTCAGTGCAAGGGAGAGAAAACTGGAGGAAGAAATACTACGGCTACTCATTAGCTCACACCCCATTTACAGGGTGACCAAAAAGCGATACCATTACCAATTCCCAATAAGTCTTAAAGAAATTATATTTCTGTTTTGTTTTTGATTAATAGCATAATTATCACAACTTTTTGGTCACCTTGTTTGAGTACCCCATTCCCTCTACCCTCCATCCCTCCTGATCCTAACTATCAGCTCAGGTATGGATCCCCAACTGTACAGCGCCTTGGGACATCCACCTGACAAATGTAATTTGTTCTTCCAGTTGTTGTGTCTAGAAGCACTTGTTTATCTACATTTCAGTGGCAACTAGTGGATGAGTGATGAGCTGAAGCCTAAAACTGGAGTGAACTGAAATGTTCCTGCACAAATGCATTAATCTATTTTACATGGTGTGTCTGACTCTAGGTCAACAATTGTCCTGTGATATGGCAATGATTCTCCCCCAGTGTAAGTGAGGCTGAGCCAGGTAGCATCATGGTGGAGCCTTGGAGGTGGACTCAGGAGATGTGCCATACAAACAACTGTGGCGTCTGTGAATCACTCCTTCATGGTACATTGGAAGCTCTGGTCTGGTTGGGCTGTTATTAAAGAGCTAAGCACGCAACCAACTCTTTAATAACATTAGAAAACTTACCCGAGCAGCACACTGGAATTGGGAGTCAATTCCTTAATGGGCCCTGATGTGATGTGAAGCTGAGACTAGCTTTGAGCCATGTACTGGTCTCAGCAATCAATATAATTCAAGCTGCTCATTCCCTGGGACAGCTTGTCAGTACGAAGATACTAATTTAGGCCTAACACCCAACATTCATCCCCAATGATATGAGCTGGGCTGACACTGTTGGCCAAATGAATTCAATCAATCAGAATGATCGTCTACAACAACTAACATTTATATATAGCGTCTTTCTCACACGTCTATAGAGTCTTGGAGTGCTTAAATCACATGAATGAATGAATGAATCAATCAATCAATCGACCAACCAGCCAGCCAGCCAGCCAGCCAATTGCCAACATGTCCCTTATACTTCCGGAATTAGATAAACAGGATGCTTCCCTCCGGAGGGAAAGAGTGCACATTCCAGATGCAGGAAAATTTCAGAGGTGTGATGTACATGTGGAGCTCTCAGGATGTTTTGATTATGTTTGGATAAGTATGGTGGTGGATATCTGCAAGTGTCAGACTTCTGGCTGACCAACAAAGAAATGTGTTTGAGGGAAGGAATGACTTTATAGGTATCAAATATATGATGATGATAATAATCCTTGCATTTCATTTAATGCTTTATCACATCTTTGAGATATCTCAAAGTGCTTCACAGCATACACTGTAAAGTGAATTGACTGTATCTTGACAAGTATTGACTCATTGCAACATAAGACAATCTTTTTTTTTTTGCATTGATTGCCAGTGAGTAACAGATCAAAATGAGCCTGGCTCAACAACAGGACATGGAAGGGCAGACAAGTCACTGGAAGCAGGGAGTCATCACACTCAGCTCCTGTTAATCTTTCTAGCCAAAGTCCTAATGGATAGGCTGATCCTAGCTGGACAAGCAACAAGAAAGCTTGCCAGACAACAATATCGATGGCAAGCTATATGATTTTAGCTGGTTAGACTTCAGCTGTATCCTAATGCACAATCTGGTGTCCGCAAGCCTTGGCTTTTGCCAAACAAGATGTGTCCCTCCAGGGAGAGAGTATACATTCCATTCCAACAATCTATCTCTAGAATATCCCTGAGTAGGCAAGATGCATGGAAATCTCAGCTTGGTTTAGATACTCTTAAATATTTCAAGATCCTCACTCTTATTTTCAAATCCTTCCACTCTTCTGCAACCCCCCTACCTCTCTGATCTCCTCTATCCTCACAACAGTCCCCACTTGCCTTTGCTCCACTGGATCTGGCCTCCTCTTTGTCCCACAAATCCTCCGCTCCACCATCGGGGCCATGCCTTCAGCCACTACACCACAAGGTCTGGAACTCCCTCCCTCACTCCCTTCCCCTCGCCACTCTCTTCCTACTTACAAGTCTCAGCTAAAGACCTTTCTTTTCGACTGTGCTTTCGGTCACCTTCCCCCCCCCGTGGTGATGATTTACCGCATGCGTCAGCAAAAAAATATGATCAAAATAATAAATACCAACTTTTTGCATTCAATTTTCCACTTGTAGTTTTGAAATGCCTTAAAGCACTTTACAATAATTGTTGTGTCAGGTGTGGTGCCTCTCTATGTGTGGTGACTTTCTATGTGTGGGCAAACACAGGGTGTGTAAAAGCAACAAATCTAATTGTGAACGACTGTACAAAAGAGCCAGCCCACAATTTCACAAAGACATGGGTATCTATAATAAAACTCCTGATATCTTGTCACTCCACGGGATAGGTGACGTGGAGTTATCCTGACGGGTGCGTTTGGCATAGTCCGGAAGACATACATAAATGCATCTGGGATAATAATAATAATAATAATCCTTGCATTTGATATAGCGCTTTTCACGTCTTCTAGACGTCTCAAAGCGCTTCACAGAATATACTGTAAAGTGAAGTGACTATATTTGTGGGCGAAAAACTGACAGCCATGATGACTCAAGTGGTAGGGACAAGTTAAGCTGGGTTTGAGTTATCAGGAGTTTACAGTATTCAAATCATGCTAAGACAGTGGCTGGGTGTATGGAACAAAATGATACCTACAATAATACATAGATGTTTTAAAGGTTAACCCCAGAAATCAGCCGAGAGCATTCTCTGTGATCCAGCTTCCAGTAAGCTTTGCTTCCACCAAATCCAATCTAAGTAACCCTCATAGGTAAGTAGTCGCTCACTATGCATTGTGTTAACCCTTGACCACTCGGGCAGGCGCATAGGTGGGGGGATAGCACTGCGCTGAACATGCATCAAAAGGCTCTGCAGTACAGACACCAAACAGGCGTAAGATTGGCCTGAAAGCGGTGGTAATTAATTAATGCTGAATTGATTGGGAGCTTGTGTTGGAGGTAAATGGTGGGTGATTAAAAAAAAACGAGCCCTGGGCATTGACCCACAGGAAGTTGACACAAATTAGACACACTGACTCCTCGGGCAAACACTAGCAGCACGTGTAAAGCGGCAGAATTTGACAGGTGATTTGTTTTGCATATAATACACAGCACTTCATAGTAACAAGCACCACCTTGTGCAATCCCTTTTGATGTTGGCATCTCAATTGTAACCTGGTTCCCAGTAACTCACATGAAAACTAGCTCCTTTGCGTCACTGGGGCGTTTTTTTTTACCTGTGTTAATCGTTTTCCCGAGTGCTGCCTCTTCTTCCATTTTTTTTACCTTGGGCCCACAGCCAAGTCTTCTCCTTTAATCCCTGTGTGTCCTGCAATGGCTGAGCTCCATGGCAATCTGTCAGGAACAGAGATTGTATAGGACCTGGAGAGGAAGAAAGAGGGTGGGAGGGGAGGGGAGTGGGGGGTAGGCAGGGGGAGATTGCTGATCAGACAGTGACCGACAGCTTACAGTGAAGTATGGCTTGATCAGAAATCTGGTTTGTCTCAAACAAGTAAAAAAAAATGTAATCCTCACTGACTATTATTCTGCGATGGTTATGCAAAAAACAGTTTGCAGCGTGCAGAAATGAGTACATACATCAGTTTCAGAAGCAGCTGTAATATTCTTACATTAGGAACAGCACAGAATAGAGTATGGATAAGAGATAAACCGGCAGACCAAAATCAGACATGGAAGAATTAACTCTTAGAGCACTGGCGACCGCACTGTGTGTAACTCGGGTTAACCCAGCATCACAAGAGTTAAAAGATTGATTCGAGAAGAGTAAACGCCGCTGAGATAAAGCAAGGACAAACATTTGCAAGCTACATGTTACTCTTAACGATTACCACAGTATGATCTCGCTCACAAATACTTTAGAACTCAAGTTATCTTGTACAAATAAAACGCCACAGTTTTTGCCATTCAAATTCCAACATATTACCTTATGGAGTTAAAGATTTCTTTTTGTATGTGTGTGTGTGTGTGTATTCTTCTTTCGTTTGGAGCCTAGTGCAAGCTAATGTCTCTATGGGAACTCTTCCTATATTCTTCCTGTGTGAGACATCTGCTGCTATGTGATCACAGTGCTTCCCGGCATGGGACTGGACTCTTCAAGTGATGCTGTCCCTCTGGCTGGCCTTTGGCTGGGAGGAGGTGTTGGGGCAAAGAGAGAAGGGAGGTCGAATGACGTGTGCTATAGATCAAGATCCCATCTCTTCACGTGATGTTAATTTTAATGTAGCCCCATTAATCTCGGGGATGCAGACCTATGCCAAATCAGCTGATATTCTGCAATCCATTTGCCTGTGTTATTTTAGCTGCTGAAGGAGGATTAGCACAGCAGAAGAAATTGTGACCATTGGAAATAATCACTGCAGCTCAGCTCAACCCCCACTTCCCCCCCACCCCCACACACACACCTCTGCTCAGGCCTTAGCTGATTCAGTCTGCATCCGTCCATACATAAATCATTCCCTTATTCCATTGGCTACATCGTACATGGCAAGTATTGATTTCTCTTTCCCTCTCTCTCCTTATTTCCAGAGATGGTGTGTTTTATTCTCTTCCCCTCCCCACCACCACCATCCAAAAGCATCAGCATCTGGGTTACAGGATATTTCTTTAAAGGGTTTGGTTGGAGGCACCAGACCTGATAAGTTAGGCGCTTTTCCTCCCCTTTTTGGAGCCTGCCTGAAAGTTAGGCTCTGCTACTTACCTGCTATGGAGGCCCTGAGCAATATTGAGCCTGATGTGAATACCACTAATGCTTACAGCTCTGTTGTGTATGCCCTATAACCTCTGCTATCAGTACCCTTCTTTTCAATTCTGAGAGGTAGCAGCTGGCTCTCAAAAGGCTGTATCTATGTTATCCGGAAGCAGTCGTTCATACCGTCCCTTGATACCCTCTCATTTTGCACTTTTGTTTCGAAACACGATAACCTTTGTCTTCTCTATGTTTAACTGCATCCTCGCTTCTGTGGCAGGCAACATCTAGAGAGGTCCTTTTAACACTTTCCACCCAATAGTCAGTGTTATGCCTCACCAGGATTTTCTGTGTGTCATAGAATAACTTGACTTGACAGGGACCAAACAATTGGATTTTCCACCTACCTGTGCTCCCAAGTCACCCGCGGTCCACAAGTACAGTGGCAAAGACTTTAGTACAATGTTGTATTTTTACATAACATTCACTTCATTTCTAATTAATATCATAATGTGAAGTGCATTTTGTTAATAAAGGTAATAATTCATTGCCATATAAATTTTGCTTGTATTAAAAAAGGTACATCTTTGTTTAACTACCATACATTTGCAGTACTACACTTATTTTGAATGCTCCATTGGCAGCAATTTACAATGAGTCGCTGTACTCTGAGCTGCAGCCAGGCGCAATCAGCTTCTAATTCCTTCCTATTCAGGTTGTGAAATATGCCAATTGCAAATGGGATTCCTGAAATACTGAATCTAGGACCTCCCTCCGACACAATTTACTTTCGGAGTGGAGTTCCCAATGGCAAGTATCTTACATCCGCTTCCCTCAAGGAGACACCGCTGGCATTCTTTAACTACGGGATTCCTTTGAAAATCAGAGTGTCTTTTATTTTTTCAGTCCTGTTGCAGCTCAATGTTGGCTGTACAGGTTTTATCCCAGCCCATGGTTTCAGCTCCGGTGAAGGAACATACCTGAAAGCATGAAACTATTCTTTCTTTCAATGCCGACTTGACCTGCTGCAGGTTTACAGCATTTGTGCCGAAAAAATATATACAATCCATTCACTTTACAGTATATTCTGCGAAGCACTTTGAGACATCTAGAAGAAGTGATAAGGCACTTTTATCAAATGCAACTTCAGTAAAAGCCCGTTTATCCGGCACCCTCGGGACCTGGCCAATGTTGGTTAAAGTGCCTGCCGGATATTCGGCCGACAATGCACTACATTTTTTTAAAATGCATTTTTCCAGATAAATTCTGGTTAATCGAATGCGGATTTTTTTTTGCAATGCCCATTATACGGAAGTTACGGTTGATCGGGTGCTGGATAAACATGCTTTTACTGTATTATTATTTAGATATTTATTTAAACAGTTGTGTCAATTCCCTGCAGCTCATCACCATTGAGAGAGGAGAGAAAAAACATTGGTGCATTTTACACTTCACGTAACCGCAACTCAAGACCACAAAATCCGCACACTCCAGGTTAACACGTAGTCTAATGACTGGGAGCCTGCAGCGCTGTCTTAAAACTACCCCCAGTATTTAGAGCAAATCCCAGGCCCTTTGATTCTGTTTTATCTTGCAGACACCTTAATGATTAGCAATCGCTTATCTCTCTCACTTTAGCTATTGAAACCAATGTAGGTCATTTACCACAGTAAACAAGGCTGGCTGCTGTTATCTAAATAAGATTTAATTTTACCAGCCTATGTGTTACCTAATTACTGCACGATATCCCACATTTTCATCTGACAAGCCCGGGACTAGTTTCTGTCAGTAACCAAAGGCTGTATTTATAGCTGAATATCCAACTAATTAGAAAATTATTCTGAATGCTTTATTGGATTTCAAGCCTCTGTTCAAACTGATTGATAGTTTGGACAGTGGAGCAGTATTCAAGCCTGCTCATATATAGGTAGGAGATAAAAGAAACCTACCTGCACAGATAAAGGTGCTGCTTCGCAGCATCTATGTTGGTCGCTGTAAGTGTTAGCAGCAGATATGAAGGTCTTTATTGTACAGCTTGTGGACTTGCCGCTGTGAACTCTGCTCTTTGTCCCTGAATTCAGCTTTTGCGATTGGCAGGAAACATCAGGCAAAGGGCAGAGGTCAGTGGCTTGAGCACAGCAACTGCACATTAAATGACCTCAATCCCCAGTGTAAAATCTTAAATAACATTGAAAGGAAAAAAATGCACTGGCTAGCATCGGTGCCCTGGTTAAGGTGGGGAAGAAATCAGCCGTACTTCTCCCTCCTGATCACTGCCCTTGTCTGAAAGTAGACATCCCGGTTTGGGTTTGGGCTGTGGAGCTCCTGTAGCTCAGTGGTTACAGCACTCGCCTTGCAAACGTGAGATCTGTGTTCGAATCCAGGCAGGTCAGGGTGAAACCTTGGGCAAATTTCCTTACTCTACATGCCTAATAATAATCCGTCCCAAAAAAAACACAGTAATAAAAATTGGTCATTTTCAATCCATGACTGTTTGTGGGAGACAGCTGTGAGCAATTGGCTGCCGTGTTTCACCCACAAATATCCAGTCAATTCACTTTACAGTATATTCTGTGAATCGCTTTGAGATGTCGATAAAATGTGAAAAGCGCTATATCAAATGCAAGGATTATTATTATATCCCTAGCTCACACGTGAAGAATAAATCCTTGAATACGGTACTAGGTAACATTAGATCCATACTTCAATGTGCCTTCCAGAGAGAGGGGGAGGCAATGGATAAGAATAATACCAGGGATATTAATAATAATCCTTAGATTTGATATAGAGCCTTATCACATCATCCAGATATCTCAAAGTGCTTCACAGAATATATTGTAAAGTAGATTCACTGTATTTTGGTTTTTTGAATGGGGCAATACATGGTAACCCCCAGACCATCGTTGTTCTGACAGCATGTCTGTCCGACATTGAGTCCTGGATGAGGGACAACTTCCTCCAATTGAACGTAAGCAAGACCGAGGCCCTCCTGATTGGCTCAAGCCAGCGCCTCCGCACATCGGGCGCTGCCAGCCTCAACATCCAAGGCTGTACTCTCCACCTCACAAAGCCAGTCAGGAACCTCGGCATCACGTTCGACCGTAAACTCTCCTTCCTCCCCCACATCCGTGCCTTGACCGGCACCGCTTATTTCCACCTACGCAACATTGCCAGGCTCCGCAACTACCTCACCCCCCACGCTGCCGAAACACTCGTGCACACATACATCACCTCACGGCTGGACTACGGAAACTCTCTCCTCGTCGGCCTCCCCAGCTCCTCCATTCACAGGCTGCAGGTCATCCAAAACTCTGCAGCCCGTGTACTATCCCGCACCCACCTCCGCGACCACATAACCCCCACCCTCGCCCGTCTCCACTGGCTCCCCATCCTCCAGAGGATCGAGTTCAAGATCCTCGTCCTCACCTTCAAGGCCTTACACGGCCTTGCCACGCCCTACTTAACCGATTTACTTTCCCCCTATAAGCCCACCCGGACCCTCCGTTCAGCAGGTCTTGGCCTGCTCCAAGCCCCCCGCCCGAACCGCCCCATCATCGGAGGCCGGGCTTTCAGTTTCTCCGCTCCCACCCTGTGGAATTCCATCCTCCAATCCCTCCGCCTTGTTTCTTCCCTTTCCTCTTTCAAGGCCGGTTTGAAGACTTTCATCTTCGACCGTGCCTTTTGTTCCCCCACGAATTTCTCAACCTCCCCTACGTGTTTCACCCCTTCCCGAACACTCCCCTCCCAGCTCGGGTCACACGCCTCCTGTGCAGCATCTTGGGACATCCTCCCGACGTGAAAGGCGCTTTATGTTTAAGTTGTTGTTGTTGTAGCCAATTGCACGCAGCAGTGTCCCACAAATAGTTGAGGATCGAGTGCCCAAATTATTATTTGGAGGGGATATATTTTGATAAGCTTTTTTTAAAATCATTTTCGGCACTACATATTCAGAGGAGTGCATCACTCAAGGGCAATTGGGGTCACTGCAGCTTTAAGGTCAATGGTAACTATTGACTGCTTCTGACCGCAGTTTTGTATTTATCTGGTATCACCGCTGATGATATCACGTGTGAAATTATTTTGATCTCTACCGATGTGTCAGGAAAAGAAAGTCTTCCAGATGTAAAATAAATTTTTGCAGCTTAGCAGCCATTGTTTTACATACAATAATAAGCGATCTTGGTCATTTATACTAATAATAAACCGTCCAAAAACACGCAAAAAAACTAAATAATAAAATTGGTCATTTTCAATCCATGACTGTTTGTGGGACACTGCTATACGCAATTGGCTGCCGTGTTTCACCCACAAATATATACAGTCAATTCACTTTACAATATATTCTGTGAAGCGCTTTGAGACATCGATAAGATGTGAAAAGCACTATATCAAATACAAGGATGCAAGGATTATTATTATTATTATTTCCTCACTTAAAGGTCAAGAGTTTAATTGGTTTTGCACTTTCAATATCTAGTGAGACCACCCAATGGACCACTGAAAGGATTTGTGGTCAACATTCTGGTGACTTTTTCCACCAACACCCTGACCTCTCAATGTCATTTGTCATTTGATGTGGGGGTTTCTTCAATTTGGACTGTAAAAGTGACCTTATCAATATGTAGCTCGGTGGTTGGAGCACTTGCCTTGCGAGTAAGATTTGATACCAGGCAGGGAGAAGCATTGGACAAGTTTCCTCACTGCACACATCTGATAATAATCCATCAAGAAAAAATAATTTCTGGTACACTCCTGTGTGCAATTGGCTGCTGTGTTTTGCCCACAATTGTACAGTCAATTCACTATATTCAGTATATTCTGTGAAGTGCTTTGAGACGTCTAGAATGCAACGATTATTATTATGATGATGAAGATCACTGCGAGTGAGCTGTGGTTGAAGCAAAAAAAAACATGCACTTAAGAGGAAACCAGACGCACACATACATGAAGGAGAAATGAATGGAGAGTTAAGGGAGAAGGGTTGAGGGAGATGGGAAAGAAAATTAGGAGGGTGGAGGCTCATGTGGAGTATAAACCCTGGCATTTGCTGAATAGCTTGTTTCCTTACAATAATTTGATCACTCAATCCGCGACTGTCTATGAGGACACTGCTGTGTGCAATTGGCTGTTGTGTTTTACCCACAAAATGTACAGTCTATCAACTTTACAGTATATTCTGTGAAGTTCTTTGAGAGTCTTGAAAACATGATAAGGCGCTACTATATCCAATGCAAAGATTACTATTATCTTTAATTATATTATGTTCTACATAATGGTATAAAACTAAAGAAGACATGAGTCTTGAATCGTGATTTTCTTGTTGGGGAGGATGAGTGTGGCCCTTTTCTGTGCCTTTTCTGCTCTTCACATTACTGCCCAGCTCTAATGCCTTGAAAGGTTATATAAACGGAAATTTACATATTGATCTGATCATTGCATGATACTGGAACAGCAAGCATTTACATTGCCATATCAAGGGTTTTCTTGGCTTTGAAGCAAACACCAAGGCTATTTCTCCTCTAGGAGTTCAATTTACGCAAGGATTCATCACTACTAGGAACGCAGAAACAACAAAAATATCCATTATTTCTTTTGCATTCAACCCTTTTTACGATTGGTTCTTGATTGTTTCTGCAGGATTGACTTAGGGGTCACAGAGTAAATCCATGATGCAATGCAGATCTGAATAAGACATATAAATTCACCAGCATTTTTGCTGTTCTAGCATATGTCTCTCTACTCGGGAACTGCATAAATGGAAAACCCTCATCATACATCATTCAGGTGTTTCAGAGGAAACCGCTCAATGTTCTGTCATGTTTCTCAAGCACTTCATTCATGGGGGAAAGCCCAACTGCTAGAGTGGGTCGAGCAGGAGACACGGAGCTGGGCGAGGGTGGGGGTGATGGGGTCATGGAGCCTGGTGCAGGAGAGGACACGAACTACAGAGTTTTGGTTGAGCAGCTTTTGGAGGGAAGAGTTGGGGAGGCTGATAAGGAGTGAGTTTCTGTAGTCGAGCCTTGAGGTGACAAATACGTGTATGAGGGTTTCGGCAGCCTGAAGGTTGATGCAGTGATGGAATTGGGCAATGTGTGGAGGTGGTAGAAGGCAGTGCTGGTCACGGCACAGCTATGAGGGAGAAAGGAGAGTTGAGGGTCAAATAAGATGCCCAGGTTTCTGACCGGCTTGGTGAAGTGGAGCGTACATCCATGGATGCTGTTGCTGCCAATGCCTGAGGTGCAGAAGTGCTGGGCGAACCAATCTGGAGGACCTTGGTCTTGCAGATCTTCAGTTGTAGAAAGTTTCAGGCAGTCTGTCAGGACACCAGTTGTCATGGAATCAAGAGTGGACTGTGGACAACACCGAGGCTCTTCCGATTGGCTTGCGCCAGCGCCTCCGCACATCAGGTACTGGCAGCATCAAACCCCATGAATGTACACTGAACCTCACCAAGCCAGTCAGGAACCTAGTTGTCTTGTTTCGATCCTCAACTGCCTTTTCTACCCAACATCCTGCCATGACCTGCTCTCCCTTCCCTCACCTCCGCAATATTGCCAAACGCTACCACTACCTCAACTCTCAGGCCGCTGGAACTCTCATTCATGCCTTCGTCACGTCAAAGCTCGACTATGCCAATGCCCTGCTTGTCAGTCTTCCGAACTGCTTCCTCCACAGGCTGCAGATCATCCAGAACTCTGCAGTCTGTATTTTCTCCTGCACCAAGCTCTGCAACCCTATTATCCCCCATTCTCGCGAGACTCCACTGGCTTCCCATCATTCAGAGGATTCTATTCAAGATCCTGGGCTTCATCTGCACAAGCCCTCCATGGCCTTGCCCCACCCTACTTCTGCAACCTCCTAACCCCCCACCAACCTGTCCACTTGCTCCCTCCAGGGGATCCGGCCAGCTCCATGACCCCCAATTCACCCACCCCACCATCAGTGGAGGAAGTTTGAGTAGTCCACAGTTTCAAGGGCAGCAGAGAGGTTGAGGAGAATGATGAGGCAGGGGGAGCCCTGATAACAGATGGACAGGATGTCATTTGTGACCTTGACCAGCAGTTTCCGTGTTGTGAGCTGGAGGAAGTTATCCAGCATTGGAAATTATAGAATGATTGTAAACTCCACTGCATATTTGTAGGCCAACAAGACCGCACAGCAGTGTTCCTCAAACAGCATTGAAGGGAATGACCAGTTTATATTTGAAGGATTAATGGGCAGTAAACCGGGAGAAACTCCCTTCTCTAATGGAATTGTAAGGCGCAATTAATTGTCTGTATCATTCTGGGAAACTCAGGGTACTCAGATTAATGTAGCAACCAATTTATTTAGATTGACTTCTCTGTGTCCAATAGCACTGCGCAGTTTAGGCAATTGTCTATATTACTTCTACCATTGGAAAGATCAGCTGAACATGTTTCTGTTTGGTGCCTTAGGAGCACATATTACAACAACAACAACAAAAACAAAATGACAGTTTATAGCGCCTTTCACATCTGGAGGATGTCTGAAGGCGCTGATCTATTAACCGTTAGACTGAAATTATGGTATGATTTGCATTTCGTGATTGTAATTTGTTACTAATGCCAATAATTTAAATAACTGGTTTTAGCAAAAGTGTTAGGTATTTGTTAGTTTGGGGAATTCTTTCTTTCATGCTGATAAATCTTTGTTTCTGGAGATATCAATCAATGGCTCTCTGCCCTGATTTGCAGGTGAGACTGAGCCTTTGAAATGGCCGAATGGAGGTCATATGAATCAGCCGAGTTACTTGCACAGTGCAAACAGCAATCTAAAGACTGAATGCTCGTGTCGATTGACTTTAAACTAAAGTTACACTTTTGTTAGCCTTGCCATTATACAGATTCATTTGTGTCGGAGCTTACATATACAGCTGTGAACCGCAAACAATAAAGCTTTGAAAGACAATATTGGAAGAATAACGCAGTAATACAGTCGGACAAAGTGCAAGGTTGCTCTTTGAGTGAGAAACCATTCTCCTGTGAATTCCCTCACCTACCTACTATTCAATCTTTTTGTCATTACCAGAGTGGGAGCATAGGACCACTCTGTGAATTTCAACATGAGCAAGTATCCAAGTGAGACGCACATCAATTAGGCAAGGCCTTGTATTGCTCAAGAACAATAGAGACACTTAGAACATTTATCATAAGAAGTTTGTTATTTATTATGTCGCAGTATTTCCCGATTTAATTTCACAGCTTCAACACGTCTCTGACCATCTTTGACCGTCTTTGCTGATCTGGCTGCACTTGTAACAAACATAGTTCTCAGGCCATCACAAAAAGAAGCTCGGGTGAGTAAGGCTTTTCAGTCATTAGCTCTCATCTTTCCTTTGTACATAGGGAAGGATGGAGTATTTTGAGGAAGCGCACAACATATATGTTAGAAAAAGAATGTACATAACTCATTGGGTAGTGAGAAAGATGATTGTGGAGCTCCTCTAGCTCAGTGGTTAGAGTACTCGCCTTACAGGCATGAGACATATGTTTGAATTCAGGCAGGACAGGGCGAAATCTTGGGCAAGTTTCCTTATTCCACACGCCTAATAATAATCCCTACAAAAAAACACACAATAATAAAATTGGTAATTTCAATCCACGGCTGTTTGTGGGACACTGCTGTGCGCAATTGGCTGCCGCGTCTCGCCCACAAATATACAGTCAATCCATTTTACAGTACATTGTGTGAAGCATCTTTGAGACATCTAGAAGATGTGAAAAGCACTATATCAAAATGCAAGGATTATTTATTATTACAAATTTGCTACTTAAGTGTGAACATTATTCTTACAGAAGGTTTATTCCTACTGCAAGGTTTCGCTTAGCAGGTCGAAAGTGTGGCTTGAATGCATGTGCAGTGGTCAATGGGAGTAAAGTACTGGCAAGGCATGGCCAAGTTACTCAATGATAATTATTGTAAAAGGTGATTTAAAGCCACATTCTTAAGGGCACTGGTATATTCCTCACATTTAAATGGAATTGTAGTAACTTAGTCATAGTAAACGTCAATCCACAAGGGGCAGCATAACTGTCCCCCACCGCCCCCACCACACGCCCGTGACTGAATAAACCCAGAAGGAAATCTGTAATTTACCATTCATTTAGCTCAAACGTATTCAACACAATTGTTTAAGCAACACAGCGAGCAAACTGTTCCCACCATCTGTTTTTGTAGGTTAAGGTTCTGGGTTTACAATTGAAGTTTTCACGTGCTTACAGAAATCACAGGAGTATAAGTACTTACAATTAGGTGGACCTCCTGCAGATTAATCCACTGGGGGAAAAAGCGATTCTTTGCCTCCATCCTGACTGGGATTGTTGTCATTAAAGAAATTACTTGGGTCGTATTCTGTCTGACGCATGATTGAACACAATATGTGGTTTTCAGCTTGTAGCTCTTTTGAATGGCATGTTTGTCGAGCAGTTATCAAATTCGATACTCTACGAATACATAATGTAAGTGATTTCCCCCACCCCAACACCAGGAAGGACCAGAGTTCGGAATTTGTTTTTATTGAACAGAATTTATAAGAAAGTAGGGATATATTAAGCTTTCTGTCATTTGAATAGGATGCAAAATCCTTACTGTAAACTGCCAAGGCTTCATAAGAATCGGAGAATGTTTATCCAGAATAATTTTAGTGCAGATTCTGCCTTAGACCTGTATGAGATAATTAATAGTAGTCCTTGCATTTGATATAGCATCTTATCACATCTTCAAGACATCTCAAGGTGCTTCACAGAATATACTGTAAAATGAAATGACTGTATATTTTGTAAGTGCGGCAGCCAATTGCACACAGTGCAAACAGTCTTGGATTGAGTGACCAAATGATTATTAGAATTATTTCAATATGCCCTGTCTGATTATTTCACAAAGTATTTACTCACACCCACAAGTAGAGAAAGAGAGAAAGAGAGAGACTGGTGGCCAGTCTGTGATACCCTGACATGATCTAACAATTCTTATAAATTCTTGCACGAGAACCTGATTTTAAACAAAATGGGAAGCTGGGAGAAGTGCTCGCTAAGGGGAAATGGAAGTGGACGTAACTGAAAACCTGGCTGTTCATTTGCAATGAAGCGCTATGAGATGTCTCATCATTTGATAAATCGTTATATTAAATGCAAGGATTATGATATATTATTATAATGTATTCACAAGGTGCTGATTCATCACAGTTTGTATTTCCAGAGATCCCCTCAAACTGAAAGAAAGAAACTGTTGTAATAATAAAAATAATCCTTGCATTTGATATAGCGCTTTTCACATCTTATCGATGTTCCAAAGCACTTCACAGAATATACTGTGAAATGAATTGACTGCATATTTGTGGGCGAAACGCAGCAGCCAATTGCACACAGCAGTGTCCCCACAAACAGTCGTGGATTGAAACGACCAATTATTATTGTGTTTTTTTGGGGACGGATTATTATTAGGCATTATAGTGTGGTTTGAAATGATATGCATGTTTGGTCAGCCAGAGATCATTTTGTTTGCACAGAACAGGAGCAGGTGATAAATTTAACTGCACTTGGGGTGGGGTTAAGGTAAGGGTCAAAGGTCTAGAAACAATTGACCTGGCTTCATTTATCCTTGCCCACCCTGAGTAATAGGACAGAAACCTACCTCTCAGGAGCAGCTTTCTTATTCCTTCTTAAAGGAAAGCATTTTAAATCCCTGCTAAATACCAAATTACTTTCTTGCATTTGTTTGTTTGCTTGTTTGTTTGATCAGGTCAAATAAATCACCAGTGTTGAGCCACAACAAGCTTTGAGTTTCCTCTGTCTGCCCGTCTGCACAATGCCTGAGCCACGTGGTGTTTGAACAATAGTAGCAGAGCAGCTGGGGGTCACAGTAAAACTGTAATTGCTGTCATCATAGGATACAGAGTGTGTGAGAGAGAGAAAAAAACTATTGACAATATTACAAATGATTTGATTTCTCTCTGCCCACCCACCCACCAACCCCTACCCCCACCGAACACACACACACACACAAAACATGCCTGGGTATCTCCAAAAGGGAGAAGACAGAACAGAACCTCTTTTAGATTTCAGCCATGTATTGACCTGGTGCTCTGAAGGTTTTGGTCGATACATTATGCATAAATTATGCAGCATCATTCTTGAAAATGGACAGTAATTTGTTTGTAATTTTCCAGGAGATTATGGGACAGGTTGACAGTGGCTGGGAGATAAACTCTTCCCTCACCATCTCTCATGACCACGTCTGACTGTGTCAAAAGACGGCATTTTTTTGTAAGGCTCCTTCCTTTGAAGGACAAAATACAAAATGCCCTGTGATCAATGACATACGATTATGCCACCGTTTAGGAAGCAAATATGCAGAATGTTTGCAATAATTGAATTGTTTTTGTTGAATTATTCATGATATGTGTGTGTGTGTGTATGTGTGTGGAAGGGAAAGTGAGTTATTGGCAGTAATGTGCTCTTTTTTAAATAACACAAACACAGTTTTTAAAGAGAGAGTGTTCTGGGCAAAAAAAATACAGTAAAACTCAAATAACAGTCTTATTTTTATCAATTGTATTAGCAGTTAAGTTCTTCCATTCGGTTTCCTATCAAAATCACTTGGATTTCTTTGCACCGAGTTGTATTAATCACCTCCTTACTTGTAACTTGATCCCCTACCCTCCATTACTCCTGTACTTACCGTCTGCATTGAATCACGAGAAATTACCTCCTGATCGGTCAACACAGGCACAGAAGAGCTCCATTACCTGTAATTCATTGCTATTCCAATGTTTGACAGTAAGTCTATGGAAATGCCCTCCTTGTCGGCCTTCCTGGTTCTTCCCTTCACAAGCTGCAGATCATCCACAACTCCGCAGCTCATGTCCTCACCAAGCTCTGTGATCATATCACCCCCACCCCCCCACTCACCCGGCTCCACTGGCTCCCCATCCCCCAGAGAATTGAATTCAAGATCCTCATCCTCACTTTCAAGGCCATTCACGGCCTTGTCCCCCACTATCTTTCCGACCTGCTGACTCTCTATCAACCTGCCCACCCTTTCCATTCAGCAGGCTCCTGTTTGCTCTATATCCCTCGCCTGACTCATCCTACCATTGGTGGCCGGGCATTCAGCCTCTCTGCCCCACACTCTAGAACTCCATCGCACAATCCCTTTGCCTCGCTTCCTCCCTTGCCTCCTTCAAGGGCAGTCTCAAGACCTTCCTTTTCGATCGTACCTTCTGCCATGTTCACCTCTCTCACTCCCCTCCCCCGCTACCCTACCCCACCCCCTTGCTCGCGTCCTGACCCCTGACTGTTCAGAGCTTTGGAACGTCCTCCTGATGTGAAAGGCACTCTATAAATGTAATTTTGTCATCATTGTTGTTGTTAAAGGACGCCCCCTACCACAAATCCTTCAGGGTTATTTGTCAATTAATGGCTGAAACTGCACCATATAGAGGTGATTTGTTTTGCATACTAATTTGCAATGTTAGCCTGAAAATCCAATCGTTTTCTTGCTGGTCTTTGCAAATATAAATCTACATTTCTACATTTTATATATTTACTCATTGCATACTTTCTGTGGAACTAATGGTAATCGCAAGTCTCAAGGACAATACAGTTTTGTGAATGACAATATGATCCAAACATTTTTCGCTAATTTGTTCCCCCGGAAGTGTGACAAATTATTACAAAGCAACTCCATTGATTTTCTAAAAGAAACTCACAAGCTCTTGTAAAGATCATCAAATCTAAAAAAAAGAATCGATTCCAAGGGCAGTGTAGTTCTGTTGCACTAAAACAAGTACCTCAATTATACTTTTCAATGGGCCAAAACTGGTTAGTCATTCAACAGCTCGTCTCAGTTGGTGTCACTGGGGTCAGCCGATTGTGTGTTAAAGTCACACATCAGGATTTGTGCTCACAGTCTAGGTTTACTGACTCTCCAGTGTTGGAGCCCTACACTAAGCATGTCTCTGGGTGAGATGTTCAAACTCAAGTTTCAGTTCTGCCTTCGGTTACAATACATAATTCACTTTACATATATCCTGTGAAGTGCTTTGAGACATAGAATCATAGAATCTTACGGCACAAAAGAAGCCATTTGGCCCATCTAGTCTGTGCCGGCTCTTTGAAAAGAGCAACTCAATCCCACTGCCCAGCTCTCTCCCCATAACCTAACAGACCTGTTCTTCCTACATCCTCCTCACATGAAAAACTGTATCACATTACAGTATTAATTATGATAGTAATAATCCTTGCATTTGATATAGAGCCTTATCAGATGTCTCAAAGTGCTTCACAGAATATACTGTCCAGTAAATTCACTGTATATTTTATAGCTGAAAGTATTATTACATGTTCAGGTGGACTTAAAGATTCAATGACACAGTTTGAAAAGGAAAGTAGATTTTTTCCTTTTGGTGTCCTGGCCCAAAAAATCTTCAGGTGAATTTTTTTCTTACTGACATTCCACAAAATTTGATGAACAAAGTTCTCATATGGTGTAGAAGGACTATTCAGTATGTTATGATCCCAGCCGCACCATTCGATAGCTGCTGGCTTCTTGTGTCCACTGTATAAAAAATAATCCTTGCATTTGGTAAAGTGCATTAATATGTTGGTAAGATGTCTCAAAGCACTTCACAGGATTCCACTGTGAAATGTAGTGACTGTATTTACATGTGAACGTGACATTTGTGAATAATAATAATAATCCTTCCATTTGATATAGCGCCTTATCACGTTTTCGAGACATCTCAAAGCGCTTCATAGAATATATTGTAAAGTGGATGAAGTGGATTTTTGTGGGTGAAAAAAGGTGAAAAATCTATTTTTATCTGGGGAATTGATGGAGACGGGAGACGGAGGGAAAAACTCTCTTTGCTATAATACTTTAAACATGGAGACATTGTGCTCAGGAATCAATTCTTTGCATCGTCTCCAGTGGTGGAAGGAGCATTTAATTTGCAAATTTCCTGAACTATGTGAGAATGCAAATGAAGGACTGGATGTGCGATAAAGAAGCCACATGATTATGTTTGGTGCTTCACCCTTTCGGCCACTCTGTTTAAACATTGCCTCTATCCTGACTGGTAGTGGCCCAATTCTATTTCGCTAAGTGACCTTTATCGGAAGACTCACCCAGCTGAAGATTACCCCAGAGTTTCATTAACCCTTTCCACCCACCGTCGCTTCAATTTAGTGACATCTGACATCCGTGTAATGTGGGAGGATCACTGGGCAGCGATCAACAACAGGAAGCAAACGTAGCCCTATCTTTGGGGTCAATTGAACTCCCTGAATGCTTTCTCGCTGAGATGAACTGACTCAGGACTAACTGAACCAAACATTGATCTGGATGCCGTTTGTTTTTAAAAAAGAATAAGAATTCAATACTGTTTCTGCCTTAGATACCTCTGGATGGCTCCCAACACAAAAGCCACTGGTAATCTTACAGTTTATTACAGATTATTGAATTTGAACGAGATGGTGAGAATGGATGAGAAAGAGAATGAACACAAAAGCTGAGGGTAGAGACAGAGAGACAGAGAAAGGTGTTGGATCTGGATAAGGTAGCATCAACTATTCACTTCTCTCCTAGCTTTAATACTCCCTGTATGAACTTCAGGAGCCATGACAATCAATATGTTCAGTGAGGGCTGTGTCATAATTAAGAACAACAAATAGCAACAAAATGACATTTGTATAACGCTTTTCTCATCGGAAGGATGTTCCAAGGTGCTGGACAGTCAATATTTCGGACCTGAGCTGGGGTCGGGAGCGGGGAGGTTGGAGGGAAGGGAGGGGAAGGGGGTTGACCAATGACATGGTTGAAGAGGAAGGTCTTCAAGCAGAATTTGAAGGAGGATAGGGAAGGGGTGAGGTGGAGGGATTGCGGGATGGAATTCTAAAGATTGGTGGCAGAATAGCTAAAGGCTCGATCGCCGATGATGGGGCGGATGGGTTGGGGGACATGGAGCAGGCCAGAACCAGCTGAGTGACGGGAGGGGATAGGTTGGTAGGTGGGTAGGAGGTTGCAGAGGTAGGGAGGGGCAAGGCCATGAAGGGCTTTAAAGGTGAGACCAGGATCTTGAATTGAATCCCCTGAGTGATGGGAAGTCAGTGGAGTCGGGTAAGGATGTAGGTGATAGGTTCACGGAGTTTGGTGCAAGAGAGCACAGGAGCTGCAGAGTTTTGGGTGATTTGCAGACAATGGAAGGAAGACCTATGTTCGAGTGCACTCAACCCCCTATCCTGGAGTGCATTCAACCCCCTATGCTCCAGTGCATTCAACTCCCAATGCTCGAGTGCATTAAACCTCCTGTTAGAAATAAGCAAAACTTAATACAGTACTTTCATATAATTAATCAACAACTGAATTAACCCATGAACATACATAATCCAAAAGAAAGAGCTGACTATGGTAACTGTGGGAGGCAGAGGCCACCCACCAAAGGGTTAAGGGACAGACTCAGGGAAGGAGACCCTGAGTAAGGCTCAGGAAGGAGACCCTGAGTCTGGTACCCACACAACGGAGATTGTGTTGACACCCTGACAGAAGGATGTGTGTTAAACAGGTTTTAATTAAAATGAGCTATCTTATCAAGGATAGGGCCAAGATAAGACTGAAGTTAGATAAAAACACAGATAAGATTCAGAAAGCCCTAGCATAATTGGGATACTGCCAGGGAAGAGGTTAGAGAGACTTTGGCCAAGAGGGTAGTATTGTGTTGCTGAGGAGGCTTGAACCTGATGACTACCAAGACGCTGTACCAACTCACCTCAACTTTAACTGGTAGTATATTCATTTACCCTTCTTATTTCTTCCTTCTTATACCATTTATAATCAATAAATTATTATACCTTTCCTAAGGATTGTTGGGTCATTATTTCGAACTCTCAGGATCGGTATATCCCAACAAATTGGCGACCACGAAGGGACCCAACATATAGTGATATATTTGTTTATAAGTTAATTTCAGCTAATTTCAATGAGTTGAGGTGGGACCTAGCCAAGGTGGATTGGAAAGAAAAATTGGCAGGTAAGACAACTAACGAGCAGTGGGCAGCGTTCAAAGAGGAGATAGTTCAGGCACAGGTCAAAAGCATCCCCACAAAGGTGAAATGTAAGGCATCCAAACCTCCCTGGATGACTAAGGAAATCGGGGCCAAAATAAAACAAAAAAAAGAGGCTTATGATAAGTGTCAGGCTCAAAATTCAGAAGGGAACAAAGCAGAATATAGGAAGTGTAGGATAGAACTAAAAAAGGAAGTTAGAGGGGCAAAGAGACTGCATGAAAAACAATTAGCGAGTAAGATTAAGGGGAACCCTAAGGTTTTTTACCAACATATTAAGAGTAAAAGGTTGGTCAAGGAGAGGGTGGGGCCAATTAGGGACCTAGGAGGAAATCTCATTGTGGAGGCAGAGGGCATGGCTGATGTACTGAATGAGTACTTCGCCTCTGTCTTCACAAAAGAAAATGATACAGCCAATGCCATGGTATTAGAGGAGAGGGTAGGAGAAATGGATAGAATAATTATAACCAGAGAGGAAGTGCTAAAAAGGTTGACGTCGCTCAAGGTGGATAAGTCACCTGGTCCGGATGGGATGCACCCTAGGTTACTAAGTGAGGCACGGGAGCAAATAGCAGAGACTCTGGCCACGATCTTTCAATCTTCCTTGGACACAGGGGTCGTGCCAGAGGACTGGAGGATAGCTAATGTTACTCCCTTGTATAAAAAGGGGCAGAAGGACAAGCCTGGTAACTACAGACCAGTCAGTCCAACGTCGGTAGTGGGCAAACTTCTAGAGTCCATAATCAGGGACAAGGTAGATCTTCACTTAGAAAGATATAGGCTAATAAAGGACAGTCAACATGGATTTGTTAAAGGCAAATCTTGCCTTACAAATCTGATAGAATTTTTTGATGAGGTAACGGAATGGGTGGATAATGGTAGCGCAGTTGATGTAGTTTACATGGACTTTCAAAAGGCATTTGACAAAGTGCCACGTGAGAGACTTATTATGAAATTAAAGGCCCATGGCGTAAAAGGGACAGTGGCAGCGTGGATCCACAACTGGCTGCGAGACAGAAAGCAGAGAGTTGTAGTGAGCGGCTGTTTTTCAGACTGGAGGGAAGTGAGCAGTGGTGTGCCACAGGGATCGGTTTTGGGACCATTGCTGTTTGTAATCTACATCAATGATCTGGACTTGGGTGTACGGAGTACAGTTTCCAAGTTTGCAGATGACACTAAGTTAGGGAGAATAGTAAACAGTGAGGAGGATAGTAGCCATCTGCAAGAGGATATACACAAATTGGTAAAGTGGGCAGACACATGGCAGATGAAGTTTAATGCAGAGAAGTGTGAGGTGATGCATTTTGAGAGAAGAAATGAAGGGAGGCAATATAGGCTAGATAGTACAATTTTAAATGGTGTAAAGGAACAGAGAGACCTGGGGATTTGTGTTAGTGACTCGTTGAAGGTGGCAGGACAGGTAGACAAGGCTGTTAAGAAGGCATATGGGATACTAGGCTTTATAAATAGGGGTATAGAGTACAAAAGTCAGGAAGTGCTGACTAACCTCTATAGGACTTTGGTGAGGCCTCAGCTGGAATACTGTGTTCAATTCTGGTCACCACACTACAGAAAGGATGTGAAGGCATTGGAAAGGGTACAACGAAGATTTACTAGGATGGTGCCAGGATTGAGGGACTTCAGCTATGAGGAGAGGCTAGATAGGCTAGGGTTATTCTCTCTGGAGCAGAGAAGATTGAGGGGAGACCTAATAGAGGTTTATAAGATCATGAGGGGTTTCGACAGGGCAAATAGAGAAAAACTATTTCCACTCGTGGGTGAATCTGTGACTCGTGGTCACAGATTTAAAATAGTTTCAAGGCGCAGTAGAGGGGAGCTGAGGAGAAATTTTTTCACTCAGCGAGTTGTTCGAATCTGGAATGCATTGCCTGAAAAGGTGGTGGAGGCTGATTCGATAACAACTTTTAAAAGGGAATTAGATCTTTATTTAGGGAGAACGGGTCTATTAGGCTATGGGGAGCGGGCAGGGCAGTGGGATTGAATCGCTCTTTTCAAAGAGCCGGCACAGACTAGATGGGCCGAATGGCCTCCTTTTGTGCCGTAAAATTCTATGATTCTATGATTCTATGATTCTAAGTTGTTCGGGCAGAGTTAACAAAAACTGTCACATAGGTTAGCAACATCGTTTATAATTTGTTTGATGTAAGGCACACTGTTTGGGTTTCTGAAATAAAAGTGAAAAGGTAACGCTGACATAAGGGTCTTAAAACAGGTTGTGTAGACGGGGAATACATGTTCCTAGGGGCCTGGCAGGATTAACTAGATCCTAGATCTGGGGCTAGATCAATTTTTCTGCAGAGGAGGAGAGTACGGGCAGGGACTAGAATGACGTTGAAATTCCTGGCAGCTCACATGAGGCAAAAGGTCAGGGAAGTGTTGCTTAAAAAAAACATGGATAAAGTAGAGAAACAAAGACAAGCTTTCAAACAATAGGTGAGCAAATACAAGGATAAAATATGCTCGAGGGCAGGATGTGGAATCCTCAATCAATGATATTGACCTGGAGGGAAAGATTTTCCAGAAGGAATGGATTGAGAATAGGGTGGTAAAAGGGCAGTTTCGAGTAGAAGGGCGCAAATGTAAGGCCTTTTTCAAATATATCAACTGGGCCAGAGCACAAGAAACTGAAAAACTACAAGAATGGGTAGAGGAGATGAAAAAAACTATAGCTAAATTGGAGAAGAATCAACGGGGAGGAAGTTGGAGGCATACGAAGAAAGAGAGGGGTGGAATAGAGAAACGCATAGATTGGAATGAAATATAAGGGATCTGACATTCATAGTAGACAACCAGGCAGGAACTGTCAATGTGGCATTGGCCGAAAAAGCCGGACACAAGGAAAGATGGGATCAATTAAAGCAGTCACAATCTGAAGTGGTTAGGCTGAATGAGGCTTTAGAAGACGATAGGGGAGCCATAAGAGAGTACATGAATCGGCCACAGAAAACCGACAGTCAAATCATCGAGAGTGCTACACAGAAATGCGGCACTTATGGGTAAAGCTACATAGCAGACAGGCTGTGGTGTGTGCAATTATGAGGGAGGAGCTGGAAGCGGACAAAGATGGGTCCAATGAGTGGGAAGCATCACAGGCAGGCAAAATGAGGTAATACGAGGGAGCACAAAGAAATGAGTACCAAGGATATAAGCAAGTGGCGGTGGCCACAGTAGATGAGACAGAAATTACTTGGGGCAAAAGGCAGGATATAATACGGAAGGAGGTATACACAAGGAGCAGAGTTCTAACTCCAGAAGAATACACTGCACATATAAAAGAACTGGGTTCCGTTTCTGATAATACGTGCCCTATGGATGCATATCGCCGTGTACAATTATTATCAGACCGTCACCCAGAATTAGAGAGTGACGATCTAAAAAGGATAATGCAGATGATAAAATGATGGCCGTTAACGACTTTCAAAGGCACCCACCCCACCCAAAAAGCTGCTCAAATTAATATGATTGAGACAACACCTAGTGCCACTACCCCTATGGCACCTCGGTCGTACTGCGGGTCACAAACCTCGCAAGATGCCGACAAATACAAGACAGAACAGTGACAGATTACAGCCCCCCCACCATCCCCTGGTAACTACCGAACCACGTGAGCATTCTACCGTCCCATTTAACAGACCATTAGACAATAGACCTTTCGTGTCCGCCAACATAGAGGGGGGTGACTTGCAACCTATGTTGATAGACACGGGCACTAATGCCACCCTGTTTCATGTAATGGATCCACACTCCTTTCCCAGGGCATCCAATTAAGGGCTTTGTAGGTTCGCGCCAAACAGGAGTGACTTTAAAGCCTATGAAGGTAACATTGGTCCCGTAATATTGAGGGTACAAGAGCCCATTGCTATTTTCATGTGCAACGGAAAGGGTATACTGCGATCCGATGTTTTATTGGAATACGGGATAATAGTAGATTACACCAGTTCTTGTCTATGGGTGCCAAAAACGGGGAGAGATAATAAAGTACGCCACTGCAGGGTGATTTCGGCCGTGTTTGCCATATTGGCTATTAAAACAAACTCCATATACAAACCCCTACAACACTTTGACGAGGCTATCTAAGAAATAATAAAATAGTAATGAAAAGGCAACACACAAGTATGACTGTGGCAGACTAAGTGAGGTGGAATGTATAAATGGACCAGCGCATTTCCCTGTCGGCCAGTATTCAATACCACGGGAAAGCCACCCGTTTATACAGAGTACGGTAGAATCACTTATGACACAGAAGGTGGTGCGCAAAGGGAGCTTCACAACAAATTCACCTATATGGCCAGTACGAAAACCCAACGAGAGTTGGAGACTCACCACTGATTACAGGCGACTCAACTCTGTAACTCCCATATGCGCACCAGTGGTAAACGATACAGCAACTATACTATCGCAGATTCCCCGCTGCGCACAGTGGTTCTCAACACTTGATATATCGAACGGCTTCTGGAGCATTCCGGTGAATAACAATGACCAATATAAATTTGCATTTATGTTCAACGGACAGCAATATACTTGGACGTGCCTGCCACAGGGGTTCCACAATTCGCCGACAATAGCGAATGTGTAACATATTAAGAGACTTAAAAACACCAGCACATTCAGCTGTGTTACAATATGTGGATGGTTTGGTAATAGCCACGGAAATGACTGAGCAACACTATACGCTGCTGGGTGAAGTGTTTAACAGACTAAAAACGGCAAGGTTGAAAATAAACCCCCGGAAAACCCAATTGTTACTACCAACAGTAAATTTTCTGGGAATAACTCTTAACACTTCAAGGACAGAAGCCCGATGTACGGAAGATAGAGATGATACAACGGCTACCCCTACCCATCACTAAGATGCCATTGAGATATTTTCTCGGACTCGTTGGCTATCAGTTATTCCCCGATTTGCCGAAATGGCCAAACCTCTGTATTCACTGCTGCCAGGTAATCAGGAGAATATTCAAGGACAATGGACAGTGGAACATATTGAGGAAGTGCAATCATTAAAACAAGTGACAATGCAAGCAGCATGTCTCATCTCACCAGATCCGTCCTTCCCGTTTCATCTAGAGGTATCAGCCTCAGAACTCGGCCTCACAGCTGTCTTGGCTCAAGCACACGAGGGGCGTATTGCGCCCATTGCTTATGCCTCCTTCATATTGACGGGTGTGGAGAAACAATATGATCCATGTGAACGCCACCTTTTGGCCACTTGCTGGGCGGCACAGCGTTTTACATACATTACAGGATTCCAAAAATAATACTACACTCCGCTCACACACCATTATGACTGCTACGCAAACCGGGTGATACGCTCATCTCTTCACAGCGATTGAACAGATGGACGTTGTCTTTGATTGGTCGAGATATTTAAATAACGCCGCGGCAAGTAACTTTGATTCCGCAGATGCTACAGTACGACGGGAATACACACACCTGCCCCCTACCATTTCTCCAATTCCCAGAACAACCGGTATCGCAAAGCCCGGTAAATACACCGAAGAAGTTATCGATGTGTACGTGGAAGGATCATCATACTATGTGTCAGGAACGCCCCATACTGGTTTTGTGGTGATACTACCACACAAAACAATAATTTTCTCTTGCAGGACACACTCAGCACAATACGCGGAGATAGTCGCAGTGGTTACCACAGTACAGGAAACATCACAGCACGATTGCAACGTATGGTCAGACTTGGAGTATGTGGTGAATACAGTACGGCTACTGCCCCTATATGCCTCAAGAGACTTTTGTTCTGCAGACAACTGACCATTGGCACACAGACTTCTTTTCTCACATCTGTGGATGACACTCTGCGACAGACGCAAGCATAGACACATTGGGAAAGTAAAGGCACACTCGCCTAGTGATGCCTGGCACACCGGCAACAAGGCAGCCGACGTGGCAGCAAAGCTAGCCGCAATGGTAGGCGAGGTGTGGCAAACACCTTGGAAAAACAGCAAGCGTTGTGAATTAACCCAATCAACACCGCTTGACTTACAAAGTATACAAGCCACGTATTATCCCTACCGAATGATTACCGAATGGCACTTACAACTACAACCTTTGCCTCAGCCGACACAATGGGCACACCACACAACACTGCTGCAAAATACAAGTGTGCGCTCTCCCCTACTGATGAGGAAAGGGAAAAGGGCCTCAACCGACAGTGATGTGCTGTGTGTACCGCCAGAAATGGTGGGAGACTTCTTCCAACTCTTAGCTAACATCGTAACTAAAAACATACAAAATCAGCACAAAAAGCAGACATGAACTTGCCGAGTCTAACCTCGTTAGGGCAGATAGCGCTCAAAGTTAGTATAAATAAAAAACACATTTTCAGTGGTAAAGTTAGATTAATCTCCAGAGCAAGACACAGCAAGGCAGCTGAGTGAGGCAAGAGGCCAGATATGCAGAGACGAACGGGCGCACCGATTCGGCAGCCATTACAGAAACCCGGTGGTATATTGGTCTGTATTATATATGTTATGTTATTTGATATAATTATGTTTTCATTCTTGTTCTAATAAACAAGATATGCTTATTATAATTCAACCATATTAATATACTGAGATCCGAACCTTATATGGTTTTATATTGGTTGCAAACATTTAACTGTAGTGACGAGTTGTGTCATAACAAATGCACTCGAGCATAGAGGGTTGAGTGCACTGGCGCATAGGGGGTTGAATGCACTTGAGCATAGGGGGTGAATGCACTCGATCATATGTAGTTGAGTGCACTGGACCATAGGGGGTTGAGAGCACTCGAGCATAGGGGATTGAGTGCACTGAAGCACAGGGGGATAAATGCACTCCAGCAGAGGGGTTTGAATGCACTGGTGCATACAGGGTTGAATGCACTCCAGGATAGGGGGTTGAGTGCACTCGAGCATAGGGGGTTGTTTGCAATCGAGGAAAGGGGGTTGGATGCACTCCAGTATAGGGTGTTGAACACACACCAGCAAAGGGGATTGAGTGCATTTGAGAATAGTGGTTGAGTGCACTGGAGCATAAGGGGTTGAGTGCATTCAAGCATTGGGGGTTGAATGTACTCCAGCATGCGGGTGAATGCACTCAAGCATAGGGGGTTGAATGCACTCCAGCATAGGTGGTTGAGTGCACTCGAGGATAGGGGGTTGAGTGCACTGGAGCATGGCGGTTTCAATGTACTCCAACCTAGGGTGTGATTGCATTCGAGCACAGGGGCTTGAGAGCATGACCATGGTCGAGTGCACTCGAGCATTGGGGGTTAAGTGCACTTGTGCATAAGGGGTTGAGTGTACTTGAGCATAGGTGGTTGAGTGCACTTGGGAATAGGGTGTTGAGTGCAGTCCAGCATAGGGGGTTGAGTATACTCGAGCATTGGGGGTTGAGTGCATTGGTGGTTAGGGGGTTGAATGCACTCGAGCACAGTGGATGAATGCACTTGAGTACAGGGGTATGAATGCACTCGAACATAGGGGGTTGAGAGCACTGGAGCATAGGAAGTTAAGTGCACTCGAGGATAGGGGGTTGAATGCATGCCAGCATTGGGGTTGAGTGCACTCGAGCGTAGGGGTTTGATTGCAATCAAGCATGGGGGGTTGAATGCACCAGGGACGTGCAGTCAGGGTAGGCAGGGTAGTCAGTGCCTACCTTATGAAGATAAAAACTTTAAATTGTATATGATTATTCAATAGTTATATTTTTACGGTACACATTTTACATAATGCAAAATGATTTTTGGTAGAAACTAACTAAATTATTTAGTTGTGATTTGATATGCCTACCTTAAAAACAACAGAAAAGGCAGCAACGCGCTGTGCCTTTTCTACCCATTGAATTGAATGTAGTTCCAATGCGAATGTGCGTTCCTTTCTCAGTGTCTCAGTGATGGGTAAAATAGGCACAAGCTACCGCTGCATTTCCTCTTTCTATCAATTGCGATCAGATCACATTGAAATGCCATCTCCGCCCATGTGTATTTGCGGAAAAAATGACTGGGAAAAAAACAGAGTCGGCTGCTGCCTTCGGAGTAGCTTCATGATGATGCCATAAAGCCACGCCACCAAAAGTTAGTGTGGACTGAGGGAAGTGCCTACCCTGTCATTTTACACACCGCATGTCACTGGAATGCTCTCCAGCATAGTGGTTGAGTGCACTGGAGCATAGGGGGTTGGGAGCACTCCAGCATAGGGAGTGAATGCACTAGAGCATGGGGGGTTCAGTGCACTGGAGTATAGAGGGTTGAGTGCACTCCAGCATAGGGGGTTGAGTGCAGTGGAGCATTGGGGGTTGGGAGGCCAACAAGCAACAACAACAACAACAACAACTTCAATTTATATAGCGCCCTCCACGCCGGACGGCGTCTCAGAGCGCTTCACAGTAGCGGATCCCGGGACCGAGCCAGGGGCAGGGGCAGGAAGGTGACCAAAAGCAGGATATTGGCTTAGTTGAGACTGGATGTGCTGAAGGCATGAATGAGTTTCAATGTCCTAAGTGGTGAGGTAGTGACGGAGTCATATAGTTGAGGATCGAACAAGACACCTAGATTCCTGACTGGCTTGGTGAAGTGGAGTGTACAACCATGGAGGTTGATGCTGCCAGTGCCCGTACTGTGGAGGCGCTAACACGAGCCAAACAAAAATGCCTCAGTATTGTTGGCATTCAACTGTAGAAAGTTAGCTGTCATCCAGGACTTCATGTTCGACAAGCAGTCGGTCAGGACAGTAGTGGTCCTGGAATCGAGGGTGGAGGCAGAAATATAGAGTTGGGTGTCTTCCGCATACACATGGAAGTTGATCCCATGTCTGTAGATGATGTCACCAAGGGAGAGCATGTAGATGTTGAAAAGGAGAGGACCAAGGATAGAGCCCTGGGGAACATCACAGGTGACATTAGAAGGAGTGAGTATTGTGAGAAACCTGAACCTGACTTGTGGTGTAACAACATGAATGCAGCATTGTATTCTACATAGAACTGGTAGTATAATTATTTTATTCTATCATTCTAAAATTGCTTGCAATCAATAAATCACTATACCTTTATTAAGGATTGTTAGGTCATTATTTTGAACTCTCAGGATCGCAAATCCCAACAAATTGGCGACCACAAAGGGACCCAACAAAATAGTGATTTAATTGTTTGTAAGTTGTTCGAGTAGGATAATCAGCTCTCACATAAGGTAGGAAAAACCTGCGTCTAATTGTTGAAGCTTTTGTGTGTTGTATTGTTCATAATAAGTAACTATAAGAAACGCAAACGAAGGATCTCAGAAAAGAGTTGCGTAATCGGGAAATACGTATTCCTAGGGGTCTTGAGGGGTTGTCACAAGGTTGAGCCCAGACAGAGACAGGGATGGGAATATGTGGGAAATTTCCGACGGATCACATGAGCCAAGAGATTAGGGTAACGTCAGGCTTATACAAGTAAAATGAGTCCAAAGAAATGCAGGGAGGAGAAGCAAAGGCAAGATTTCAAACTGTGGGTAAGTAGATATGAGGATAAAATTTGCGCAAAAGCTGGACAGGATGCCCAGAAATCGGTTGAGGATATCAACCTGGAAGGGGAGATATTTCAAAAGGAATGGATAGAGACTAGAATAATCAAAGGGCAATTTAAAACTGGAGGACAGAAGTGCAAGGCTTTCTTTAAGTACATAATTTGGGCCAGGGCACAAGTGACTGAAAAGTTACAAGGAAAAATAGAAGAGATGAGGGAAATGATTAATGAGCTAAAAGCAGAATGCAACAGAAGAAAATTAGAGGCGTATGATGAAAGGGAAGAATGGAATTGGGAAGCGGATAGGTTAGAAGGGAAGATACAGGATCTAACATTCATGGTAGACAATCAAGTGGGAACAGTGAATGTGGTCCTAGCAGAAAAAGCTAGACACAAGGAAAAGCGGAGTATGTTAAAGCAATCACAATCTGAAATAAGCCAATTAAAGGATGATCTGGAGGATGCCCGAGCGGCAATAAGGGGATATTTAAATAGACCCCCACTAACAGAAAGGCAGAAAACGGGGAATAGCCAAAGCAATAAACAACCCCAGTCTTGAAACCAGGAGGGTAATAATGGAGGTTATGGCAAAGGGAAAGGGAACTATAACCAGAATAATGGCACATTCCCAGGCAGACAGGGGAATTTTCCCCCACTAAATGCTATAATTGTGGCAGGTTAGGACACCGAGCGAGAGAGTGCAGGGATAGACGATACTCGTGGACAGATTTCGATAAAAATACTGAGGAAGATAGGAGGGAAACAGGGGGTCTGACAGACAAAATTATGGAATTTTTAACAGATGACAGAATGATGGCGATGTTGAACACTTGCAAAGCGACACATACTGCTCCTGAAATGGCGCCAAAAGCCGCTCAAGTGAATGTGGTGGAATCCACCACTTACTCCTCGGCTCCACCGGCACCCAGATCATATTGTGGGTCACAACATGAGAGGGAATGTTACAATTTGGAACAATGACAGGGTACAGCCCCCCACACCTTCCCAGTATCCCCTGAAATAAACGAAAAACACTCGGTACCTTTTAACAGAAAAACTGACAACAGACCATTTGCGTCCGCCAAAATAGAGGGGGGGCGATCCACAGATCATGTTGGTAGGCATGGGGGCAACTGCTACACTATTACACTTCACTGTCAGACCAATACACTTCACAATTTCCCAGGGGCTACACAGCAGACACACATGATCAAATAATTCGAGGGATCATATCAAACTGAAGTAACTTTAAGAGACACAAAATAACCATAGACTATATGAACTCTTGTCTGTGGATACCGAAAATTAAAAACAGCGAAATACCACGCTGTAGAATAATCTTGGACATGTTTGCCATTTCAACATTAATTCAGCACGATTCCAAGTATGAAACACTTCAGCATGCTGACACGCTTATTCAGCAAATTTTAAATGATAATATGGAAACTATTGCCACCCATAAATATGATTGTGGGAGACTGAAGGAAGAGGAATGTATAGACGGACCAGCGCATAACCACGTCAGGCAATACAATACCCCACGAGAGAGTAACCTTTTTGTACAACCTATGATCGAGTCCCTAATATCACAGGGGGTAGTGAGGAAAGGCAATTTCACTACCAACTCCCCCATATGGCCCGTTACGAAACCTGACGGGAGTTGGAGATTGACAATCGACTACCATAAACTCAATTTGGTTACACCCACCTGCTCTCCCGTAGTTAGCGACGCACCGACAATTCCATCGCAAATACCACGCTGTGCAAAATGGTTCTCCATATTGGACATATGTAACGGTTTCTGGAGTATCCCCGTCAAAAGGGAGGATCAATATAAATTTGTCTTTACATTTAATGGCCAACAATACACATGGACGTATCTCTCACAGGGATTTCATAACTCCCCAACCATATTTCACAAGAGAATGCATAGTATCGTCCGGACTTTAAAAACTTCACGACATGCTGCCGTGCTACAGTACGTAGCACGGCAGCATCTACTCATAGCAACAGAGACGACAGAACAGCACTATAGCCTACTGGGAGAGGTGTTCAAACTCTTAAGAACTGCGGGGTTAAAAATAAACCTCAGATGCTCCAGTATGATGGGAAAAATCACGTCTGCCCACTGCCCCTTCTACAATTCCCTGAACACCCGGTTTCACGAGTACCAATAACTACATCGGGCACTATAGATGTGTACATGGATGGATCCTCCTACTCCGTGTCAGGAGCACCTCACACGGGGTTCGCAGTGGTATTACCTACCGAGGCAATAATGTTTTCCTGTAACACCCACTCAGCACAATATGCAGAGATAGCTGCTGCGGTTACCGAGGTACAGGGGACACAATCACAGGCATGCAACATCTGGTCGGACTCAGCATATGTGGTCAATACCGTACGATTGTTGTCGCTTTATGCCTCACGAGACTTTCATTCTGCTGACAATCGGGTGCTGACGCATAAACCCCTCTTGTCTCACCTATGGCAAATACTTTGTGACAGAGAAAAGTCCTTACACACTGGGAAGGTAAAAGTCCATTCTCGCAGCAACCCACAACATGCTGGTAATAAAGCAGCAGACACCGCAGCTAAATTAGCCGCGACTGAAGGAGATAAGTGGGTAGTGCCCTGGAAGATGAGTGAATGCTGCAAACTAAAACAATCCACTCCATTGGATTAACGCAGCATGCAAGATGCATACCTCCCTACAAAATAACTATTGAATGGCATGCACAACTGCAACCCTTACCTCAACCCACGGGTTGGGCTCATAAAACAACTTTACTACACAAGGCTAAATACACTTCCACTACTGATGTTTAAAGGGACATCAACGCGTGACGACGTAGTGTGTGTCCCGCCGGAGATGGTAGAATACTTTTTTCAGCTTTTCCATGTACATCCCACCAGGGGTCACACATTGGCCCTATGCCAATGGCACAAGGCAACTATAAGCATGTGCTCATCATCATAGATAAATTTACCAAATGGCTTGAAGCCTTCCCAACTCGCACAGACACAGCCGCTACAGCAGCTCGCATATTATTGAGCGAGGTGGTCTGCAGGTGGGGAGTACCAATGGTATTAGATAGTGACAAAGGCACACACTTTACCGCTAAGGTATTTGAGAACGTGTCTCAAGTGATGGGGATAAAATAGGAGTTACATGTGGCCTTTCATCCCCAATTGTCTGGGATTGTGGAGAGAGGGAACAGGACATTAAAAACATTGCTAAAAAAATACTGTGCAGAACACCCTGCTCAACAGGCATAAATGCTGCCAATGTGCCGAATGGCAAAAAGGTCCACACCACATTCCACGACTAAAGTCTCTCCCTATCAGGCAATGACGGGGCGACTGATGAGATTACCAGGCCACCAGCTAGAAAACACTGATTTAGGGGATATGGTTGGGAGCAATCCCAATTTGTAAGGGGCTGTGACAGAAAGTTGGGTTCAGCAAATGCTGATAAACATACAAGAAACCAATAAATTTGTGGCCAGAGAAACACCAAATGAAAAATACTTTGACAAAAAAGTCAAAATACACAAATATAAAATTGGAGAAACAGTAATGGTTTCAGATCATGGGAAGAAGGAACATTTGTTTACTTCAAAATGGAGGGGACCATTCACCATAATCGATAAGGCCAGCTCTTCAGTACATTTATTACAATATACTGATGAAAAAGGGAAAAAGAATGCCAAATGGCACCATATAAATCAGTTAAAAACAGTGAAAGATTAAGTAACACATTACTACACTTGTTCTTGCAGAGAAGCCAGAAGGAGAGAGAGATGGAGAAACAACTTGTGATGCCAACAATGGCGATAGTGATGATGCTGATCAGCCTGACAGATGGGGATATAGGAAACAATGAGAGGGGAATTGGACCTCAGAACCGAATGGTCAGAATGGAAACATCGGTCCTGACAACTGGAGAAAAGGGGTTCTTCGCACGAGACAAGAGCAATCCATGGAGCATGACGAACACATTCTGGACTGTGGAAGTACTGCTCGGATGGTCACTAAGCTTGACATGCATAATAATGATTGACGAACCACAAATAATATTGTTTTATAAAACTAACATAGCACATTTAAAAGATGCACCAATCGGTTTATGGGGAGTCCCAATGTTGGGGCCCCATCGGAAAGATAATAATACCCTTGAAAGAGATTTGATCTTTCCCTATGTGTTCCATAGATATCAGCGATATTAAAATTGTTCGGTCTTTGACCCTGAGGGCACCTATTACTACTGGTGAAGGTAATACCTAGAGAACAGGCAGAGGTAAAGTGCCCAGATGTGACTGAAGGGCCCAGTAACGGGTTAGTGATCGAATAGTTGTTTGAAACTATGTATACTGGTGTGCAAAATGAGTATGTACCTATCATGCTCCATTTTAATCTTGCGCTTCCAATGGGGTTGTGCGAGCCAAAATACACAGCTTTCTATCACACTTTACAATCCGCGAGTTCTCATAAAGGAACAAGGGAGTGTCACTGGGAGATTATTCAGGGTCCCTCACTTTAATCCAGCATAAAAGGGACACAGCGGTAGGGATAGGGGCAATGGGTAAACTGCCACATGGAATTGGGTGGACATTGAGACAATTATGAGCCATCCAGAAAAAATTAGGCAATAATTAAATACTATTTTGACACTAAAAGGGGAAAAAAACAACCCATTAATACAAGAACATTTTATGTCATTAGACTCCACTTTAGAAATAACACACGTTTTACAGCAGAGAAATGGATCAGTCAACGAGCTAATAAAAGAAAATAATGAGGAGGTAGAAAATCAAAAACTTCTAAAAGCAATTGCGTGTGACATGTTAGGATCCTACCTGCTCGACCTCTATAGACAACAGCTAAATGACATAGAATTGGGTAGATTACCTGCTGTAATTGCCAAAGAACAAATACGATCATGGTTACCCGAGAACTTCAATACGGATATACGTAAAGTAAGAGAGTTGGCTTAAGCTTATTTAGTCCAATCTCTCTCCAAGAGGACGAATATGGATAGGATGAGAATATTACAAATTCTCCATATCATACTCCAGATTCCGGTGGTTCCCCTCTTTCACCTGTACAAGGTCAAATCGATTGGCGTAATAGAAAAGGGAGTGTTAAAAGAAAACACAGGACACCCTTCAATATTGTTATTCGATAGACGAGCCAAATCATGGCATACCATCGATATGACCGGATGGAACAAGGTAAAAGGGATACGGTTATGTTCCGGTAACCCCTTCCCTTCAGAAACCACTGCATATGGGTTCACACTGGGAGACGCTGATCCTTGGTGCCTCATTAGAATAACCTCAAGGTGGCAGGGAACACATGTGGCATATTGAGGATGGGAAGAATGTTGCGTTACCACCACCGAAAAGGATATAATGATAAATGACAGTAGTAAACTGTCCATCTTTCCCATCCTCCTTCTGCTTTACCTCCCAAGTAACTACAACAATTGGTGGGATAACATTAAGGCCCATTAGAGAACATATGTTTGAGGAAGTGGAATATGACACAGTGACAATCGGAGCAGCAAAAAACGCAATAATTCCATTTGACCATTATATTCCACCCCTGCCTATGACACTCCAGTTGATCATCAGCCGGTCACACACCTACCAGATTCATTTGATTCATTTACAACAAACAAGGATGTGGATGCTGCTATATCACATTTGGGAGACCATAGCTGGTGGGAGCAGATATATGATGCCCCATTGCAAGATTTGTACCGTATATATTTTTGTTAATACAAGTGCTTGTATCCCTAGTAGTAATAATAACGTGTTGTAGACTAAGGACGATTGATCGCCAGTCTCAAGTCCAGTACTAAGGCCAGTACCAGCCCGTACCAAGATAAGGTGGAATTAGAGAAAAACAACAGATATGTCGTAATGTACTCCCTTTTAATTAGTCAAGACAGGACAAAGGAATCACAAGATTCCAGAGTCCATGACAAGATCCAGACCAGATGAAGGGTCAAAGGAAAAATAGCATCGTTGGGGTAGCTTTCAGACATTAGAGTTAGAGAGAGAAAGACCTTGCGCACCTTTGTGAGTATTGAGCGAGAGAGTTGCTGAGCCCTATGCGAGACTTGGAAACCAACCTCCTGCAGAACTGAACTAGTAGTAGTATACCTCATTATATGTATACATCAATACTCTTAATTATACTCTATGTACTTATAATCCTTTACATTCTGTTTGCTTATATTATTAATTATATTCTACTTTGCTTACAATCATTAAAAATACTATACCTTTATTAAGGTGTTGGGTCATCATTTGAACTCTCGGGATCAGAAATCCCAACAAACAATGCTATTCATGTTAACGCACACTGGCAGTGACCCAAATGACATATAGCACATTGCAACCTTAGGCCATGCTGTCAGGAATTGTTCACCTACACCTACATCTAAAATCAGAAATTCCTTAGTTGCATATCATACTTACCACTGAATTCTGGGCTCCCTCGTTCAGCCGAGGGTAGCAAATAAACCCTGTCTCCACCATGACTTTGAACTAAAAGTGCGAAACCCTTCTTATCTATCTTATGTATCAGAGTGAGAAACACTATGCTCATTATTTACTCTGTGACCATATCCCAAGATGTGTCTTCCTAGTCAATATTAGATGAAATTCCCTGAACAACTATCTACACTCATTGCTTTGAAAAAGTGCCTGCACTAGCTTGTTAATACCCCCCACTACCCCACCATCCCATATCACTCCAAAAAGAATTCTTAGCTTATTATTACACGAGCATAATATTTAAAGCAATCTAATGTACTGCCTCTTCATTTCGGTTTACACAGCAAACGCAAGATACAATGGACAGGTCAAACAAACTCAATCATTTTACTGGTCGTGTCAAAATCTTTTAATTACGCTCAGTTCTCATTACAAACAAAAAGATTATCTTTGTGGAGAGACAAATCATCCTTATCCAATATTCTGACAGCTCTGGTCTAAAACTCAATTATTATGGATCACGTTTGTTTCAGCATATGCTTAATCACTAGCTGTTGGACCTGGGGAAACAAGAAACCATCAGTGAAGCTAAGGCTCTGGATAAACCAAGACTTTATTTGCAGATTAAGAGCTAACTTCATCACTTTAATGACTGCAGTCAAATCTTTACTAGGTTACAGCTAACGGCCAGGGCTGTTAGCTTGTCTGCTGATGTTTTAAACTTGCAACTTTTAAACATTAATTATTTCAGGCCTAACCAGGCAATAAAAGCTCAACACAGATGGAATCTCAATTTCTTCAACCTCATCTGTCTAAAGGAACAGGCAGATGGGACCTCAGATGTAACCTTTCATCCAAAGAAGAGCATGTCTGACAATATAGTGCTTTGCCAACACTGCATTGGAGTGAATCGATCATGTGTTAAGGCGCTTATATCAAATAGTATTAATCCTTGCATGTAATGTAAAAGTGCATTGACTGTATTTTGTGGGTGAAATGCAGCAGCCAATTGGGTAAGGTGTTTTCTACAGTCAAGGATTGAGTGACCAATTTTTTAAAACACAGAATGACTATATCATAACAGCAAGATCCATTCTTTTAGCAATTGGCTGGTGATGAGTTCCCCACTATCTTGGCATGCATTCAGTTTCTTTCAAAAGATATAGATTACCTTTAACAACTAATGAGGATTATGATTTTTTATCATGGCAAGCTATAGGAATTTACAGCACAAGCACAGTAGAGTGTGTTTGGGCCCCAACAACCCTCCACCAGAACATTCACTCTACAAACTTATTTGCACTTCTAAAGTATGAATGGCTGAGAGGTGACATGGCAAACAACAACAACAACAACAACAAATTACATTTATAGAGCGCCTTTCACGTCGGGAGGACGTCCCAAGGCGCTGCACAGGAGGCGTGTGACCCGAGCTGAGAGGGGAGTGTTTGGGAAGGGGTGAGACACGAAGGGGAGGTAAAAGAGTTCGGGGTGGAACAAAAGGCACGATCGAAGAGGAAAGTCTTCAAACCGGCCTTGAAAGAGGAAAGGGAAGAAACGAAACGGAGGGATTGAGGGATGGCATTCCATAGGGTGGGAGCGGAGAAACTGAAGGCCCGGCCTCCGATGGTGGGGCGGTTCGGGCGGGGGGCTTGGAGCAGGCCAATTCCTGTTGAACGGAGGGTCCGGGTGGGCGTGTAGGGGGAGAGTAGATCGGTTAAATAGGGCGGGGCAAGGCCGTGTAAGGCCTTGTAAGTGAGGACGAGGATCTTGAACTCGATCCTCTGGAGGATGGGGAGCCAGTGGAGACGGGCGAGGGTGGGGGTATGTGGTCGCGGAGGCGGGTGCGGGATAGTACACGGGCTGCAGAGTTTTGGATGACCTGCAGCCTGTGAATGGAGGAACTGGGGAGGCCGACGAGGAGAGAGTTTCCGTAGTCCAGCCATGAGGTGATGTATGCGTGCACGAGTGTTTCGGCAGCGCGGGGGGTAAGATAGTTGCGGAAACACAGTAAAGTGGAAAAAACATCTGGCATTTGGAGCTTGTGGAAGTGTTCAAGGAAGTGGTGCACTCAACATTTATTTACCATAAGAGATAATGCATGCAGATTAGACTCAGGTTTGCAACCGAATTTGTTTCACAGCACCTGCATGACAGGCAGCTTATTGTCTCCCTGTAATATAGGAAAACAAAACACAAAATACTACAGATACTGGGAATCTGAAACAAAAACAGAAGTTGCTGGGGAAACTCAGCAGGTCAGGCAGCATCCATGGAGAAAGGAAAGCGAGTCAACGTTTCAGGTCTACAACCCTTCGTCAGAACTGGGGCTTGTTTGGAGGGAGAGGTTTTTAAGGACATTAGAGGGGGAGAGGCGGGACATGGAAGACAAAGGAGACAAAGGAAAAAGAGTATTTTAACTGATGGTTGAAAATGTGATAATGATATAAGGGGGAGAAACAAAAGGGGATGGGTTTAAATGAAACTTTTAAAAGGAGTAGAGGTGTTTAGTGGTGATAGAACAAACAAAACACCGGAGAGGCAAGGGGTGTCTGGAGTTATGATTGTGATGGGGGAGGGGGGGAGGGGAAGCTCTTATGGCCTGAAATGGCTGAAATCAATGTTGAGGCCAGATGGCTGTAGTGTCCCCAGTAGATAGATGAGGTGCTGTTCCTCAAGCTTTCGCTGTGGGTCACTGGAACAGCGCAGGAGACCATGGATCGAAAGATCAGCCTCTGAATGTGAGCGCAAGTTGAAATGGAGGGAGACTGGAAGATCAGGGTTGACCTTCCATACAGAGCGAAGATGCTCTGCAAATCGGTCTCCCAATCTGCGCTTAGTCTCCCCAATATAGAGGAGACCACACCGTGAGCAGCGGATGCAGTACACTACATTGGTGGTAGTACATGTGAACCGCTGTCTCACATGGAAGCTGTGTTTTTGTCCCTGGAGAGTGGTTTGGGTGGAGGTGAAAGGGCAGGTATTACATCTCCTGCGTTGGCACGGGAAGGTGCCAGAGGAAGGAGAGCAGCTGGTGGTGCTGACAGCGGAGTGGACCAAAGAATCCCGGAGGGAATGGGCCCTTCGGAATGCGGGGAGGGGAGGGAAATATATCCTTGGTGGATGGGTCACGTTGCAGAAGTCTGAAGTTTCTACAGATGATGTGTTGAATAGTGAGACTGATAGGGTGGTAAGTGAGGACTAAGGGGACCCTATCACGGTTCCGCAATGTGGGGGCAGGGGTGAGGGCAGAGGTACAGGAAATCGGACAGACACAGTCAAGGGCCTTCACTACCATGGTTGGTGGGCGTGAAGGAAAACACGCTGAGCATTGCATTGCTTTTGATTTTCCTCCTCCCAAATTTTAATAATAATAGTAATAATAATCCTTACATTTGATATAGCGCTTTTCACATCTTCTAGATGTCTCAAAGCGCTTCACAGAATATACTGTAAAGTGAATTTGACTGTATATTTGTGGGCGAAACGCGGCAGCCAATTGTGCACAGCAGTGTCTCACAAACAGTTGTGGATTGAAATGACCAATTTGTTATTGGGTTTTTTGAGGGGCGGATGATTATTAGGCTTGTACATGTGGAGTAAGGAAACTTGCCCAAGGTTTCGTCCTGACCTACCTGGATTTGAAACACAGTTCTCACACTTGTTAAGCACTCTGAGACGCTGTCCAGCGTGGAGGGCGCTAAATGAATCGAAGTTGTTGTTGTTGTTGAGTGCTCTAAACACTGAGCTACAGGACTCCACTCCTGTAATTATTTTGTCCCCTCCTTTCCTAAAGCCATTGATTGGGCTGGGGTATGGTTTTCACGTGTCAAGTTTTCTGCAGAGGCTCCGAACAGAGACAGGATAGTAAAGTCCTTAGTTCTTTGAGATCTCTTCCTTGAGGGAAAAGTGCTCCCCTCTACCCTGCCCCTCCCCCACCCACTGCCCCTCCCCCTTACCCTGCCCCTCCCCCATGCTTGGAGCCCGACCCCTGATCTGTACAGCGTCTTGGGATGTCCTCCCAACGTAAAAGGCGCACTGTAAATGTAATTTGTTGTTGTTGTATATCAAATGCAAGAATTGGTATCATTTTATTGTAAAGAAACACCATGAAGAGGTTTGTCACACAGAGTAAAGTGATCTTTACTCTGTTGCTCGCTGTTTTATAATCTGATGTGCGAGTGCTGAGTGCTGAAGTGACCTTAATTATGGAAACACTGCTGCATCCATCATTACTTATAATAATAATTCTTGGACTTGATGATGCGCTTTTCACATCTTGTAGACGTCTCAAAGCATTTCACAGAATAGATTGTAAAGTGACTGTGTATTTGTGGGCAAAACGTAGCTGCCAATTCCACACAGCAGTGTCCCACAAATATCCGTGGATTGAGTGACCAAATTATTATTGTTTTTTTAATTGAGGCATTATTATCAGGCGTGTGAATTAAGGAAACTTGCTCAAGGTTTCACCCAACCAGGATTTGAACCCAGGTCTCTTGCTTGCAAGGCAAGTGCTCTGAACAGCAACACAACAACAAAATTACATTTATAGAGGGCCTTTCATGTAGGGAGGATGTCCCAAGGAGCTGAACAGTCAGGGGTTGGGACCTGAGCATGCGGGAGTCGCAGGATAGGTGGGAGGGAGAGAAAGAGGTGGGAGGGTGGCTGAAGGCACGATCGAAAAGGAGGATCTTGAAACTGGCCTCAAAGTAGGCAAGGGAGGAAGCGAGGCAAAGGGAACTGTGGGATGGAGTTCCAGAGTGTGGGGGCAGAGAGGATGAAAGCCCGGCCACCGATGGGAGGGAGGGTTGGGCGGGAGACATAGAGCATATCAGAGTCCTCTGAACAGAGTGGGTGGGCAGCTTGGTAGGGAGTTAGCAGGTCAGAGAGATAGGAAGGGGCAAGGCCGTGGATGGCCTTGAAAGTGAGGACAAGGATCTTGAATTCAATCCTCTAACTTCGAACTATGTTTGTTTCACATCGGCACATTAAATTTTGTAATCAATATATTTCCTGATTTTAATCATAATAATCATAATCCTTGCATTTGATATAGCGTTTCACATCTTCTAGACGTCTCAAAGCGCTTCACAGAGTGGACTGTAAAGCCAATTGACTGTATATTTGTGGGCAAACGCGGCAGCCAATTGAGTACAGCAATGTCCCACAAGCTGTCATGGATTGAAATGACCAATAATTTTTTTTGAGTGATTGTTATTAGGCGTGTGGAGTAAGGAGACTTGCCCAAGGTTTCGCTCTGCCTTGAAATGACCCCAGGTCTCCCACTTGTAAGGCGAGTGCTCTAACCGTCGAGCTACAGGACTCCACTAATGCGTTCAAGTCAAACTCATGCTGTCAAAGTAAGATGCTTTACATAAGTGCCAATAGGTATAGCAAATTTAATGATAACAATATCTAGCTAATGCGGCTAAAACTCATCTGCACTAAACAACATACCCCTCATTATACCAGTATAAGCCGAGGCTTCACTGGCTCCCTATCACCCCGAGTTCCTTATTTTCACATTTTAATCTCTTAGGATAGCTGTCCGTCAGAACTCCGAGGCAGGATTCATAATAGTTTTCAAGAGAGAAATAGGTGGGTACATAAAAGGAATAATTTGTAGGCATATGGGGGAAAGACAAGAGAGTGGAACTGAATGGATTGCTCTTTCAAAGAGCCGGCACAGTCAAGATGTGTCAAATGACCTTCTTCTGTAGATTTCTGGTTTTGAGCCAATAGTTCCTTCAGAGAAGAAGACCCTTTTTCATACCTGAAATGTATTGTGGTCATTTTGCTTTGTAAGCATGAATAAATATTTAATTGACGAGTAGACAGATCTATTCCCTGGAGTAAGCAAGTATGGCTATTACATAAATTATTTAAGCAACCAGAGAACTTAATTCATTTTTTAGAGCTTAATAATTCTGCAGAATGTGAAAATATGTGAGTTTTATTATAAATTAGCTATAATCTTATTTTTAATATAAAAACAAAACACAAGAGTATTATTTGCATTCTCCTACTAAATCACTACACTCCAGTAAATCCTGTGAAGCACTTTGAGAGGTCTGCCTGACATCAAGAGTGCTTTAGTAAATCAAGGGATTTGCATTTCATATAATGGTTTAAATCTTTTTGAATATCGAGGAGCAGGAATAATAGTAATAATAATCCTTGCATTTGATATAATGCTTTTCACATCTTATCAACGTCTCAAAGCGCTTCACAGAATATAGTGTAAAGTGAATTGACTGTATACTGGTGGTAGATCCAATGATTTGCACTGTGTGTGACTTCCCCCACCCAAAAGTTCAATACTTTACAAGCAGCCTTTTAGACTCAACGAATGAGGCTGAAGCTCTGCTCCTGATACCACCTGGATGGGGGAATTTCAGGAACAGGGCAATTGGTGCTCTTCCAGCATAAACAATTCCCCTGATGTGAATTTCCCCTGAGCTCACTCCCTTGTTCTCCTTTAAAGGATCTTGTACCATTCTGTGGGTCATCTTTGAATGAACTGCGTGAATGATCGTCTTGACTGCCTCTCCAATAACATTAAAGAAGAACCATGCAACAACCCATCATTAGCTTCCTAAACAGGCCTCTATCTGCACAATAGTTACTGGATACTATTTACAAAACCCAAAATATTGTAGATGCTGGAAAAACAGAAGTTGCTGGGAAAACTCAGCAGGTCAGGCCACAACAACAAAATTACATTTATAGAGCGCCTTTCACATCGGGAGGACGTCCCAAGGCAGGATTTATGGAGAAAGGAAACTGAGTCAATGTTTCGGGTCCACTTCCCTTCATCACTAGATACTATTTGTTTGCCAATAACATTTCTAATTTACACCCAAATTGCTCTGCTTCCTTCCCAATTGATATATAATAATAATAATCCTTGCATTTGATATAGCGCTTTTCACATCTTATCGACGTCTCAAAGCGCTTCACAGAATATACTGTAAAGTGAATTGACTATGTATTTGTGGGTGAAACACAGCAGCCAATTGCGCACAGCAATGACCCCACAAACAGTCGTGGATTGAAATGACCAATTTTATTATTGTGTGTTTTTTGAGGGATTATTATTAGGTATGTGGAGTAAGGAAACTTGCCCAAGGTTTCGTCCTGACCTGCCTGGATTCGAATACAGGTGTCACGCTCATAAGGCAAGTGCTCTAACCACTGAGCTACAGGAGCTCCACATAATCCTCTTTCATGACATTCCTTGTATTTATTTATCTTCATCAGCAAAACGTTTCCTTGTATTTTTGCTTAATGGAAAGGCATTGTTCCATATTTGAGAATTCCTCTCACGCAGACTCCACTGGCTATAATGATATTGTATCCCCTGAGCCAGTCTCGGATAAAAGCTACCAACAGAGTAATAGAAGGTACAGCGTGCCTAGAATTAGCGCCTGTAACTTACTTCCACATCTGCAGGGTTATTATGTGAAACTGTCTTGATGCAGTCCCATTAGCAATGGCAGACAGAAAGCCCATTTGGGAACAAGTACATTAAATGCCACATGCACAATGGCTTATTCCTCTGAAACTGGTTGGGACGATTAGGGGTGATTAATGGTCTGAAACACTGGCACTGGTGGTACAATAGCTTTTAGTCCTAGTGAGTGATTGTAAACCAGGGGACATAGTGGAACAGTTCTGTAGCAAGATTTTCAAGCGTTTCTTTCTACCTTTTCCAGTCAATTTGGTAACTCTTTAAAACAAGCATTTCAAAAGCTGGGAGATTCGTTTTTTTTGTGTAGATCTGATCATCACCTGTCTCATCTGTTATGAGATGGCCAGGACCCTGAGACTTATTTGTTTATGATTTGGATACTGCCTTGTGCAATTGGCTGCCGCGTTTCACCCACAAAATGTACAGACAATATATTTTACGGTATATTCTTGGAGGAGCTTTGAGCTGCCTCAAAGAAGTGACCGATTATTATTTATAATACTTGGTGCTGTGATGGAAAGATGATAGGATGGGTATTTTGGAAGCATAAGACCAAATTAACCAAATGCCCTAATTCATCCAAATCAGATATTGTGATCCAGTGATCTTGTCGTTTACTGCAAAGTCTTGTGACTGTATAAAAAATACTCGTTACATTTGATTTAGCGCACTTCACATCAGCAGGATGTCCCCAACAACCTTGATAGGATATAAAGTACTGTGTGTTTTGTGGGTGAAAGTGGTAACCAATTTTCACACAGCAATGTGCCGCAAACAACAACAAAATTACACTTGTAAAGCACCTTCCACGTCAGGAGGATGTCCCAAGACGCAGGATAGTCATAGTTTCAGACCCGAGCTGGGGACAGGGAGGGTGGAGGAAAAGGTGGGTATTTGGAGTGACCGATGGGACCATCAAAGAGGAGAGTCTTGAGGCAGGACTTGAAGGAGGCCGGGGAGGGGGTGAGTCAGAGGGACTGCGGGATGGAGTTCCAGAGGTTGAGGGCAGAGTGGCTAAAGGCTCACCCGCTAATGGTGGGGCAATGGGTCGGGAGACATAGAGCAGGCTGTTAAGTGAACAACCAATTTTATTTAGCAGATTTATAGGCCATGGCACCAAGGAGAAACAGTCTTCTCTTTTCGAATAGTGCCTTGGGTTACTTAACGTCCACCTGAACAGGCAGCTAATTGATTTCATTTCAAGAGACGTCCCAAAGCGCTAGAACAATGCAGCAAACCCCACCACCTCATTGGATTGTCATTTTTGGTTATATTATTTTGCACAATCCCCAAATTCTGATGTACGACTGAGAGTGCTTCCCACTGAACCAGGCTGATATGCATCTTCACCACTTCCTGTAGCTCAGTGGTTAGAGCACTCGCCTTACTAGCGTGAGACCTATGTTCGAATCCAGGCAGATTAGGGCTAAACCTTGGGCAAGTTTCTTTACTCCATACACCTATAATAATCCCTCAAAAAAAAACACAATAATAAAATTGGTCATTTTCAATCCACGACTGTTTATGGAATACTGCTGTGCGCAATTGGCTGCCACGTTTTGCCGAGAAATATACACTCAATTCACTTTACAGTATATTCTGTGAAGCGCTTTGAGACATCTATAAAATGTGAAAAGCGCTATATATATCAAATGCAAGGATTATTATTATTATTATTCCTATCGCTGAAATTTAGCTGCAAGACAAAGCAACTGAAATGGGCAAAAATTGAAGAGTACCCTTCTCTGATTGCTTCAGCTGAGTACCAAGCTGCGTCAAAGTTTGAAGACTGCACTCACAAAATTATCAAGCAAATTCTTTACACACAAAAATAACTGTTTAAGACTACTTTCGAGTTGGGTACTGCTGGGTACAGTGCTGTAATAAATAGCACGCCAGCACCACCAGCAGGAAGGCAGTGGCAGTGCAATTAATAGCATTTCAGTGATTGATCTAATACAGGTACTGTATTAATAATTTCTTATTGCCCTCAAAATATACACTCTACACACTTTAGGTTCTGTGAAGCACTTTGAGACTTGTCGAAGATGTGATAATGCTATGTCAAATGCAAGGACCATTATTATTACATATTTGTTACATATTTGTGGATATCAGGCGAGTCAACACCTTAAGAAGAGGGACGCTGTGGAGGAGAATATTGGAAAGAGTATACGCTATGCTTCTGTACAGAAATCTATGGTATTCAGGATTTGCCTCTGAGTCAGAAGGTGGGGGTTCAAGCTCCATATCGGGATATGACGCTCACAGTACAGGCTGGCATTCCAATATAGCTCCTGTAGCTCAGTGGTTAGAGTACCCGCCTTACAAGTGTGAGACCTGTGTTCGAATCCAGGCAGATCAGGGCGAAATCTTGGGCAAGTTTCCTTACTCCACACATATGCCTAATAATAATCCATCCAAAAAAACACATAATAATAAAATTGGTCATTTTAATCCATGACTGTTTGTGGGACACTGCTGTGCGCAATTGGCTACCACGTTTTGCCCACAAATATACAGTCAATTCACTTTACAGTATATTCTGTAAAGTGCTTTGAGATGTCGGTAAAATGTGAATGCAAGGATAATTATTATTATTATCTCTTGATTTGTTGAATGTCTTGGCAGGTGAGGTGGTTGAGGCTGAGTACATTGTGGGTTTCAAGTGGGAAATATACAGTACATGTATACAAAATTTACAGACTTGAAGGGGAATGGGATAGATTGGGCAGTGAGATTGAAAGCGCAGCTTGCTCTGAGAATTGGTACAGACTCAATGGGTCAAATGGCCTCCTTCTGCACTATAAATTTCTATGATTCTAGTTATAAAGAGCTGCAGTCAGCACATTGTGAGTCTATGTAAATTTGAACAAACATGGCACTCAGACAGAATAGCACAGCATAAGAAAGGCTAAATTAAAATAATTTCAGTGCATCATTGTGAGGAACATGATACAAGCATCCACTCTCCATCCAAGAGGTGTAAGACATTCAAAAAATGTCTTTGCTCAGAATGAGCAGCTCCCTTACGTTTTTTTGAATAGTGCCATGGGATCTTTATGAACAGGGAGATACACTGGCTCCCTGTCCCGGAGAGGATCGATTTCAAGATACTCACCCTTGTTTTCAAATCCCTGCACTCCTCTGCACTCCTCTACCTCTCCGACCTCCTCTCTCCTCAGACTAGCACTTGTTTCCTCTGGGTCTGGCCTCCTCCTTGTCCCCTAAATCCTCCGTTCCACCATCGGCGGCCGTGCCTTTAGCCACTATGCCCCGAAGCTCTGGAACTCTCTTCCTCACTCCTTTCGCCTCGGCCCCTCTCTCCCCAGCTTCAGGTCTCAGCTAAAGACCTTTCTCTTCGACTGCGCCTTTGGTCACCTTTCTACCCCTGTCCCTGGCTCGGTCCCAGGATCTGTTATTGTGAAGCGCTCTGAGACGCCGTCCGGTGTAGAGGGCGCTATATAAATCAAAGTTGTTGTTGTACTTTAACATTTCATCCAAAGGACAGCATCTCCGATAATTCAGTATTGAGCCGGCAGTATAATAATAATGATAATGCTTGCAGTTGATATAGCGTTTTTCACACCTTATCGATGTCTCAAAGCGCTTCACAGAATATACTGTAAAGTGAATTGTAAAATGGGTTTGCTGAACGTTGTTTCGCTTGAAGAACACAACTATGCTGTTAAAGCCAGGACTAATTCGTACAACTCTGCAGTCTTGGGCAGTTTTTATTCTATGAATTGTTCACTTGCACCACCTTGTGGACATCAAGCATCCCATTTAAAGGTCAGGACATCTGACAATGCTGCGCTCCCTCAGAACCCACAACCTTCTGACTCAGAGGCAAGATTGTTACCGACTGAGACAAGCTGGCATCAAAGTGAAGACTAACTTAAATTTTGGACACTCAGATATGCAACATAAATTGAGTAAATCTAAGCCAGAGTGGATTTTCTTCATGTTAACATTTAACTCCACTCGCCTAACAAGCGACCTGTGTTCGAATCCAGGCAGATCAGGGTGAAACCTAAGGCACGTTTCCTTACTCCACACGTCTAATAATAATCCGTCGAAAAAACCTACAATAATAAAATTGGTCATTTCAATCCACAACTATTTGTGGGACACTGCTGGGCGAATTGGCTGTCAATTCACAATATATTCTGTGAAGCGGTTTGAGACATCAATAAGATGTGAAAAGCACTATATCAAATGCAAGGATTACTACAACAACAACAACAACTTTGATTTATATAGTGCCCTCCACAGCGTCTCAGAGCTATACTATTATTATAGGGAAATTTGTTGGCAAATTGGTGAAGTGTTCAGTATGGAAAATACCATATTTGAGACATCACACTGGTTTTACTCAATGCGCTTCAGAGAATATTTTGTAAAGTGAATTGACTTTATACATGTATATGTAGGAGAAACATGGCAGCCAATTGCGCACAGCAGTGTCCCACAAACAGTCGTGGATTGAAATGACCATATATTATTGTTTTTCTTTTAGGGATTATTTTCACGTGTGTGGAGTAAGGAAACTTGCCCAAGGTTTCGCCTTGCCTGGAATCGAACCCAGGTCTCTCGCTTGTAAGGTGAATGCTCTAACCACTGAGCTACATGACTCCATATAAATGCACAATCATGATACTTTATATGGTAAATCCTGCGAATCATTTTGGGAAGTTGCAGCAACATGATAAGACGTTGTGTCATTACAAGGGCGAAGGGTGATTGAGATACAGTATTACTATTTTTTATCCATAAGGGGGAGACCTCACGTGAAAGTGGAGCAGGGGATATATGAGGAATCAATGCAAATAAAACATTTGCTGGTATACATATATCCGCTCATTTCCTGAACAAGGGTAAATTGGATTTGTGTTTCTCAAGCCAATCCTGTGCTGCCTGAGGCTTGTTAGTTGCAGGTAACCTGAGAGAAAAAGTCAATGTCAAGCCCCAATGCTCCCATTGTGAACACTTCATCAGTTTGTACTTGCATAGAGTCTCAGGATAACAAAATTATTTGGAGAAAAGCACCTTCAGTCCATCGGAATTTCTGGTTGTTAATTATCCTGAGGGTAAAGGAAAGGATCCTGTTATCTAATAATAATAATAATAATAATAATAATTCTTGCATTTGATATAGCGCTTTCCACAACTTCTAGACATCTCAAAGCGCTTCACAGCATATACTGTAAAGTAATTTGACTGTATATTGTGGGCAATTTGGTTAACTAAGTGGACAAAAAGCATAATAATGTATTTACAAGTTAGAAAAATGTATCCTTTCATTGTTGTAGAAAAATATGCTTTTTGTTAAGAGGGAGATATATATGGTTTATCCATTTAAGGAAAAGTCGAATCCTTCTCTAAAGAGAAGGAACGCAACTTGGGCAAATGTCCTGAAGCAATTGCTAACCTGTAGCTTTTGAAAATCATAATCAAGCGAAAGGTAGTAGGTCCATTAACAAAAGTTTCTGGTGCAGTGAGTTTCAGCTTGTGCTTCATACAAATTCCAAGCCAGAATGAGTCCAAGATGTGGCCTTTGAAAATAGGCAGTCGGAAATGCTCTAATGTTTTGTTTAAAATAATAGTAACCCTTGCATCTACTATTGTGTCTTATCACATCTTTGAGATGTCTCAAATTGCTTCACAGAATATACTGTAAAGTGAATTGACTACCGTATATTTTGTGCGCAGAATGCGGCAGCCAATTGTGCATAGCAGCGATCCCAACAAACCGTTGTGGATTGAACGAACAATTTTGTAACCACTGGGCCACAGGAGTACATCCACACTTTCAGTCATCTTTCTCCTCCTCACCCGCTTTGTTCCCACCCCAGTTTGGATGCCCAACAATGTTAAGCACTTTCGGACATCTTCCTGACATGAAAGGCGCAGTATAAATGTAAATTGTATAGATTTATTCCTCAGTTGTTCATTTGAAACTTAAGGAGTATCCATTTACTTACTTTAAGTTCCTTGGAACATACTCCTGCCATGAAAGGCATTATAGAAATGTGAATTTGTCCTGTGTTGCATCTAGAGTTTTTCATGTCTGCTAAGCTCTCTTTTTCTAAAAAAAAAGGTTCTGCTGATTTTGTTTTCCCCCTTCAATAAATTTAACAAGTAATATATGTCTGACCGTGGATGTGGAGCATCTGAGGACAGAACTGTGCAGAGGTGCTTCTCTTTAGCATTAGAAAGTAAGAGAGAAAATGAGCTGATGCTGTAGAGAACACTGATAAACCTGCGAGCGAGGATTACTTCCTAGGATTTTAAATGAAGCCTCTTTGGGGCGTAATTAGGTGCACTCTGTGTGTAATTTGTCATCTAAAGTTTTAAACACGGAGAGTAAGTAGTTCATACAATCTACCTTGCCAAATGGAGCCGACGCTATTTAAAGGATTTTTATTCAATCGATTTCTCTGACAAATGAGTGGAACACAGTGTTCCGAGACACTACCCTATTGTTCATTATGGAGAGTATTGAGGCATCACATTGCCTGTTCCTGTCAGGATACTCACAACTTACAAGGCGTTTCAAGTTGGCTGTATCGACCAAGTTGTCGTGGTGGCTGGAGACTGAAATATCAGAAAACATTTTGATTTTCACTGTACATTTTCAAAAGAGGATTAAATTTTCCCTCCCACCTGCTCTCTGCTCCCCCTCTCCTCTTCCCCTCCTATCCCTTTCCTCCCTCCCCCCCTCCCCCCTCGACGATGTGAGCACGATATGATTGAAAATTGCTAGGAAGCGCACTGGAAAAGTCAATGTTCTCACTATGTAAAGCTATATTTCATTACATTAATAATTCAGGCTGTGTACTCAATTGTTCCCATTTACCAGTGAGGACATGATTGTTTTTTTTCTTTGCAGTGACTTCCTAACCACATACTTCTTGATGTAATGGACTTCTATTTTTGCTGGTAAATCTCTTGACAAGTCTCGCACTTTTGATCTTTTTAAAGCTATAGATTTTTTTTAGAGTGAATCTGTGATCAGAATGTGCACTTAAACAAATCTAACCTCTCAACACAAAGCCTGCTCCTGTGCCCCCCATACTATTTGGGTGTCAGTTAATAGCTCTCTTGCCTCTGCTTCAGAAAGTTGTGGGTTTGAAACCCATGTTTGACTTTGAGCTCAAAGCTAGTGACATCCTCCCGACATGAAAGGACCTATACACATGTAATTTGTTGTGGTAAGCTACAATAACAACAACAACAAAATAACATTTCTATAGCGCCTTTCACATTAGGAGGACCTCCCAAGGCGCTGGATAGTCACTGCTTCAAACTCGAGCTGAGGATAGAGGTCAGGGAGGGTGAAGGGAAAGGGGGGTCTAGGAATTGCCTATGGGTCCATCGAAGAGGAGAGTTTTGAGGCGAGAATTGATGGGGGCCAGGGAGGGGGTGAGGCGGAGGGACTTTGGGATGGAGTTCCAGAGGTTGGGGGCAGAGTGGCTGAAGGCTCGCCAGCCAATGGTGGGGCGGGTGGGTTGGGGGACGTGGAGCAGGCCAGAGTCTGCTGAGCGGAGAGAGGGGGCAGGTTTGTAAAGTGATAGGAGGTCACGAATGTAGGGTGGGGCAAGGTTGCGGAGGTCTATGGGCGCAATCCATTGTAAGGGATGAGTCTCTGACTGAATTAATCTACGTGTATATGACAATAATCCTTGCATTTGATACAGTGCCTTATGAGGACAAAGCGTTTCACATGGTTTCACTGTTAAATTTGTTGACTGTGCAGATATATAGGTGAAAGCTGCAGACATTTTTATACATCTCTATGAAGTACTCTCTTCCAGACTGATCTGAGCCAAATTTCTCTTATCATCAACAACAACAACAACTTTGATTTATATAGTGCCCTCCACGCCGGACGGCATCTCAGAGCATGCTCAGTCATATCTGCCCCGACACTGGGGAAACATTCCTGTGGCTCTCCTCTGCACTCTGCATTGTCTCTATGCAATGCAGTGACCAGAACAAAGCATGAGGTACTGTAGGTACAGAACTGTACAACTGGGGATTCATCAGTGGCAGCAAATTCCGGGAATCCTTTCAATGTGCAACATTAGTCTGTTGTAGATTAATTATGCTTCTTCCTGCTCGTTAATATGTTTTCATAAAAAGAGGGGTGACTGTGACTCCAAAGCTGAGACCAAGACATCCAGTATCAACGGTGAAACGTTTGGGATGGAGATTTTATAAAGCTTCTTAAACGTTCACAGTGATCTTATATCAAGAAGTGTAAATATTGAATCGTCACTCAGCCCTGGAAATGCATGGTTATTTGATTGAACCAATTTAAAAATTATTCTGCTCTTATTACGGATAATTTCACTGCCCAGCGATTTGACAATTCACTACAGTAAAGTTAAAGATGATGAACAGCAGTGAATTATCCCTTCAGTTTAATGTGTTTTCTGCATGCCATGTTCCGCACGGCTTCTGAATATGCATCGAAATGTCTTCACAGTGGGGTGGGGTTTTGGGTAGCAGAGTGAAGGGAGGAGGGGGTGGGGGAACAGTGAGAGTGGGGGTTGAATTGAAGATTTGTACTGATGATGTGTCACTATAGTGTGCGCGGAGTGTTTGGATATGTGGCAATTTTATATTCACAAACGATTCGGTCTGTCTGTATCTTGGACTTTTAAGTCAAGGTCTCAAAGATTTTGAAAAGAACAGCATGTACAGTTTAGAAGTTAAACCAGTTTCAGTCGACAAAGTGTTGCTCAGATAATATAAAAAAGGCAATAATACATAATATGTTCACCCACAAAACAACAATAAAAGACAAACAAACAAAAAATTACATTTGTAGAACGCCTTTCACGTTGGGAGTACGTCCCAAAGCACTGTGAAATACAGTCACTACTTTTTATGGTGAAGCTCTTTGAAACCTCTCGAAGTGAAAGGCAAAATATCAAATTGCAAAGTTTATTATTAATGTTGTGCCATACAGTAAAATGTCAGTTTTTCTCAGTTGGTAAAATTTACACATAAATAGAGACTGAAGGAAAATTGGGGTTGAAGTGTTATTTGCATTTCAACTGTTTAAAGTTGAAAATGTAAGTTTCCCCTCAGCACAATGAACAGAAATCAAAACCCTTGTTTCAAAATAGCAAATAAGGCATCAGAAACTCCGGCTAGGTCTAGACGTAATCTCTTTCACTAGCATTTCAGAGCATCCCAACTTTGCCTAATTCTTAAATTACACTCGTCGTTTTGAAATTAGTTTTCTACAAATTCTTTTTCAGAACTACAGAAAAACAGTTTCAAGTTCTAGACATTCTGAAATGCGAAGAAAATGGATGAATCTACACCCGGGTGGAATTTCTTCCCCCAGGAATTATACAAAAGGAGGAAGCCACTCAACCCATTACAATGATCAAAAAAATCTGATCCTAATTCACTACTCTTCCCTCTCTTATTTTCTTTCTCTTTTAAATGTTTATTCAATTCCCTTTCAAAGTGATTCTCAGCCTCAACATTAAACTTTCTGTTTGAAGAACATTGCTTCCAAACTCCCCTCGAACACTTCCAGGAATAATTCTGAGCTTGTGTTCCCCTTTGTTGTCAACTCATCAACCATCTGACAGTCTTTCAAATTCAAATAAGGTCGCAAACCATTTCAATTTATTATGGAGCCAACATTTCCTTGGATGGTGATCCATCTCAGGCCATGGAGGTGACAGCCCCGAATCCTGGTGAATATATTACAAATAATAATTATACTAATAATAATCCTTGCATTTGATATAGCGCTTTTCACATCTTCTAGACGTCTCAAAGCGCTTCACAGAATATACTGTAAAGTGAATTGAATTATATTTGTCAGCAAAATACGGCAGCCAGTGTCCCATAAACAGTCGTGATTTATGTTGACCAAATTATTGCGGTGGTTTTTTTTGGAGGGATTATTATCAGGAGTGTGGAGTAAGGAGACTTGCCGAAGGTTTCACCCTGCCAGGAATTGAACCCAGGTCTCTCACTTGTAAGGCGAGTGCTCTAACCACTGAGCTACAGGACTGCACTATAATACAGTTACCACACCTCACAGTGAAATCCTATGGAGCACCTTAAGATGTTTTAGCGACTCGATAAGACGCTGAATCAAATGTGTGAATTATTATTGTTATTTCTGTCTCACTGGATTACCAGGCACAGTGAAACAATCAGATGGCAGTTTCCACTCGAACATGTTAGAAGGCCTGTGGGATCGACAGCTCCATGATAATTAACCACTGATCAGAGATACAAACCAGCGCTGCCTCTACATTTACCTGGCCCGGAAGGCTTTTGCCAGCCTGAGTACTGGGTCTAGTACAGGATTTCCCAACGGAGCTGAGCTGAGTGTCAAAAATTAATAACGGCCACTGGTCCAACGCCCACACATCTCTCTCTCTATGCAGTAATGACCCTGCTACTGCTCAATACAGGGGGTTAGAGAGTGCTTATGTGATTAGTGTCTCAGATTTAGAATACTTCAGGCAGCTGAAGGATAACTTGCGACCTCCCATGTGTTTACAAATTGAGATGTTTAAATACCTCATTTCTATTCTAAAGTTCTTAACTAGGGATAGGATCAAAGAGTTCCCCCCCACCCCCCCCCTCCCCCTAGCAGCGAGCGATAATACAGTGGATGATGCTACACATTTACAATTTCAATCTTTTGTTTTTCAATAAATAAAAGCAACAATTAGAGGACTTAATAATTGCACAGTGAGCACAAGCACAGGCTTTCTGTGCTGGCCAACATGCGTGACAATGCAAAATTGAGCAACGGACTATTCCTGGGTGTCAAAAAGGTTGAGCCAACATCAAAAATTCCTGAATGAAAACCTACCAAAAGTGCCTAATACACAATAATAATAATCCTTGCATTTGATATAGCGTCTTATCATCTTGTTGAGATGTGCCAAAGCCCTTCACAGGATATACTGAACAATAGATTAACTGTGTATTTTGTGGGCGAAACGCGGCAGCCTATATAACAGCCCTTAGAAATATTATCCCATGCATGTATATCATATAGACCCCAACGTTTAATTTGTAGCCTTTTTGCTCTAACTCCCCTCCAAATCCACATCCTGGATCATCCCCTCAATAAGAAAATAAGGAGATTGACAATTTAAGAAATATTTGTGCGCAGATTATAGTCTGTAAAAGCTCCCCTTGTGATTCCCATTCCAGAATACCAGTGTGATTGACAGACCAGTATAATGAGTGAATTATTTTTCAGTTCTAAAATAGAATAGTAATGGATTTAACAATAAGATGAATCCACAGGTTCAACTCATTTCAGATGTGTTAATTATATATTATAAAATCCCGATCCTCGGAGGACTAAATTGATAGCCTAACACACAATTTTTCCTTAATGCAATTTTAATGCTGATAAATTCATTCTTCAATAAAGACCAAAAGGGAGAGGGGGTTGTGTGTGTGTGGCGGGTGGTGGTGGGGGGGGGGGGGGGTTGGTGGGTGGCGGTGGGGGGGACAAGGGGAATAGTATTCATTTTAAGTATGCATATATTATAGCAATAGGCATGTCGAATGAGACCAGATTCCACAGCGAGTGCCTGTGAACACATTCCTTCAACAAGAATGTATGCACAAGTAAGTGTGGTGGAGAGTGAGCTCATTAACACATACCTAGAAATAACAGCCTTTCAAATCAACACTCATGAGGCCACAGATCATTGACTTTAATGACCTGTTCATTATGCAACAAATGGTCTGTTCTTCTGGAGTTTTTTTAAATTTCCATTTGAAACAGGATTAAAAAATATCCAGAGTATCACAAATGAGGCCACAGATCATTGACTTTAATGACCTGTTCATTATGCAACAAATGGTCTGTTCTTCTGGAGTTTTTTAAAATTTCCATTTGAAACAGGATTAAAAAATATCCAGAGTATCACAATTCGGTATTTCCATGGAGATGGTAATAATTTTAAGTTACATCCTCGAGTGATGAAGATGCAACCAATTATGTACTTTAGAGTCCTATAGATTAGCGGTTAAAGCACTGGCCTTGCAAGTGAGAGGATATGGGTTCGACTACCAGTCATGGGAAAACCTTAGGCAAGTTTTCTTACTCAACAGGCCTCTGTGTACCCGGCAAGAAGTAGGAACCCGGTTGTTAGTCAACTGGTGGATCATTTTCCAGGGGTAATAATCCCTTTTAAAAAAAATTTGGTCATGATTATTTGGGGGACACTGCAGTGCGCAAATTGGCTGCCATGTTCACCAATAATAAGTTGCTACACTTGACATTAAATCCTGTGACGTCCTCCCAACATGAAAGGCAGTCGCTTTATCAAATCTAAGGATTGCTATTACGACTATAATTCTTCTTTTTAGTGATTATACTAATGGTAATGTACAAAATGAGGCTGTGTGTGTATGTATGTGTGTGTGTATGTGTGTGGGTGGGTTTGTGTTTGTGTATGTGTGTAAAAATAATTCTCCACTTGTGATGCTGTTTGCAAAACAAAATTGACATTTTCAGTATGAGCCACCTGAGGACACTGTAGCTGTGCTTTTCTGCTCCTTCACAGACCAAATCTCGTTCCACGGCTTCACATTGTTCAGAGGCAGATACAGCTGAGGTATTCTTACAACAACAACAAAATTACACCTTTCACATCGGGAGGATGTCCCAAGGCACTGAAAAATCAGGTCGGGACCCGAGCAAGGGAGAGGGGCAGGGTAGGGAGCAGGGGCAGGAGAGAGCTAGGAGGGGAGGGAGAGAGGTGGGAGGGCAGCAGAAGGCACGGTCGAAGAGGAGGGTCTTGAGGCCCTGAAGAAGGCAAGGGAATGAGTGAGGCGAAGGGACTGTGGGATGGAGTTCCAGAGTGTGGGGGCAGAGAGGCTGAAAGCCCGTCCACCGATGGTAGGGTGGGTTGGGTGGGGCACATGGAGCAGGCTGGAGCCCGCTGAACAGAGGGGGTGGGGAGGTTCATAGGGAGACAGCAGGTTGGAGAGGTGGGGGGGGGGGCAAGGCCGTGAATGGCCTTGAAGGTGAGGACGAGGATTTTGAATTCGATCTTCCTGTTACACCTGTCACCTCGCCTACAGGAACTCTCTCCTTGTTGGCCTTCCCAGCTCCTCCCTTCACAGGCTGCAGATCATTCAGATCTCTACAGCTCGTGTACTCTCCCGTACCAGGCAGGTTTTGCGACCACATCACCCCCACCCTCATCCGTCCCCACTGGCTCCCCATCCCCCAGAGGATCGAATTCAAGATCCTCACCCTCACTTTCAAGGCCATTCATGGCCTTGCCCCCACCTATCTTGCTGACCTGCTGTCTCCCTATCAGTCCGCCCGTCCCCCCCCCTCACAGCAGGCTCTGGACTGCTCCACGTCCACCGCCCTACCATCGGTGACCAGGCTTTCAGCCTCTCTGCTCCCACACTGTGGAACTCCATCCCACAATCCCTTCGCCTCACTTCCTCCCTTTCCTCCTTCAAGGCCGGTCTCAAGACCTTCCTCTTCAACCATCCCTTCTGCTCCCCTCCTAACTCTTCCCCCTTTCCTACTCTCCCGCCCCTCCCCCCTACCCTGACCCTTCCCCACCTGCTCAGGTCCCGACCTGATTGTTCAGCGCTTTGGGACATCATCCTGACATGAAAGTCGCTCTATAAATGTAATTTTGTTGCTGTTGTTGTTTTTGTTGCCGTCGTCTTTATCTGATCCTGGCAAATTGTGCGGATCAGCCGAGCCAGGAAATTTGTAGACAGATTATCCCTACCATAATAATGTAAACATGTAAAGTGGAACTAAAACAAGTGTGGGAGTCATACTTGCCATTCTTTAAAGGACAGTGTATACAGTATCTGTAAATGATTTACATGACAAAAATCCATTCAGATAATCGACTGAAATCCCAAGAATGAAGAAATAAATATATTTGTTTTGCCTTTTGAACCCTGAAATTGATCTTTGCGTCTTTGCAACATTTGTTTCATTGCAACATTTTGTTTCTCAAAATTATCTTAAAACAAGAGTAGCAATAATAATAATCCTTGCATTAGACATAGTGCCTTTTAAGACGAGAGGATGCCTCGAAGCGCTTAGCCAAATAATAATCCGTCCCCAAAAAACCTATAGTAAATTGGTCATTTCAATCCACGACTGTTTGTGGGGACGCTGCTGTGTGCAATTGGCTGCCGCGTTTCGCCCATAAATATACAGTCAATTCACTTTACAGTATATTCTGTGAAGAGTTTTGAGATGTTTAGAAGACATGAAAAGCTCTACATCAAAATGCAAGGGTTATTATTATTATTATTATTTATGATTAAATTACAGAGATATGTAGTGACTGTGTATGTTGTAGGTAAACATGGTAGCCAGTTTGGTTACAGTAGGGTCCATCGATATGGAAATTTTCCAATATCGATATATCGGTGGGCTCATATCGATATAAATTCATAGATTCATAGAATTTTATGGCACAAAAGGAGGCTATTCGGCCCATCTAGTCTGTGCCGGCTCTTTGAAAAGAGCGATTCAATCCCACTGCCCTGCCCGCTCCCCATAGCCTAATAGACCTGTTCTCCCTAAATAAAGATCTAATTCCCTTTTAAAAGTTGTTATCGAATCAGCCTCCACCACCTTTTCAGGCTATGCATTCCAGATTCGAACAACTCGCTGAGTGAAAAAATTTCTCCTCAGCTCCCCTCTACTTCGCCTTGAAACTATTTTAAATCTGTGACCACGAGTCACAGATTCGCCCACGAGTGGAAATAGTTTTTCTCTATTTGCCCTGTCGAAACCCCTCATGATCTTATAAACCTCTATTAGGTCTCCCCTCAATCTTCTCTGCTTCAGAGAGAATAACCCTAGCCTATCTAGCCTCTCCTCATAACTGAAGTCCCTCAATCCTGGCACCATCCTAGTAAATCTTCGTTGTACCCTTTCCAATGCCTTCACATCCTTTCTGTAGTGTGGTGACCAGAATTGAACACAGTATTCCAGCTGAGGCCTCACCAAAGTCTTATAGAGGTTAGTCAGCACTTCCTGACTTTTGTACTCTATACCCCTATTTATAAAGCCTAGTATCCCATATGCCTTCTTAACAGCCTTGTCTACCTGTCCTGCCACCTTCAACGAGTCACTAACACAAATCCCCAGGTCTCTCTGTTCCTTCACACCATTTAAAATTGTACTATCTAGCCTATATTGCCTCCCTTCATTTCTTCTCCCAAAATGCATCACCTCACACTTCTCTGCATTAAACTTCATCTGCCATGTGTCTGCCCACTTTACCAATTTGTCTATATCCTCTTGCAGATGGCTACTATCCTCCTCACTGTTTACTATTCTCCCTAACTTAGTGTCATCTGCAAACTTGGAAACTGCACTCCATACACCCAAGTCCAGATCATTGATGTAGATTACAAACAGCAATGGTCCCAAAACTGATCCCTGTGGCACACCACTGCTCACTTCCCTCCAATCTGAAAAACAGCCGCTCACTACAACTCTCTGCTTTCTGTCTCGCAGCCAGTTGTGGATCCACGCTGCCACTGTCCCTTTTACGCCATGGGCCTTTAATTTCCTAATAAGTCTCTCATGTGGCACTTTGTCAAATGCCTTTTGAAAGTCCATGTAAACTACATCAACTGCGCTACCATTATCCACCCATTCCGTTACCTCATCAAAAAATTCTATCAGATTTGTAAGGCAAGATTTGCCTTTAACAAATCCATGTTGACTGTCCTTTATTAGCCTATATCTTTCTAAGTGAAGATCTACCTTGTCCCTGATTATGGACTCTAGAAGTTTGCCCACTACCGACGTTGGACTGACTGGTCTGTAGTTACCAGGATTGTCCTTCTGCCCCTTTTTATACAAGGGAGTAACATTAGCTATCCTCCAGTCCTCTGGCACGACCCCTGTGTCCAAGGAAGATTGAAAGATCGTGGCCAGAGTCCCTGCTATTTGCTCCCGTGCCTCCCTTAGTAACCTAGGGTGCATCCCATCCGGACCAGGTGACTTATCCACCTTGAGCGACGTCAACCTTTTTAGAACTTCCTCTCTGGTTATAATTATTCTATCCATTTCTCCTACCCTCTCCTCCAATACCATGGCATTGGCTGTATCCTTTTCTTTTGTGAAGACAGAGGCGAAGTACTCATTCAGTACATCAGCCATGCCCTCTGCCTCCACAATGAGATTTCCTCCTAGGTCCCTAATTGGCCCCACCCTATCCTTGACCAACCTTTTACTCTTAATATGTTGGTAAAAAACCTTAGGGTTCCCCTTAATCTTACTCGCTAATTGTTCTTCATGCAGTCTCTTTGCCCCTCTAACTTCCTTTTTTAGTTTTATCCTACACTTCCTATATTCTGCTTGGTTCCCTTCTGAATTTTGAGCCTGACACTTATCATAAGCCTCTTTTTTTTGTTTTATTTTGGCCCCGATTTCCTTACTCATCCAGGGAGGTTTGGATGCCTTACATTTCACCTTTGTGGGGATGCTTTTGACCTGTGCCTGAACTATCTCCTCTTTGAACGCTGCCCACTGCTCGTTAGTTGTCTTACCTGCCAATTTTTCTTTCCAATCCACCTTGGCGAGGTCCCACCTCAACTCATTGAAATTAGCCCTTTTCCAGTTGAGTGTCCTCACCTGTGATTGTTCCTTATCCCTTTCCATAATTATTCTGAATCTAACGATATTGTGGTCACTATTCTCTAGATGCTCACCTACAGAAACCTGTTGAACTTGCCCTACCTCATTTCCCAAAACTAGATCCAGCAATGCTTCTTTCCTCGTTGGACTGGAAACATACATTATGTTGGGATAGTTGAAGTCACCCATTATCACTACTCTATTAGCTCTGCATTTCTCCGTGATACGCTTGCAGATCTGCTTGTCTATCTCTTATCGATATATACCGATATATCGCGCATTCGGAGGCGTGCGCGCATTCCGATATGCGCGCGCATTCCGTGCTCTGGGCCCAGGAGGTTTGCAATGCCGGTGATAAGGTTAGTTGAAAAAGTTCACTTTATACTGATATAACCGATATATCAATATATCGCCGGACACAATATATTGATATTTGCGATATATTGATATTTTTTCGATATACTGATATATTTGAATTTCCAAAATCGGCATATCAATATGAAAAATTATACCGATATAACCAATATATCGATATATCGCCCGACACTAGGTTATAGTAATGTCCACAAACAGCCTGGAGGAGAATTTCATTTAGAGAACAGACTATAGGTTAAAGTATAGGACTCTCAGTGAGTAGACAAACTCCAGATGGATAAATTAAAAGTGTACTTGGCTATTGGTATAAAACGAAGGGGCGGACTACAGGTATATGACCAAGTACGTAGATTATGAGTGAATTGAGTGAATGAGTGAACACACTGCAAGTACAGTGAGTGAGTGAGTATAGGTGTGTGTGAATGAGTGACAGACTACGAGTGAGTGAGTGAGAGAGGGACAGACTGCAGCTATGTCAGTGAGTGAGCCAGTCAGTCACTGAGTGAGCCAGTGAGGGATTGAGGGACAGACAAGCCTCGAGTCTCAGTGTATCTGACAGGCATGCGCGGTGCTGCCCCTCTAAGGCAGCCACAGCCTGTTACTGTGCGGCAGGAAAATCACAGCCTCTCTCTCTCTGTGTGTGTGTGAGAGAGAGAGAGAGAGTCTCTGCCTCCGTGTGTGTGTGAGAGAGCGAGACCAGAGAGCAGAGCCAGTGTGGGAGCTGGTGTTGGAAGCATCAGGAGGTGTCTCTCTCAGCTGGAAGGAACCTCCTTATAAAACCATTTGGAGAGAGAAGGAAGGAGAGAGAGAGAGAGAGAGGGAGGAAGGAAGGAAGGAAGGAAGGAAGGAAGGAGAGACACAGAGAGAAATAGCAGGGAAGACATGGAGACGGAGACAAGCGAGGAAAGGTGGTGCATTTTCATCATCCCACTCATCCAGAGAAGGAACAAATTGTGTTTGTGAGAGAAGGAGAGAAGAGGAAGGAGAGAAGGAGAGAGGAGGGAAGGTGGAGAGGAGAAGAGAAGAGAAAGGTTAGAGAAGGAGGAGGGAGCAGGAGAAGAGGTGCGAGAAGGAGAGAGAGAGAGAGAGTGAGTGAGAAAGAGATTGAGAAAAAGACCTGATTTATCTCTTTAGAGCAGAAGAAAAAGAGAGGAAAAGTATCCTTATTTCCAATTGTGTGTGTGTGTCTCTCTCTGTGTATGTGTCTGTGTGTGTGGAGGGTTTTCTTGTTGTGGTTTTTTTAGGGCAAATCATTTGCAATTTAAAAAATATATACAAAGGAAGATTTTGGGGGGCAAAATTTGGAAATATAAGAGATATAATTAACCCTTTCTTACCCTCCACCCACACCAACCCACCCTTACCCTGCTCTCCCACCCACCCATACCCTGCTCTCCCACCCATATCTGGTCTCCCACCACCCATACCCTGCTCTCTCACCCACCCAACCCTGCCTCCACCCCCACCCTCCCTCTCCCTTGTCCCTACACACACACACACAAATAATAATACTTCAATACAACCTTCCGCAATACAATGACTAAAAATGTGGAAGGTTCGAGGGAGGACTTGTGCAAGATCCCAGACGAGGAGCTGGTGAAGTGGAGCAAAGAGGAGCTGATGAGGAGGTTGCGGAGAGCCGAGGCTGACAAGATGAGCGTGATGATCGAGCACGGCAACCTGATCAAAGAGGTCAACCGGCGACTCCAGGTCCACCTGACTGAGATCCGAGGCCTCAAGGAGGTCAACCAGAAACTGCAGGAGGACAACCAGGAGCTCAGGGACCTCTGCTGCTTCCTGGACGATGACCGGCAGAAGGGCAAGCGGGTGTCCCGCGAGTGGCAGCGACTGGGCAGGTACGCGGCCGGCTTGATGCGCAAGGAGGTGGCTCTGTACCTGCAGAAGCTCAAGGAGCTGGAGGCCAGGCAGGATGACGTGTTGAGGGAGAACCTGGAGCTCAGGGAGATGATCCTGATGCTGGACGAGGAGAAGAGCGGGACTGGGACTGGGCTAGGGCTGGGTGGTGTGGGGACAGGGGTTGTGGCTGGCAATAGGGGCTCCCTGGACAGCACCGTTAGCCTGCTCCATCTCAACCCCAACTCTGCCACCATCACCACCACCAACAGCAATACCAACAGCACCAACAGCACCAGCGGTGCGGGGGCTCTGATGAGAGATGTTGGAGATGGGAGCAGCACCTCGAGTGCGGGCAGCACAGACAGCCCTGACCATCAACACCAACATCACCAACATCATCTGCATCAAGCGCACAACCACAAACACTCCGCCGGACCGGGGGGCAGCCCTGAGCATCTACACAGGCACCGAGGAGGAGGAGGAGGAGGTGGAGGAGGTGGTGGTGGTGGAGGTGGAGGAGGTGGAGGAGGTGGTGGGAGCCCAGAGAAGCACCTGGTGAGCAGTGGCAGCCCTGAGCACCTCCAGAAACACCAGCAAAAGCAGCAGCAACAACAACAGCACAGCCTGAGCTCTTCCTGCAGCAGCCCCGAGCATCAGAAGCATTTGATGGCGGGCGGTCTGGCAAACGCTGCTGAACATCTGCAGCAGCAACAGCAGCAACAACAGCAGCACAGAGGTGTCAGCCCCGAGCGTCTTAAGCCACATTATGGTGGCAGCCCCGAGCATCTCAAACATCTGGGCGGCGGCGGAGGAGGCGGCGGAGGCGGCGGCAGCCGGGAAGGGACTCTGAGGAGACTACCACCATCCGCGACCACAGCAGCAGCAGCTGATGATCTTTCGCCTCATCACAGAAGTGTGTACAATGGGATGAATGGTGGGTTGATAGACCTACTGAAACCACAGGTGTTTTTGCAGAGACTACCAGCGTATAACCAAAATATCTGATTTTCCCCCACCCACGCACCCCTCTCTCTCCCCCTTCCCACCCCCCACCCCACCCCCCCTCCCCTCTTCCCTCCCTTGTTTATTTTTTGGGTGATAACACATTGATTTCAGTGCATTGAGAAAATCCCGCATGTGTCTTAACCACACTCAGAAATAAAGCAAGCGTATGTGCTAAATTAATGTGGGATCTACTGATGCATGTATGTACTTTGGCTTATATGCATCAAGTCTGGTATTGTAATGCATTAGGAATTTAAAAAAAATTAAGTTTAGCCTATGTGCAGCATTTGCGGAGCTTTTGTCAAAGCGTTACAGTACAACATGCATGGGTTCAATGCATTTTGTGTCAGTGTATCTGGAGAACAACAATTTCTAACTTTAAACCCCAAACTTTAAAATAGTTTTACAAACACTACTAACTAAAATCTACAGCAACCTAATATCATTGTCTCTTGTGACCTGCCGGTTTGCCGCCTATTCAAATTGATCAGCACAGGTTAGTTAAAGAGATTCTTAATGAACCCGACCGTATGAAATCTTCACGGAGCAGAATAATTTCCATTGCATGACAAAGTGATGTCACTCATATGTGCCATAGTACATCTGTCTGACAGGATGTACAGTGTGTAAATGTATTTATGTACCTATTTGTCTGATAAAATGCCTTTGAAATCTATATTTTTTCTTATAAAGATATAGCTAAATGGTATACAGCGCAATTTTCAGTACAGTACAAACGAATAAGTGTGACTTTAATATCCTTCCTACCATGGTGGCTTGTTTGGCGCTGTACATATCATTAAAGTCCATTAAGAACGAATAATATATATTGCTTTTGTAATAATGCAAGCTTCTTATTAAATTACTTGCAATTAGGTGAATTATCAGATGAATGAAGGGAGAATATCCCCTTGGCCTAATTTGTGCATTCTGCACAAAATTTAGAAAACCACCAAACAATGACCCAAATAACTTAGTTTCATTTTTTCCTTATCTGAGTGTAAATATTGTTAAATGAATACCTGTGGTAATTGGGTTTACCAATGTAGTTTCTAGAATTAGAATCAAACTGGACGATCGTTTTAATTGAGTTGCGCTGTCGGGAAAATGTTAAACTCATTGAATTCCTAACCTTTGAGTTCCATGAATGTAATTTATTGAAGGTTCATCTGTTTTATAGCGATTCTAAAACAAATTGTATGAATTCATGCTTAATGTACTTTTGAAAAGGTAACACCCAATTTGAATTGGTATGCCTGTTAAGATTAATAATTTAGAATAGCTCTTATTTAGAATTTTCCTTATTTTCTAGAATCTTATTTGTTATCCAGACAGTTTGTTTATGATTGATGTGAGAGGGAAAAAAAAATGACTGAACGTCGGGATCTGACACTGGAGTTCTATTTTGAAGAGTATGAGAGCAAAGCTGTGTGTCAGCGGTTTCAAGTCTGGAGTTGTGTGGCCGCTCAGGTGGCAAACTGGGAATTAACAAGCACCAGCTGAAATCCTGGTCATTTTCACCAACCAGGTCATAGATTGTGCAATTGCCCCCAAGTCGTTAAATTCTAATCTCTAGATAAGAGCCAGAATGTCCTTTTACTGTGTTTCAGCGTGGAACTTCAGACTGGGAAAGGAAACGTGGGCAGGTTAGAATATTGTGCTTTTTTTTCTCTCTTCAGAGACAGAAAGTTTCTTCCGTCACCTGTAAAGGTTCTTTCTAAGTGGAATGAGTTTGGACAGATTTAAGCAGATACAAGTCCACGGTGCAGGACCACCCATAATTCAGCAATCTTGTTACTAGGCAACACTATAAGCATGTCTTGTGTAGAAAGCGAGGAATGTCATTACTATTGATGCATTAGTTGTGTTCTGAGATCAGGGTTAAGGCATGTTTTGTGAGACAGTGAAGCAGGAGGTTTATTTTTTTGAATCTATCAAGTTGTACTTGACCTGGCGTGATACTGACTATGGCTGCAAAATAGCATCTGCGTTCTCCTTGTTTAGTGCGGAAAAGCGACTATTTATTAACATGTTATTGTTTCAGTCATTGGTATAGAATAACCAAGAGCGAAGAAATTGAACCCAAAACAAAGTATGATCAGTTCCCAAGAGACTATGTCGTTGATTTGAAAGCTGAACAATTATCCGCTTGGCTCAAATAATATTTTGTTGTGTGTCCATGGGGGCCCAGGACATTCAAAATGGGTGTCACAAAATGAATAGTTTGAGTCTGGTGATTTGAGGATTACTGTATGTTTGAGTGTTGGCATGGGTGTTGTAAGTCTGGGCGATGGTAAAATGGACTGGCAGTGTGATCATGATAGCAATTTGCAATGATTGGGATCAGCGTGAAGGATTAAATGGCCGAAATAGCCAGTCTGAAAGTTAAGAAAATTCCTGCAATGTAGTGCCGGGGGATTGATTGCACAGTGAAAGAGTGATTCAAATGATCTTTTCAGAGTTGTTACTATAGGTGTTCAAAATCACAATACTTTTTGAAAAGCTCCTGCATTTTTTGAACACCTGTGTTATACTTTAGGCCTATGTTCACATAGTAAAGTGTGTTCGTGTGTGTTACTATTGCCTCTCCTAATCCACTTGCTTGGTATCAGCCCTAAAATTTAAGGTGTTCAATTGGACAAAACTTTGTTTCAGCTTTTTTCAGCAAAACATTAACATAAAATTGAGTTTAGTTACAAACCTGGGTGCTGTTATCATTGTTTTTGAAAACAGGATTATAGTTATATAATCTGGTATGTTAATGGAAATTTGCTTGTAGGGAGCAGAAAATATGACTTCTAAATACAAATGAATTCCGAATTGATTCTTTATAATAATCCTTGCATTTGATATAGCCCTTTTCACATTTTCGAGACGTCTCAAAGCACTTCACAGAATATACTGTAAAGTGAATTGACTGTATATGCATGGGTGAAACACGGCAGCCAATTGTGCACAGCAGTGTCCCACCAACAGTCGTGGATAGAAAATGACAAATTTATTATTTTTTTGAGGAATTATTATTAGGCGTGTGGAGTAAGGAAATTTGCCCTGTCTGGAATAGAACACAGATCTCTCACTTGTAAGGGTCTAACCACTGAGCTACAGGACTTCACTATTATTGTAGCATTGGCACCAATTTTTATCCTGTACAATTTATTTTTGTTAAGTGGTTGTTTAAATCAATTGTTCTTTGAGCAGTAGATATGGACATATGAAGGTGTAATGTTCAATGTTTTTTTTTGCTGATGCCTTTAATGAAATTACCTCCAACTCTGCTCCCTATATTTTTCAGCCATCAAAATAATGGATATTACCTTTTTAACGTCTGTGATTCTTAGACAAATGAAGGACAAATCTAAAATAGTCTCGCAATGTTGCATATTCCTATTGCTTCAGTGCGCTGACATTATGATCTTTGACATATCAGTATTCTTGTGGCGAAGCACAGACAAACCTTTGTAAATGCAAACTGATAGAAAACTCTCTGATCAGACAGGTCACAATTTAAAATAATTGTGTTGGTAACTCATCTCTCCCAGATTTCTCCCAACAATTTACTGGTTCAGAACAATAATCCTTGTCCCTCAGCGCTTCACAAAGATATATTGCAAAATGTAATTTTTGTGGTCTGTGTGTGAATGCAGCAGTTGTTTTATACACCAAATAGAACCAAAGTGAGTGAACGCTTAATGTATTTTACAGCATAAAAGTGATGTTTGTACCAGTCCAGTTTCTTATTGCCATGTTTTTTGGGGAGGGAAGTTGAGTAAAACATACTGTTAATTTTATGTCAATGGCTCGTAACCTCTTCAATGTTGCGAGCTTGGTAGGAGTGTTCAGAACCATTTAACCAGGCCTTTACAACCTGTATTAATCTTTGTCTGTATAAATTGGTTGACAAGTGTCTAAATACTGTATCACAATGCACAGTACAATAATCTCCAAACCTATTTGTCCAGTGTTAAATGTCAGTAAACTTCCTTGTATGATAATCAGCTTGGTGGTGTGTTGACTGCAGTTATTCCAATTCTCTGCATTCTCTTGCCCTTTGGTACGTTAAAACAAATGATGGGGTTATAATAGTATAGCTTCTGTGAATGTTTCTAACTGAAGTAAAATTCCTTGATTAACTTTCGTTCTGATTTTGTGTTTTGTTAAAAAAGCTATACTGTACTACTTTGCCGGTAGATTTTTTTCAGGTATAGGTGGGGGGGACAAAATAATAATAATAATGACCCTTGCATTTGATATAGCGCCTTATCATGTATGTCTATGAGATGTCTCAAAGAGCTTCACAGAATATACTGTAAAGCAAATTGACGGAATATTTTGTGACCAAAATGTGACAGCCAATTGTGCACAGCAGTGTCCCACAAACAGAAACATGGCTAACAATTAAGTGACCAATTTATTATTATTTATTTAGTTCTTTTTTGAAGGTATTATTATCCCCGGAATAGTGGTCCACCAATTGACTAAAAACTGGATTCCTATTACTGCTAGGTAAACAGAGGCATGTGGAGTAAGGAAACTTGTCCAAAGTTTTGTCCTGCTGAGAATCAAACCTGGGTCTCTCACTTGTGAGCCGAATGCTTTAACAGCTGAGCTACAGGACTCCAAAATACACAATGAGTCACTCAGTCATTTTACTCATTACCAGTTATTCTTGAAAGTCAGTGAAGTGGGGATTTCCCTTGCTTTTGGTTCAATTGCTGCTTGTTAAAGAAACCACAGGGATTTTTGTGAGAGTCGATCACTAAAAATTAGTGATTTAAAAAAAAATGAAATTTCCATCAATAAACCAGCACCATAGGATTTGTTTTTACAGAAGAAGGTCATTTGACTGTCAGGTCAGTAGCATAAAAATAAACCTTTTTAGGTGGTCAGTGTGATCAGATTTTAGCCTTGAAAATCAGAAGCTAGTCTTGAAACACAAAACTCACTCACTTTGGTTCTATTTGGTGTGTAATACCCAAACCCAACCCTATGTGATTACAGAAGAATTATTTAAAGTTTAAGATCAGGAAAATATGTTGGAATAATTTACCAATTTGAGTCTGAGTAATGGCTCTCTTTATAACCCGTAAAAATGTTCCGAATAATGTTTTCAAGCTGTCTACAGTGAAGTGTTTCTGCTTCCATTATAATACAAGCTATCTAAACATCTCAATCTCACTGGCGGAATAATACAAATCCTACTACACAGAATTTCAACGCAAACCATTCTGATGCATGTGCATATTGGGTGAGGACAGGATGGGGCTTGGCTGATACCTCTGATAATCAAATAGTTTGTGCACACTAGTTCTCTAGATTCTCAGAAGAATTATCAATTTGGTAAGAAAGCAAGATGACCAGGGCGATCTAGAAGAGGCTGTCCTACGAGGGAGAATAGGAACATTTGTAAAGGATGGGGGGGGAGGGGCGGTGAACGAAAAGCAGGAAATAAAACATTAAACTGCTATAAATACCTGCAATAACAAATCCAAAATAAATGAAAGTGACGTCCTGTAACATACATTAGATTGGAACAAAGCGAAACAGCGTCTGCAATTATTTTAGCTTCTATTTCCTAGAATAGTGTTAAGTAGATTTCTGCAGTGCATTCTCAGCCCCCACCCCCCATCCCCAAGTATGGTTTGTGTTATAAGACCTCTGTTGAGCTCTGCTCTCCCTGGCTTTGTCAAATACATCTTTGCTAACAACTTAAGAGTGGGATGAGCTGATACGGAACCAGGGGTGCATTATAGCAGATCAATCGGAAGGAGATCGTAACGTTCTGGGAGCAGGAAGAAAATAGTAATCCTTGCATCGATATAGCTCTTTATGAGGTCTCAAAGCTCTTAGCAAAATACACTGTAACGTGAATGACTGTGTATTTTGTGGGCAAAACACGGCAGTGAATTGCACACAGCAGTGTTCCACAAACAGTCGTGTTTTGAGTAGCCAAACTATTTTGTAAAAAATTAATTTTTGGAGTCTTTATTAGCACTGGAAAGCAATCCGTCAATCGACTGACAACCAGGTTCAAACTTCCGACTAAGTAAACAGAGGTGTGTGGAGTAAGGAAACATGCCTAAGGTTTCGTCCACTGGGGAATGGAACCCGGGTCCTCTCGCTTGCGAGGCAAATGCTCTAATCACTGAACTATAGCTCTCCAAAAATATGTTTTGATAGCACCGAACTCGAGGTCTCTCGTGAGCTCTTGACTAATTCTTTATTGAGACATTTTTACTTTGGATTGCTGGTTTATCTGATCCAAAACGTCTCTGTGATGCAGCAGCCTCCCTTTTCCAAGAGCCTTGCACACAAGTTTGATATGGACATCGAGGAAAGAAGAAGCTTTCTGTAAAAATATGAGATCAATACCAATGCAGTGTGATAGCTGTACAGCTTTCTCGGTCAGTCAATATAGCAAGCGGGAGATCTTTTAATTCGATTTGTCATGAAATGTCACTTTTGCCTGATCAGTAAGTAAGGTTTACGTCTTATCACCTGCATACTAATGTTGGGTTTCTGGCTGCTTCTCCAGTTCACTGATTCAATGTCACATCATTCAACATAGTTTGCAGGTCCGCGTCTCCTGTGCGGGGAAAGTGCGTTGTCAGTATCGTCAAACTTTCAGCTGCAGTGTCTCGTTTTTGCCTTCTCTTTTGACATATCGCTCGACAATTACGGTGATGGAAGGCCTGCGCTGATGTCTGTCTTCCTGTGATTGTTCCCTCCCCCCACCCCCCCAGTGCCCTCCCTGAAAATAAGCCAGACCCCCCCAGGACACGACTGTACTGTGCAATGTCCTTGTAAGAAGAAAAAGTCATCCATATTCATAGCCTGTGAACAAACTTGAGTCAAGGCGTGTCACGTTTAAAATCTAAACTTTTAACAAATATATACTTATAGAGTGAATGAATATAATAATCATTGCATTTGATAAAGTGCCTTATCGGGTCGTTGAGAAGTCTTTTGCAGAATATGCTATAAAGTGAATTGACTATATTTTGTGGGTGAAATTATGGGAAAAAATATTAGAATAGTGAGGACGTCACAGTTAAGGGTCTCTGACTTATGCAATATGAGCTCATCCACAAGCAGTAAAATATGCTGGTAATTAGTATTTTAATAGTTTCCCATAAAGGAGGATTTGAAATGCTGGATGGGATACTGTGCAATGTGGAGACTGCAACCACAAAGCAGTGCATTTGGAGGATTTCAGTTTGGGTTTAAAAAACTTAAAAAACGCGATTGACGGCTCTACAGTTGTAGATTGCTGACGTTTATGGTTCCTGACTGAACAAGTGGTTGCAGAACTCAGTAGCACGGTGTTCTAAAAGCTGTTCAGTGCCAGGCTTGATCAAGTAGATAGCTGGTGGTTTTGTGGTAGGAACCATTATGTTCTTATAAATAATATCTTGGGATACAGTATGCATATCTCAGTGGTTACAGTACTCTCCACACAAGCGACAAACCTGGTTTTGATTCCCAGTGGGGCGAATATTGGGCGAGTTTCTTTACTCCACGGGCCTCTATTTACCTAGCAGTAATTAGGAACCCAGTTCTTGGTTGATTGATGGATCACTTTTCCAGTGGTAATCATTCCTTCTCCCCCAAAAATTTGTTATTTAATCCACGGCTGTTCGCAATTGACAGCCGCATTTCACCCACAGTCAATTAAATTTACAATATATTCTGTGAAGCACTTGAGATGTCCTGAAGACATAATAAGGTGCTGTATTAAATGCAAGCATTAGTATTGTAGAGTTTGGTACATGACAAATGCATGTGTCTGCCAGATGGTGGAAGACAAACTGGATGGTCCTTGGTCTTCTTGTGTCTACCAATTCTTCTGTTCTTATGTAGGCAAGCAGAGCAAACTGCACATGACTGTGAAACAGAAGCCAACTGAAAGCCTATTGGTATAAGGAGGAAAATTAATAATAGTAACAAATAACAATCCTTGCATTTGATATACAACAACAAAATTACACTTGTATAGTGCCTTTCACGTCAGGAGAACATCCCAACAACAACAACAACAACAACTTTGATTTATATATCGCCCTCCATGCCGGACGGCATCTCAGAGCGCTTCACAATAGCGGATCCCGAGTCAGGGGCAGGGGTAGAAAGGTGACCAAAGGCGCTGAACAGTCACTGTGTCAGACCCGAGCTGGGGACAGAGAGTGGGAGGGAAGAGGAGGATTAGGATCATATTGCCTTTCATGTCGAAATAACTTTTCACAGGAATGGAGGGAAATACCCCATATTTTTAAGTAATAATCATTCCACTTGTTATAGGACCCTTCATACCAAGAGGAGGTCTTGAAGCCTTTAACAGGAATTACTGTAAAGTATTTTGTAAGCAAAAGCCACACAGCAACGTCCCACAAACAGCCATGAACTGAATGACCAATTTTATTTGGAGGGGAATGTCGGCCAGGACACTTAAGAGAGAAAACTCCCTATTCTTTTCAAAGAGTGCAATTATACAATTTTGCAGCGAAGCTTGGTTCTTTTCAATTTGCACTTTGTTGCTAATTATAGGGCACAAAGCACAGGTTAAATTGGGTTCGGTCTTTTTAAAGGACTTGCGAAATATAGAATCATGGCTGTACGTACATCATGGAACAATGCACTGCCTGATAAGCAATCTTTGCGGTGAAATTAATATTTTTTTAACGACAACACAACTAGAACTAAATAGTTTCCAACGTTTGTTTCTTTTGGTTTTGACTACAGAGAAAATGGAATCACAAATCATGGCAGGTTTAAATGATCCGGTTAGAAGAAAATGGCACACAGTACATGGAAAAGAAAGTCTTGAATAATATTTTCAGCTGAACAATAAATGAGCTCATTGAATAAAACATTAATGCTTCTATAGTGCTAGCTTGCCATTTTTCTTAAGCAATTGTCCTCATTCCTTGCCACAAACCTGCGGTGATTTCCTACTCTTTACTGGTGACTTCTGAACAATGCAATGGGGAATTATAAACCAGCGGCTTCAGAAATAAACTCAGTCAGAGAAGGGAAACGGAGCAAGGTGGTAAGCTGTTTGTCCTGTGTCACCATTCTCGACCAAAATAGAGCAGTAGGCTCAGCAATTATAAATGTGACATATTGAAATAAACAGTTGTGTTAGAGATTCCACTGCCACAACTGCCTCAATCTATTTTTAGTTTGACAATTGCAGCTTTATCCAACCATGTTTATACCTAATTGTGACTGTAACTATTTATAGTTGTTTATCGGAATTGCTTCCTGTAAACACTGATGTGGCATCATCACTTTGTACAAAGTACACTTTGTCTATGGCTTCTTTCATTGAGTAGATAATTGCATTAAATGTTCTCTCCCTTTGCTTATCTCTTTGATACATAGTGAGTGTTGCTCCCAAAGTCTTAACAGCAGAGGGAATTGTTTGCTAATGGCTATTATGTGAGCAGCAATAAGCTTGTGTATTGCTGTTTTATTCCTTGTTGGAAGTAAAGCAGTTATGCAGAGTATGAGTTATTAACATAATATATCATAATAATCCTTGCATTTGATATAGCTCTTTTCACATCATATCGACGGCTCAAAACGTTCACAGAATATACTGTAAGGTGAATTGACTGTTTATTTGTGGGTGAAATGCGACAGCCAATTGCACACAGCAGTGTCCCACAAACAGTCGTAGATTGAAAATGACCAGTTTATATTATTGTGGGGTTTTTTGGACGGATTATTATGCGTGTCGAGTAAGGAAACTTGCCCAGGCTTTCGCCCTGATCTGCGTGAATTCGAACACAGGTCTCTCGCTTGCAAGGCGAGTGCTCTAACCACTAAACTACAGGAGCTATAATGTTGCATGGTTGTTACAGTTGGAACCTTAATGAGAACTGTTTGACCAGTCTTTGAGAGTTGCGATTGAACGGTTGAGAGTTGCCATTGAATTCTTGATTATTTTCAGTCAATGCAGTGTCATTAAAATTGACAGCCCTGAAGGTGAGTGGACTGGCAAAAACTTGTTCATCTTTTTGTGTATCATCAGCCCAAATCTTTCACCTTCCAGTAGTATCTGTCATTGACAGATATCTTGATTTAGCTTCCTGCAGTAATGCATCTCCAAAAAATGGCTATCACAAGTTCCCAAGATTGGTTCAGATAAAGAAGGTGCTTCGTGCGATTTGATTAATCGCTCCAAAGTACTCTTGATGTCGGGATGTGTTTTTTTAAAAAAGAAAAACCCACACAGCTTAAATCTGATAAAATGTGGTAAACCGGGTATTCTGGAGAGATGAGATCAAATGTACTGAAGTTCCTTTTTCATCCAAACCAATCTTATAATCTTGTGACTAACCTACCATTCTTCCATCACGGCATCAATTAAAAAAAACAAGTCAAAATATCCCCTTACCACCCTTACGAGCTAATTAACCTCAACAACAACTTGGATTTATATAACACTCCAAGCTGGATGGCGTCTCAGAGCACTTTTAATTAATTAGTTAATTACCCTCTGCTTAGAGTAATACTTCCCAGTGTGTGTTCTGAAATTGCCCTTTGTATGCTCTAAACTTGTGTACTCTTGATCTACTGTCTTGTGATCTGAAAACGTTGATTTGTGGTGCTAGTGGCACAGAGAAAGATCTATGTAGACAAATGATTGGTGAAGTTTGAAGGTGTAATCGTATGCCTGACTATTCTTCCAGGATTGTGTGGAAGTTCAACTGAAGACATTTCCTCTGGTTTCCTCTTTCCTCTCTCTCTCTCCTGGTGGTGTTGGCCAATGGAGGTACGGTGTCCTGGCACCCTTACATCTCTGCAATGTTCTGATATTGAACATAGTGGAAGGCTGTAACACTGAACTGTTGATCTGAGTTTACAGTGTGACAGGAAGAAATTTTAGATACATTAGCAGTGGACAATTCTACTTCAGTAGAATCAGTTCTGTAGCTTCCCAAGTAATTTTTTTTAACTTACAGTTGGAATACTGCAGGCAATATTTTCTTTTCTTATTACCCTTGAACTCTTTGAAACGTAGTGCAATGCCCAGACCGGTTACCTTAAGATCAGTGAAAATGATTTTCTCAGATATTACACTGTTCTCTTCAGCAAGTCACATTCAGTGTCTCATACAAGGATGTAATAATGATAAATGCATGGATGGAGTCCTGTAGTTCAATGGTTAGAGCACTCGACTCGCAAGCAGAAACCTTTGTTCAATTCCTAGCAGGGCTAATCCTTAATCCACATGACTGACAATAATTTCTCAAGAAAATCCCCCAATAATAAATTGTTCACTTCAATCCATGACTGTTTGTGGGATACTGCTGTGTGCAATTGGCTGCTGCGTTTCACCTACAGATATACATTCAATTAACTTTACAGTGTATTCTGTGAGGTGCTTTGAAATGTCTAGAAGACGTGAAAAGTGCTAGATCAAATGCAAGGATTATTATTTGTATTCTGGAAAGAAAGATTCTGCAATATGTCGAGCAGTCTCTTTCAAGGATGACGGATATCCATTTGCCATTAGGTGGTGGCTATTTTCTGCAGGTGAAGCAGAAATTGAGGAAACAATTTAGGAAACAATGTGTAATTCCTCAATCTCTAACAATAGGAGATTTTTATCTGCTCCTTACTAAGAAGCTTCCTTTCCAGTCAGGAATGGGGTAAGACCTGTTTAGAGCAGCCTGGGAGAGAGTCAGACATGAGAATTGCATGGCTCCACAAAGTACTGTATTGTTCAAAATAGTTCAGCAGCCAGTCAATCCTCATTGTACTTTAACAATTGATTAGTCTTCAGCAAAAAATATTGTACAAATTAACCCCTTTGGGACTTAATGCACAAAATTATGTTAAAAAATATTCAGCCTCTGCTGAATATCATTGGAAAGTGAGTCAAAACACAAAATACTGCAGATGCTGGAACGTTGACTCACTTTCCTTTCTCCATGGATGGTGCTTGACCTGCTGAGTTTTCCCAGCAACTTCTGTTTTTGTTATTGGAAAGTGAGTGTTCTTTTGAAGTGTTTTGAGATTTCTTACCAATGGGAAAGGTGTCATATAAATGTTTTTCCCTCTTTTGTGTTTTTATTCATCTTGTTTATTCAATAAGATCTTGCACCCCTGGGTAGGTTGTTGAGCAGGGTTGTTGATAGCTTTGACACTTGCATTTCTCATTACATCCAACCAGTTTTGTAGCATATTGGTTAGAGTACTCGCCTCGCAAGTGAGAGGACCCACATTTGATTCCCTGAAGTGTGAAAACTTATGCAAGTTTCCTTACTCCATGCACCCCTGTTTACCTAACAGTAGGGAGGAACTCAGTTATTAGTCGATTGGGGGAATAATTTTCTAGGTGGTAATAATTCCTCCAAGAAACATTGGTCACTCAATCCATGACTATTTGGGGACACTGCTGTGTGCCATTTCTTGCTGAATTTTGCCCACAAAATAACAACAACAACAACTTTGATTTATATAGCGCCCTCCACGCCAGACGGCGTCTCAGAGCGCTTTAAAATACAGTTAATTTACTTGACAATATAGTCTGTGAAGTGCTTTTGAGACATCTCAACAATGTGATAAGGTTATACCAAATGCAAGGATTATTGGTATTATTATAAACTGTGTAGTTGTATTGGCATTTGGAGACCATCTGTGTTTTCTCTACAGCCCAGCAACTTGGGACATCCTCCCAACGTGAAGGTGAAATGTAATTTGATGATGTTGGTATTAATGACTTTGCTGCTGGTGGATCATTGCGCCGGAGATTGGCTACTGCATTCATCTTTAGAACAAGTCACCACACTTCAAAGTAATTTGTTGCGTAAGCTGCTTTGAAATCTCTTGACATGTGAAAGCATGATATCAGATGTAAGCATTGATATTATTATTTCTTCATGTGGAAAGAATAGGCAATGCTTTCTGGACTTTCTGGATTCATTGATGCTTTCCAGCTGTCCACGTAAAAAATCATAGATTTACTTGTGCAGCAATGTGACCAGTGCAGGGTTTATACAGTAGTTTGTTTCCAATAAATGGAGAGTCTGAGGCAGAGCTGCTACTGAATCCTCCCCAATTTGGCTGCCATTTCATGCTGCGCTGGTAATAATAATGATCTTTGCATTTCATATAGCGCCTTATCACGTTGTTCAGCTGTTTAAAAGCCCTTTGCAAAATATACTGTAAAATGAATTGAGTGTAGTTTTTATGGGTGAAACGTGGCAGCCAAATAATTATGCACAGCAGTGTCCCACAAACAGTCAGGGATAGCGTGGCCAAATTTTTATTATTTTAACGGATTGTTACCCTGGAAAAGCATTCCAATCGACTAACAACTGGGTTCCTACTTGCTACCAGATAAACTGAGGCGTGTGGAGTAAGGAAACTAAAGTTGCAGTGCTTTCATGTTTGTGTGAATTCACATAATTGCAAAATGTGGCTCTCTGATCGTAAAGGAGAGTTCTTGGCAGATGAAACTTTGGAAGTTAAGGCTTTTGTAAGAACAGGAGGGGATTGCAATGACACCCACACAGATGAGAAAGGGTGAGGTTGTGAATCTCTGGATCCTCTGCTGTAAAGTTCTAATCCTACCAGTTCAAACAGAATATATCAGTCCTAACGTCATCAGTCATGATTTGTTGGCGGCAGTATAATGAGAGGGTTATAAATCTGGTTTCTCAACCCCGTTGCAATCCTCGCTTTATGCAGTGTTTGTCCTCGTTCAGGTAATGAATACTTTATCTAATCTTGTGCTAAGATACTTTCCTGAAGCTGAAGAGACAAGGGAAGAGAAACTCTTTCCATTATTGGTCAGTCATTTTCTGCCTCAAGGACTTTGTAAAGATTCTAGCGAAGGTCCTTGATGGCTACAACATGCTGAGATAAGACTGTGTGCAAAGTTCTCATCTTTGACCCTGTTTGTTCCTCACAGCATGTTTCCTGAGCAAAAATAACCCCATCAAGTCTTGAGCCGAGTTAGCCACGTGTCTAATAAGCACCACGCTGGACTTGCAAAGCTCTTGGAGAGGACCCTGTCCACTTGTTATTACAATGCTGATGATATGCTTTTTGCTATCAGATTGGGATCAGTCCATATTTATCAAGTACATTTATGCGTCTTCACTAAAGAGTAGCTTGCATTAGTGAGAAAACCATAGCACTGTCATACCTCATTCATTTTGGTCACCGTGTGTCGGGATTGATCCCTGCTTTCGATTAATCCTTCAAATTTGATCACTCAATCCACGACTGTTTGTTGGACATTGCTGCGAACAATTGGACGCTGGGTTTCGCCCACAGTCAATCCACTTTGCAATATATTCTCTGAAGTGCTTTGAGATGTCTCAACAATGTGATAAGGCCCAATATCAAATACAAGGTTATTATTATTACTGATGCGAAATAGGGTGTGATTGAGGAAGCGCTCTGTAACTTTCCCACTGTACTTTGATGAGCTTGACGTGAGAGTGGGACCCTGCCCTTCATGATGGCATGAATCGACCTATTCCTTGCAATGTCATGAAAATTTATGCTGTGAATACCAGCCGACTTTCTGAGCCCTAGACCAGCAGTCATTTAACAAGCCCCATTATAACGTGGCTTGTGATTTTTATGGACCCCAAACCACTGAGTTACAGTGGGGTTATGTGTGTGATAAACTTGCTGGTGTACTCTGGTCGCCGTAAGAGACATGACGTAAGAGACATCTGGTTGTATTATCTCCTATTTTAGGAATCACTTTGACAAAAGGAGAAAAAAAGACATCTCGACAATAGGATAAGGCGGTATATTAAATGCAAGGATTATTTTTATTATTTATTATCATCTGATATCAGAGGCAGGTTTGCCTTTTTGAGCTATCACAGTCTTGTTACAGTTGACTTCAGTCCTGTCCTCCCCTAGCCTCCATCCGTACGCAGCTTCTAGCAAGAGCGAACAGATAATTTGCAAGAGCACAAACACTGGCTGACTTTTATCTCTCCCTCCCCACTCCCACTTCTCCCTCCACACCACCAGCCCTGTTGTGCTGTGACTTATTGACACTCACTGCTCTCCCAGCTAATTCCATTGTAAATTCTACCCTAAGGTGACTGCTGACTTTTCAAGTGCTGTCATTCAATTTAAAGGACACAGTGGCCTGGGGCGGTAATTCCACTAACACCACTGAGATTAGAAAACAATGGTACAGTTTTAATTAGACGAGATGAGATATATCAGTTTTCACTGCGCCAGTTTCAGTGCTTTGGTAGTTTGGGGAAGAACCTTCTCACAACCTAACTACAGTAATAATAATAATAATCCTTGCATTTGATACAGTGCTTTTCAGCATCTGTAGTATTTTGTGTTTTGTCCAAACTTGTGCAAGCGCTTTTTCCAATCTGCTTGGTGATCACCACTATCTTTGTGAAACGCATTGAGATAGTTGTTCATTAAAGGTGCTTCAATAAGTGCACATTTTTTTCTTGAGGCGTGGGCTTTGAGAAAAAACGATGGGAAGAAACCTGTAAGTTTGACCCCGCACCACGCCCACCCACTGTAACCCAAAGAATCTTCATCTTGACTGTTTGACCATCACCGGGAACAGAAAGGGAAGGAAGAGGATTGTTCTACAAGAAGACTTTGCAGAGTCTGTTGGGGTTTGATAATAATAAATAATAATAATCCTTGCATTTGATATAGCGCTTTTCACATCTTATCGACGTCTCAAAGCACTTCACAGAATACTGTCTATTGTAAAGTCCAATTGACTGAATGTTTGTGGGCATAATGCGTCAGCCAACTGCACACAGCAGTGTCCCACAAACAGTCGTGGATTGAAATGACCAATTTAATTTTTTTGAGGGATTATTATTAGGCATGTGGAGTAAAGAAACTTGCCCAAGGTTTCGCCCTGACCTGCCTGGATTCGAAACACAAGTCTCACGCTTGTAAGGCGAGTGCCCAGTTTATTCTCTGTAAAAACCACCGTATAAAATGAGCTGTGTGTATATGTAGGTCTATGTATGCTACTAAAAGGGATTGGGTCGTAAATGGCAATTTAACAGCAGGAAGTATTTCTGTGCACAGCGGGTAATTAATGATCGGAGGGGGTTACTGGGATGGGTGGTTTGGAATGATCTGCTTGTGGGGACATTGCTGTGTGCAAAATGGCTGCCGCGTTTTGTCCACAAATATACAGTCAATTCACTTTATATTATATTTTGTGAAGTGCTTTGAGACACAGTCTAGAAGATGTAAAAAGCGCTATATCAAATGCAAGGATTATTATTATTATTATCATAATGGGAAGACTTAGTGGTGGGAATTTTGGAAGGATATAATCAGATGGACTGATGGGCAGCTTTAGTTGTTGTGCAACAAAAACAAACATCGCTGCGTACACTCAGCTGGTCAGGCAGCGTCTGTCGAGAAAGGAACGTGAGTCCTTCGTCAGAACTGGGGGATGGTGGGAGGGAGAGGCTTTAAAGACTAACAGAGAGTGAGCGGTTTTGGTTTAGTTGTTGCGCATTGTGTTTGAGATTTGATGATTCACGCTGGACCACAGCTGCTGAGAACATTGATCTTTTATTGATCTCAGCATGTGGACCAGTCTGGCAGGACCAGTATTTGTTCTCCATTCCCTGGTTGCTTTGGGTGGTGGGATGTGAGATGCAGTTGAAGAAGCAGGTTTAGATGACACTTAAAGACTGATAAAGAGGGGATGAGATAGGAGTGGTAGAATGTGTTTCAGAGGTATAGGGTACAGTTGCTGAGCCAAATCCAGCACTATATCCTTGCACAGCAGGGCACATGTACTGCTTATGTTTATCTATCAGTAGGTAGCAATCCGATTGTTAATTGATTGATTGATGGATCGCTTTCCTGGGGGTAATAATCCCTTCTACAAATAATAATAATAATTTGGACACTCAATCCACAGCTGTTTGTGGGACCCTGCTTTGCGTGATTGGCTGCCATGTTTCACCCGCAAAATGTAGTCAATTCACTGGATGGTATATTTTGTGAAGCGATTTGAGATGTCTCAATGGAATGATAAGGAGCTATATTGTTGAGTCCTGTAGCTCAGTGGTCATAGCACTCGCTTTACAAGCGTGAGACCTGTGCTCAAATCCAGGCAGATCAGGGTGAAACTTTGAGCAAGTTTCCTTACTATGCACACATAATAATAATCCCTCAAAAAAAACTACAATTAATTAGTTATTTTAATCCATGACTGTTTGTGGGACACTGCTATGCACAATTGGTTGCCATGTTTCGCCCACAAATATACAGTATACACTTTGCAGTATATTCTGTGAAGCGCTTTGAGATATTTAGAAGATTTGAAAAGTTATTATTATTATAGATTCATAGAATTTTACGGCACAAAAGGGGGCCATTCGGCCAAACAGCCGGCACATCTAGTCTGTGCCGGCTGTTTGAAAAGAGCGATTCAATCCCACTGCCCTGCCCGCTCCCCATAGCCTAATAGACCTGTTCTCCCTAAATAAAGATCTAAGTCCCTTTTAAAAGTTGTTATCGAATCAGCCTCCACCACCTTTTCAGGCAATGCATTCCAGATTCGAACAACTCTCTGAGTGAAAAAATTTCTCCTCAGCTGCCCTCTACTTCGCTTTGAAACTATTTAAAATCTGTGACCACGAGTCACAGATTCGCTCACGAGTGGAAATAGTTTTTCTCTATTTGCCCTGTCGAAACCCTTCATGATCTTATAAACCTCTATTAGGTCTCCCCTCAATCTTCTCTGTTCCAGAGAGAATAACCCTAGCCTATCTAGCCTCTCCTCATAGCTGAAGTCCCTCAATCCTGGCACCATCCTAGACTTTTGTACTCTGTACCCCTATTTATAAAGCCTAGTATCCCATATGCCTTCTTAACAGCCTTGTCTACCTGTCCTGCCACCTTCAACGAGTCACTAACACAAATCCCCAGGTCTCTCTGTTCCTTCACACCATTTAAAATTGTACTATCTAGCCTATATTGCCTCCCTTCAGATGTCTAGAAAAGCGCTCTATCAAATGCCAGGATTATTCATTTCGAAGCGCTCCAACATGCTGCCCTACATGAAGGGTGTATTATAAATGCAATGCCAGTTGTTGTTTGTTGCTTTCAGCAAATGTTCAGCAAACTTTGAAAACTTAACTCTAAAGATTGAGTGCTGATCATTCTAGAAGTTATTTTTTGGCAGTTTTGGATCTGATGCAACTTTCCTCGTAGTGATTTGGAGGCAGAACTCAACCCAGTACAGAACAGTGTCCCTTCAGAATTTGCAGATAAGAATCTATCTAGAATAAATATTCTCTCTGAAGAAGTATTCCCAATAGCATTCTTCTTTGTTTGGCAGGATATGCTTGCTGGTGTATATCTTTGTGTTACAAGGGGAAATCTATCTCTCTATTATCTGTGTAGTCTAGTCAGCAATGCCTTATGCAATGCAAGGAGCTCCCAGCAGTTCTGTGATTGTTTAAAGTTACAACAGACCTAGTGGAATGTAAAGAGAATCAATTGGAAAATATTTATATTTCATAATGGTAGCTAATTATAAAATGGGTTTGGATCAAGAAGCCTCATCAGCCCATTTGATCTCATCCTTCAAGAATACCCACTCTATCAACTCCTGTCAGATAGGATAAGAGACCAAGCGTTCTGGCAGCTATGGTTTGTAAACGAGAAGTGTTCAACCTGTTTCGTGCTGCTTCTAGTGGACGAGAACTATGCAGTAGGGTCTGTCAATATGGAAATTTTCCGATTTAGATATATCGACGGGCTCATATCGAGATATACCGAAATATCGATATTTTCATTTTTTTTGTACTGTGCATGCGCGTGCGTCGCAAGGTGCGCGCGCATTCGGGGCCTATCTCCTCAGGAGGTAAATATCTCTCTCTCTCTGTGTCTCTCACACTCACTCTTTCCATCTCTGTGTTTTTCTGTCTGTGTCTCTGTGTCTCTCTCCTCTCTCACATCCCCCCCATCTCTATCTATCTGTATATTATTACATCCCCCCGTCTCTCACCCTTATTTCTCCCCCCACCCGCCGTCTCTCTCTCCGCCCCCCCACCGACGTCTCTCTCTCCCACCCCCCCCCTGCCATCTCTCTCTCCCGCCCCCCACCGCCGTCTCTCTCTCCCCCCCACCCCCTCCCGCCGTCTCTCTCTGCACCCCCCCGCCGTCTCTCTCTCCCTCTCCCCCACCCAGCCGTCTCTCTCTCCCGCCCCCCACCGCCGTCTCTCTCTCCCCCCCACCCCCTCCCGCCGTCTCTCTCTGCACCCTCCCCCCCCCCCCCCGCCGTCTCTCTCTCCCTCTCCCCCCCCCCCCCAGCCGTCTCTCTCCCCTCACCCCTTGCATACCTGTATATTGTATTCTAGAACTATGAATACAATATGGCGGCTTTGCACCTCGGTCTGTGCATTGTGTATAGAGATGAGCATTCTGGGTCTTGTAGTTCAGTGCGCGCGCATTCCGATTTTTTTCCTCGATATATCGTCTTTTCGATATATCGATATTCTTAAAAATATCTATCGGCATATTGATATGAAAATTATATTGGGTATAACCGATATATCGATATATCGACGGACCCTAATATGCAGAATCGTCACTATGGGTAGTAGGAGTTCATCCTTAACTTTTGACTGTCTGTGCACTGAGCGACCCAGTTCAAATGTTCTGCAGAGGAATTAGCAAGACTCACACTCAATCCTTCAGTCAGCTCTTTGGAGGTGCCAGTAATGCTGTTATTTGAAGATCTGACTCCAATCTTGTTTGAAAACAGAAATGGCTGGGAATTCTCAGCACTTCAGACAGCCTCTATGGAGAAAGGAAGATGAGTAAACATTTCAGGTCCATGACACTTCAACAGAACTGGGGTATGTTGGGAGAGAGAGGTTTTCAAAGACCAACTGAGAGGGTGGGGGAGGGGGGGGGGGGGAGTGGCAGGGCAAGGAAGACGAAGGAGAAAATGTGGTAGAGAACAGGAATGATGGGTTAAAGGGGTGTTTGTAACCTCTTATTTCAGACTCCCAGCATCTGTTGTATTTTGTGTTTTGTCCAACTTTGTGCAAGTGCCTCTTCCAATCTGCTTGGTGATCACCACTATCTTTGTGAAACTCATTAAGATAGTTGTTCATTAAAGGTGCTTCAATAAGTGCACATTTTTCCTTGTGGCGTGGGCTTTGAGGAAAAATGATGGGAAGAAACTTGTAAGCTTGACCACCCGCACCACGCCCCCCACCACCCCCAGTAACCCAAAGAATCTTCATTTTGATTGATTGACCATCACCGGGAACAGAAAGGGAAGGAAGAGGGTTGTTCTACAAGAAGACTTTGCAGAGTCTGTCGGGGTTGGATAATAATGGCTAATAATAATCCTTGCATTTGATACAGGTATATCTTATCGACGTCTCAAAGTGTTTCACAGAATGTAAAGTCCAATTGACTATATATTTGTGGGCGAAATGCGGCAGCCAATTGCGCACAGCAGTGTCCCACAAACAATCGCAGATTGAAAATAACCAATTTTTATTATAGTAGTTTTTTATGGGACGGATTATTATTATTAGGCATGTGGAGTAAGGAAACTTGCCCAAGGTTTCGCCCTGATCTGCCTGGATTTGAACACAGGTCTCACGATTGTAAGGCAGCTCTAACTGCTGAGCTACAGGAGTTGGATGGGTGAAAGCAACAGCTTAGAAATATTTTAACAAATTCATGGTTTTTCAATTATCTCAAGATATTTTATGAACTGAAAAAAACTGTTTGCAAAGCTGCTGTTAGCAACAGGAGATAAGATAAGACAAGAAAGGATTCAGATCTTGAATCCTTCAGAGTGTCAGATATTATCTGTGCTATATTTTAAACAATTTGTGTCCAAATCCCTGATTGTCCGGGACCTTGGGACGTCCTGTCAATGTGAAAGGTGCGAGACAAATGTAACTTGTTGTTGTCGAGCGGCAGTGATCAGAACTACAGTAAATTTAACGATACATGCTTCTTAATCTAGGCTAACTGCTGCTACGCCTTTATCATGCCTTTATCACTTCCAGGCTCGTCTATGGGAACTCTCTCCTCATCGGCCTTCCTAGCTCCTCCCTTCACAGGCTGCAGATCATTCAGAACTCTGCAACTTGTGTACTCTCCCGCACTAGGCTCCGCGATCACATCACTCCCACCCTCGCCCGTCTCCACTGGCTCCCCATTCCCCAGAGGATTGAATTCAAGATCCTCGTCCTCACCTTCAAGGCCATGGCCTTGCCCCCGCCTATCTCTCTGACCTGCTGTTTCCCTATCAGCCCGCCCATCCCCTCCTCTCAGCAGGCTCTGGCCTGCTCTACATCCACTGCCTTAATCCCCCTACCATTGGTGGTTGGGCTTTCAGCCTCTCTGCTCCCACACTGTGGAACTCCATCCTGCAGCCCCTCTGCCTCGCTTCCTCCCTTTCCTCCTTCAAGGCCGGTTTTAAGACCTTCCTCTTCCACCGTGCCTTCTGCTCCCCTCCTAACTCTCCCCCCTTTCCTACTCTCCTTCCCCTTCCCCCTACCCTGACCTTTCCGCACCTGCTCAGGTCCCGACCTGATTGTTCAGCGCTTTGGGACATCCTCCCGAAGTGAAAGGCACTCTATAAATGTAATGTTGTTGTTGCTAGGGAATGGTTTCACAATTGCTTAGGAGCTTGGATATACATATTATATCATGAGGTTACATACTGCCCAATCTTTGCACAGTGAGGTGACATAAACCCCCTTCTTTCTGCACCATAAAACCTCTTGAAAAATTATGACACCATTGGAACATTTTCATACATAACACTTTGTCGCATCAATGTTCCCATTACAAGTTACTTTGAAGCATAGTGACTGGGGTGGGGGGGGGGGGGAGGGGGAGGGGAGTGGGGGGGGGGGGGGGCAGGGGGAGGGGAGTGGGGGGAGGGGGAGGGGAGTGGGGGGGGGGGGGGGGTGCGTGTGTGGAATGTAACAGCTATTCCAAGGTCACAGTTTTGCTCCAAATACTGCACTGAGCTGGAAGACCCAATTAAGTTAATTTTGGTGGCATTTGGTTGAAGGGGCGACTGGCCAGGACATAGGGGGGGATTCTCAATAAAAAAAAAATCCTTGCATTTGATATAGCGCTGTTCACATCTTATTGACATCTCAAAGCGCTTCACAGAATATGCTGTCAAGTGAATTGACTGTATATTTGTGGGCAAAATGTGACAGCCAATTGCGCACAGCAGTGTCCCACAAACAGTCATGGATTGAAAATGACCAATTTTATTATTGTTTTTTTTTGGAGGGATTATTATTTGGCGTGTGGAAACTTACCCAAGGTTTGACCTGCCTGGATTCGAACACAGGTTTCACGCTTGTAAAGCGAGTGCTCGCACCACTGAGCAAATGACCAAACAGGGTGGGGTGCACAAGAAACACTCACATGTGAACCACATTGATTGCTCTCTTGACATTGGAGTTAGTTAAATTAATGCTCTTCTTTTAAAATAGTTTGTGCGATCTTTTAGCAACCTATCAGTTGGGATCTCAGGGGGCCGTCGCCGCTGAAAGACCATATCTCTTGTAGAGTCGGAATCCTTCGCTAGTGTGTGTAAGGCAATACTCACCTTCTTTGTGTCACTGGAATGTGCTATCTTGTTACCATGGACACAAAACAACGAGCACAAATTTGAGCTTTCTGTGAAGTCAATTGAATTGCGAAACCCCCAAACTCCACACAGTGTACACGTGCAAAACCATATTTTTCACCTTTTAGTTCAGTTCCTGTAACCCAACCCTCCGGACAGAGTGTTTACTCTGACAGAACTTGACTGGGAACAGCATTTCCACATTGTATTACTGTATAGCTGCTGTAAGAATCCATTGTGTTGAATCCCCATGGTAACTGTCCACCAGTCAACCTCTGAAGCCTGATCGACACTTCCCATGTGCTTGTTAACCTCGAGTGCTTTATATCTGCAAATCCCAGTGTCACCTTCCTCAACACTTACCAGCCTCGTAAATATTGCCTACAGCAAAGTAATTAATCTTGCACAAAAAGAAGGCGGAAAATGGCAACAAAAAAAAGCTAATGACAAATACATGTACATACTTGCAAAGGACTTTAGCTGACTCGGTGTGCTACAGTAGACGGAGGGAAACAGTGCGAACAGATCTCTTCCTATTCTCCATTTCTTTACGTGTTTTATTTGCTTAAAGTCTGTAATTAAATTATAGTAGATGTTTACATTTGAAGGCTCAGAAAAAGGGGGCAATTCCGAGAGCTTTAGGCAGGTTAATTGACAGAGTCTCAGCAGGCATTCCAGCCATTGTGCTGATTGTGTGAACATGCAGTGCAATGGGTTACATCATTCAGCTCCTGGCCACAGCAAAGTGCAATGTTCAGCCTTAGCACCTCAATCAGCTGCAGTGCAGGCTTTGTGCAGGGTAACTGAGGTTAAGGCAGCATTGGATACCCTTACTTCATTCACAACGATAATGTTAATAATAATCCCGGCATTTGATATAGTGCCTTATCGTGTTGTCGAGATGCATCAAAAGCATTTCACAGATTTGCTGTGAAGTGTAGTACTGTATGTATTTATAGCTGAGAACCATGAGGTTCATCAAAATATCTGAGTCGACTTTGACTTAAGTACCAGTTACCCTCAGGAATCCCCGTCTGTGATTTCTTTTGTGAATACTTTTGCGACTCATCATATAATTTTCTAGCCATTTCCTTTTATTTTATCTCTCACCAACAGATGAGCAAGGTGATCCTTTTAATCAAGCCAGCCAAAGTCCTAACTGGTCCAAGCTGGACAAGTAGTGGGTAGCTTGCCAGTCACTGTCTGAAAAGGCAAGTGATGTGGTTTTACCTTGTTAAACTCCATCAGTACTCTGGGGTCCCCAAGCCATGACATACAGCCAACCTGCACCTTATACTTTCTGGAAATAGGTAAGTAGGTTCAGCCATTCAGGGAGAGAATGTGTCCTTTCCAATCCAGCCCAGAGGAAATTTCCCTTTGTGAAAAGCATGCATTTGTGGAACTGTCTGACCTGGATACTCTTGAATGTCGTGATGGTGTGTTTATGAATGCCAGACACTTGGCTGGCCAAAATCTCTGTTAGCAGTAGAAATAGTTTTCCTTCACATTTTTGGTTTTCAAAACTAGTGTCAACTTCCTATCACTTGATATGATGCTGTGCTACAGTTAACACTAGCAAATCTCTCGATACATATTATGTGCGTAGCAGCAACCCCTCGCAATCAAGTCCACTAGCAGAGAATGTCAAAAGCAACTGGAAGCTAATTACAATGACCCAGCATTTGACAGAATCGCTGTTCCTCCCAACTGTGTCATATCAAACGGATCAAGTGCTAAGTTAACCGCACCAGGGAACAATTATGGCCGTGTGCTGTTTGTTATATTCTGTTATCAGTAAACTATGGGAGAGCTGTACACACTTTTCTGGTAAAGCAACTGGCACTGTTTGCTTCTCCCAGATTCTTTGATGCCATGCTTGTGTTCATTTGAATTGGTCTATAGTTTGTCAATAGAAAATTAGCCATTATATTTCAACTGTCCAGTGCAATTCCTCTCAAAGAGTCGACACAGGCATTTTGTGTCGTCCTCTGTGCTGAAAATGACTATTAATGTAGATGCCAAGCAAGGTTCAGTTGGTAGCACTTACCTCTATGTGGTGCATTCATGTCCATCATTGGGACTGGAACTTATAGTTTAAGATGATAACCCAGAGGAGAGCATTGCAGCATTTGCGATGCTGTCTTTCAGGTCTCATCTTATTATTCCAGATGAACATGAAAGATCACTCAACATATTTCAAAAGGACAAGGGTTTTTTATCCTACCTGTGGCTTTCCCAGCAATCTCAGAAGTGATTTTTTTTTAAAAAAGTTTGTTCACCACCTTCGTTCGATAGCATGAATGGCAAACCCATTTACCCATAAATAAGTAATTTCACTTGATAATAGTTATAATACAATAAACCAAATTACATTTGTAAAGTGCCTTTCATGTCAGGAGGATAGCGCTGAACGGTCAGTGATTAGGACTCAATTAGGGGTTGGGATCAGGGAGGGTTGAAGGTAGAAAGGGTAAGATGAGGGCCAAAGATATGGTCAGGAGGAGGGTCTTGAGGCATGTCTTGAAGGATGCAAGGGAGGAAGCGAGGCGAAGGGAATGTTTTGATGGAATTCCAGAAAATGGGGAAAGAGAAGCTGAAGACCTGACTGATGAAGGAAGGGCGAGCCATGTGGGGAATACAGAGCAGGCCAGAGCCTGCTGAGTGGAGGGAACGGACAGGTTGATAAGATTAGCAGGTCAGAGAGGTAGGAGGGAGCAAGGCCAATGGAGAGTCTTGAAGGTGAGGATGAGGATTTTGAACTTGATCCTCTGAGGGATGGCAACCGAGTGGAGCTGGGTGAGGATGGGTTCGATGGGGTCACGGTACCTGGTGTGGGAGAGAACCCAAGCTGCAGAGATCCAGATGAAGTATGTTCATAGGGCTTTTTATTCATCGATTTACCCAGAATATACAACATGAGGACTGGCCATTCAGCTCAACTGGGGAATGCTAGTGTTTGAACTTTAAATGAGAAACCACCCTACTTAATAATAAATAATAATTATTTGCATTTGATATAGCACTTTTCACATCTTATCAACATCTCAAAGCGCTTCACAGAATATACTGTAAAGTGAATTGACTATATTTGTGGGTGATACGCGGCAGCCACAAACAGTCGTGGATTGAAATTACCAATTATGTTATTTTGGGGGGGAATAGCCAATTGCCCCCATCTCACCCTTACCTATATTCCCTTCTCCCTCATGAATACTTAAATATATTTGTTTTGCTGCAAAAGGTAGAAAGAATTCAGCATCTGTGACATTTACTGTGCTTTCTGCACATCACTGTGAACACAGGGCATGATTCTTTGTAGTAGTACAATACTGAAGAACAAAGTTTGCTCAATTAACCCCTTACAAACTAGACCTGAGCAAAGTGTGCTGTAGCAATCTCGTGAATGAGTTCTCGCCAAAGGGGTGGTGAGCTGAAAATATATTGCTATAACAATTTGTGGGGAAAATATTCACTGAATGTATATGCATACAATTCCCAGTTAAGGAATCTTGTCAAGATCTCAATTGTTATTGTTTTAAAAGAGAGGGTTAGAAATGATGGTACAGTATGTTGCACTGTAGTTTTTCTGTGATCCATACTGCTTTAGGCTCTCGGAATGATTAAACACACGCACCAATTTTTCTCTAACTACCTTGTGCATTCTCTGCGATTGCTATAAGGAATGTGCAGAACATTATCACTGGAAATCCCACATATTGGTGATTCTCGTAATCTGCAGCAAATTAGCCTGCAATAAACCTGCAGCAAGCACTGCTGCGCGCCATTGGCTTCCATGTTTCACCCACATATCTAGCGAATGCACTACAGTATATTCTGTGAAGCTTTTTGAGACGTCTAGAAGACATGAAAAGCGCTATATCAAATGCAAAGATTATTAATAGCGTTCGAATTGCAGAAGAATACTTTGACAGCGTGGTGAAACAGCAAAACTGGAACAAAAAAAGCCACCTGCATATTTTTTGAAAAGTAAGGCCTGCTGCGAAAGACAATCCTGTGGCTGTTAAATAATAATAATCCTTGCATTTGATATAGCGCTTTTTCACATCTCGCTGATGTCTCAAAGTGCCTCACAGAATATACTGTAAAGTGAATTGACTGTATATTTGTGGTGTGAAACTCAGCAGCCAATCGCAGTGTCCCCACAAACAGTCGTGGATTGGAGTAAGGAAACTTGCCCAAGGTTTCGTCCTGATGTGCCTGGATTTGAATACAGGTCTCATACTTGTAAGGCGAGTGCTCTAACCACTGAGCTACAGGATCTTATGGTTGATGATGGCACCAGCCTCTGGATTAAATCACAGGATTGTAGCTTGCTCCCAGCTGTCCTACATCACTTCCGACACTTGTGCATGTCAGTGTGCTGAATGGGGAAGAATTTTGAGCCTGAAGAATTTTGTGACGAATACTAACCTCCGTCTGTTCTCACGTGGCCCCTGTGGATTTGTTTCTAATTTCGGATGTTGCTTATTTAATGCAGCCCAGGGCAGATGGGAGACTGGTTTAAAAAAAGGGGAGATACTGTACAGTGGTCAACTAAGTCACAACCAGAGGCACAACCAGTCAAGCAGTCGAAGATGTAGCTGCCTGGTGTGAGTAGTTCTTCCCTTTGGCCTATTACTTCCATCGTATGCTTCCATCTTCAGGGTTGTGTTCAGCTGCAGATCCTCTTGTGAGGGATCAGAAATGTGGCTGCGTAAGACTGAATGCGCCTTACGAAACAGTCGTACCGGACATGTAAACTTTTGCTCAGCTGTTGGCAATTATAACTAGAGATCAGTGATTTGTAGATGGAAGTTATTTATCGGCGGCGTGTTGCAATGTTTTGCAAATCATTTTCTTGAGTTGGCCAAGGGCACCCTGCCGTTGGTCAAGGAAAATGACAGCCAAATACCCCAGCATGGAGTGCTGTTCTGTGCAGAGCTTCAAAGCTGCTGGATATACAACTAATTCTCTGCAGGTAGAGTACAAGCTGAGTGCTGTTCAGGGGAAATATTGTAGTGAGTCATTATTTTGATCTGCCAGCTATGCACTCCCATGGGAATCCACAAATATAACAAGGCTTTTAGCAATTTCCTACTCTGCAACCCAACCCCAAATGACTGGAAACTAGGGTCCGTCGATATGGAAATTTTCAGATTTAGATATATCGATGGGCTCATATCGAGATATAACAAAATATCAATATTTGGGGGGTTTTCGTACTGCGCATGCGTGCGCGGTGCGCGCATTCGGAGTGCGTGCGCATTCGGGGTGTGCGCGCATTCGGGGTGCGCATGCATTCGGGGCCTATCTCCTCAGGAGGTAAATATCTTTCTCTCTCTGTGTCTCTCACTCTCTCGATCTCTGTGTTTTTCTGTCTGTGTCTCTCTCCTCTCTCACACATCACCCCCATCTCTATCTGTATATGAACACATCCACCCCTTCTCTTCCCCTCCCCCCTGCCGCCGTCCCTCTCGTGTCTCTCCCCCACACCACCCACCCAGCTGTTTTTTTCCCCCTCCCCACACCGCCGTCTCTCTCCCCCTCCCCCCCCCCCAGCCGTCCCCACCTCCCCAGCCATCTCTCTCCCCCCCCAACCCCCCCAGCCGTCTCTCTCCCCCTACCCCCCCAGCCGACTCTCTCCCCCTCCCCCCCAGCCATCTCTCTCCCCCTCCCTCCCCAGCCGTCTCTCTCCCCCTCACTCCCCCCCCCAGCCATCTCTCCCCCCCCCCACCCCTTGCATACCTGTATATTGTATTTGAGGACTATGAATACAATATGGCGGCTTTGCACTTCGGTCTGTGCATTGTGTATAGAGATGAGCATTCTGGGTCTTGTAGTTCAGTGTGCGCGCATTCCGATTTTTTCCCTCGATATATTGATTTTTCGATATATCGATATTTTTGAAATGCCTATCGGCGTATCGATATGAAAATTATATCGGGTTTTAGCGATATATCGATATATCGCCGGACCCTACTGGAAACTTAGTTATCATGAAACTGATAAAAACAAATCAACTATTTTTCAAACACTAACACAACAGGACTACCTCTCTGACCTCTCTCGTCAAAACAGCACCCATTGCCTTCGGTCCTCTGGTTCTGGCCTACTCCTTGTCCTCCAAATCCTCCGCTCCACCATCGGTGGCTGTGCCTTCAGCCACTACGCCCCGAAGCTCTGGAACTCCCTTCTTCACTCCTTTCGCCTTGCCTCCTCTCTTCCTTGTTTAAGGTCTCAGCTAAAGACCTTTCTTTTCAATCGCGCCTTTGGTCACCTTTTTCCCCCTGCCTCTGCCCCACGATCCGTTATTGTGAAGCATTCCGAGATGCCACCCGGCTTGGAGGACGCTATATAAATTTAAGTTGTTGTTGTTATGTAGGTTGATCTACTCCACCTTATTTCAGGCGATAAGAGTTGGTGTGCTGCAGCTCCTGTAGTTCAGTGGTTAGAGCATTCATCTCACAAGCGAGTAGCTTGGATTCAATTCCCAGCAGGGCAAAATGTTGGGGAGGTTTCCTTTTTCCACACGCCTCTAATACCCAGCAGTAAGTAGGAACCTGGTTGTGGGTCGATTGATGGATCGCTCTTCCTTAAAAAAAACAAGCGCGTGGCTTGTGGTGGCAATAGTTTTGCAGTGGTTTTGTGGAAAGCCGCAGCTACAAATCTGTTGCACTTTTTGAAAACAAACCTTGAGCAAATACATTGATAAATCCTTCAAAGTAAAACAAAATACAGAATGAAGAGCGCTGTAGGATTCTGTAATTAATGTATTGAGTCATACTTCAAAGTATATTAACCCTTACAGCACTGGGACATCCTCCCGACGTGAAAGGCGCTCTATAAATGCAATTTTGTTGTTGTCATATTACATATTATTATATTTTCAGCAAGAACAAACATGGAATTACACTTCTTTAGAAACCCAGCAAGTAATTCTGGGCTCTCTGCTTAATAAAGCTGGACTGTCTGTGAGCAAGAATAATGGTTCTTCTTTTGAAATAACTTTTATGAGTTGCAAAGGGCAATTTTAGGACAGACACCAGGAAGTTTTTCTTTATTTAGTAGGTAATTCATGACTGGTGCAGGTTGCCAGTAAGGTTGGTTGATATCAGTACAGTGAGATTCATTTTTTAAAATCAGCTTGATGCTTTGATGGGAGGACAGTAAGGTGGGTACTCTGAAATGATGATATCCAATGGACTGAAAGTCTTTCTTCATCCAAACAGATTTTGCGATCTTGCCAGGGCAGGTGAAAGTTGGTGAGAGTTGTTGGACCTGAGTTTGTGTGGTAGAGCAAGATGGTTTAGTTTTCTGCCGAGCAGATGGAAATTTTTTTAACTTCAGTCTGTAACAAACTGCTTGGGTGACCTGCGGATCAATACATTTTCTGTGAATTAATTCATTAGTCCTTCCGATGTTTAAATATATAGACCCGGCTGCCTCTTACGACTTCCTCCCCTTAATCGCCTGACCCCCTGGATAGCTGAATCCAATTATTTCTCGTTGCTCAGAATCCAGTTCATAAAATGTTTCTCGCAGACACAGTGTGAATTCCTATTATCACAGGGCACTGGTGAATGCTGTGCATCTCTGAATTTCTTATGCAGTGAACCTAGTTGAAAAAAATATTAATTACACTTTGGAAAATTGTAAACAATTGCTACTATAGAGTCATTTTTGAAACAAAAACCTTGATGGATTTCAAACAACGGTTAATGCACTGCACAATTACGGAAATAATTTCAACTTTAAAGAATAAAAAAACTGTTAGAATAATAAAAAAAAATCATGGCCTTTTGAATTGAACATAAAGTTTACTGCGGAACCTTGGTTTGCCCCAGGGCTAATTAATCTGCCCTGCCTTGGTTACTGTCTTACATTTCTTTTCAGTTTTTTTAAAAAAGTAAAGAAATCCTGTAATCTCTTGCTATGTATATTTGGTTGAATAGATTATGAACTCTAGAATTATAGTCCATTCTTCAATATTGATTATGAATTATAGTTTCATGACTATAGATTTGTACATAAAGATTATGAATCTAGAGTTACTGTGATCATTTTGCTTTGTTTTTCCAGAGTTAATGGGTGAGCCATTTAGATTTAGAAATCAAAGGATTTTAACCGCTTAGTTCAATAAAACCAATATGTAACGGGATCCGAAGCCTGTTGCATTAACACGGCTCGGAGCATGCTAAACATCATTTATTCTTTCCCCCCTCAAAAATGGATTTGCCACTGCTGGACCAACAAATGGATGAACTCTTTGATGGATAATGATACAATGATAACAGTATGGTGAACTTGTGCACAACAACAACAAAATTACATTTGTATAGCGCCTTTCACATCAGGAGGACATCCAAAGGCGCCGGACAGTTACTGCTTCAGTCCCAACTTGAGGACAGAGGGGTGCGTAGTGAAGTGGGGGATAAGGAGTTGCCGATTGGCCCATCAAAGAGGAGACTCTTGATGCGAGACTTGAAGGAGGCCAGGGAGGGGACGAGGTGTAGAATGGAGAACTCAAATATAATGGAACAGGTCTGCCCAGCTATATTGGAAATCAATAAATCAGAAATGGCACAGAAGAGGCCATTCAGGCCACTGTGTCCTTTGCGGTACTTACTCTTCATGGTGGAACGATCCTGTTGCTTTGTGGGGTAGAGCACTCACTTTGCAAGCGGGAGACACAATTTTTGATTACCGGCAGGGAGAATCATTGCGCAAGTTTCCTTACTCCACACGCCTGCTTCCCAGGCAATAACTAGGACCCCCGGTTGTTAGTTGATTGGCGGATTGCTTTTCTGGGTGTAATAATTCCTTAAAATAAAATTAATAACCATTTGGTCACTCAATCCAGTTTATGGACACTACTGTGCGCAATTGGTTTTGCCAACAAGATATACAGTCAATTCAATTTACAGTATATTCTGTGAAATGTTTTGAGATGTCTTGAAGGCGTGAGAGGCGCAATATCAAATGCAAGTATTATTATCATCAGAATCAATTACATTCCCTCTGCTCAATCCCATTGTATCTGTCCTGATGCAGGATCTACTGAAGCTCTCTACTCCCAACTCCATTCCTCTGTGGCCTTCCTTAATTGTGTATGTGTAGATGCTATATCCAATGGCATCTCCTCTAATCCCATTCCTCTGCTCTGGCCTCATCCTTTCCTCTGTCCATTGCTTGTGCCAGCTCTCCCACTGGAGCTATCATTGCATTTGATTTTGCGCCTTATCAAGTCGTTGAATGTCTCAAAATCCTTCACAAGCTTTACTGGAGGAACTATGTATTTTGCACATGAATGTAACAGCACAGTAATGTCCAACAAAGATCCATGAACTAAATAACTAATTTTGTAATATACTCGAGACATGCTTGTTGTTGCACAATGACTAATGATTTTGACAATGTGAGTTTGCAATTGGGACATTAACATTAGAATTACGCAACTGGGACTATAAAGTACCGGGTTTAAACAAGTTTATGTTATGTAGCATGTGTAAACCATGCGTACAGAAGTATCATTAGTCTAATTCTTGTTTGTTAAATCATCACATTGTCATTAAAGGTTTTAGTATATCTGACATGAAAGACACAATATCAAATGTGAGTATTATTATTTGTTTTAATTCAAGGTAGCTATAATTCCCTGTGTATATAATAATAATCCTTGCATTTGATGTAGCTTCTTATGTCTTTGAGACATGTCAAAGTGTTTCACAGATTGTATTGTAAAGTATAGTGACTGTGACTTGTGCCACAATTTGTCCCACAAATAATCATGGATTGAGTGACCAAGTTGTTTTTAAATATATGGTTTGCATATGAAGCATGATATACATGAGTTTTCACAAAGTTTGTACATGATTTACGTATGGCTCATAATATTCGCTGTTGCTATGGATGTTGCATTTAACATTGATGGAAATTTCAGGCCTGATCTATAACAGCAGTTCGGTATGAAGTCTTTTTTGAGGCAATTTGTGAATCTCATCCCCTTAAATGGCTGGGGGAATCGCCATGTGAGGAAAGCAATCTTAATTAAATTCACGCAGCAAAGCTGAAATTCCGTTCACCGTTACAAATCCCGGTGAACTGATTATGGCTAATTCAGGAATTTCACGGGTGATTACACATCTAACATGAATAACAATGTTGATGCCGCTCAAGGCCTCACATACATCCTAAGACCGAAAACCCAAGACATTGAAACTGATGAAATGTAACATGTGGAATATACTAAATGCTAATTCAGCTGCTTTTTACATTATTCCATCATTACCAGTTACATGGCAATTATGTTGAGCACCATCTTTCTGATTTAGCCCAGATCAGGGCACCATCCATTTGCCCTTCTCTCTCCTTGACTGATTTCTTCTTGGTATAACTTCAAATAACAAAAATACAGTCTTGATGGACTGAACTCTCTTGCCACCAGTTGGGGGCATAAAGTAATGATAGATGATACATCTACAGGGCAGACATATGAGAGTGACATGTACACTCATACTTTTTTTTTATAAGCTCTGATAATTGACTGGCTGCTGTTATCTTTCACTGTGTGGGTTGCTCAAGGAAACCATGCTACAAAGCATACATGGAGCTCCTGTAGCTCAGTGGTTAGAGCACTCGCCATACAAGCGTGAGACCTGTGTTCAAATCCAGGCAGGTCAGGGCGAAACCTTGGGCAAGTTTCCTTACTCAACACTGTTAATAATATTCTGTCAAAAATAAAACCACAATAATAAAAATTGGTCATTTTCAATCTACGACTGTTTGTGGGGATGCTGCTGTGTGCAATTGGCTGCCACGTTTCGTCCACAAATATATAGTCAATTCATTTTGAAGCGCTTTGAGATATCGATAAGATGTGAAAAGTGCTATATCAAATGCAAGGATTATTATTATCAGTTTGCATGCAACTGAATGGAAACTGCCACATTTTGAATGTCTCTGAGACACTGCTCGTGCTAAGGATGCTATATAAGTACAAACTGTTGTTGTTGTTTCTCATCTCGATGATCACAGACAACGACTTTGTTGTGAATGCCACATTATTCATGCCCAACTTCTGAAACCGGAGTCATGGTTGGTCCAAAGCAATGGTGGAATTTATTCAAACAAATGTTCGACCGAATTTGTTAATTTTGAGAGCTCCAGTATGAGGTATGAAAAGTGAATAACTTGGAATCAGTAGGAAGACTAATCTTTGGATTTAATAATTGTTAATATACAAAAAAGACTGGCCATATTTAAGGAGTAGAATACTGTATATGCACTGTGCTTTGTTAACGTAATGTTTCTTGAATCTCATTCGTTCAGCTGTTAAATCAGGTTTCGAATGAGCGTTGTGCCCGAATCAATCGTAAACATGTGTCTTTTTAAAACCAAAATGGCTTCAGATTTTGCTATATTTCCCAGTTGGAAATCATTTCTGATCTATTTATGATTTTGACATTTCTCGTTTGGAAATGCCAATCAAGTGTTGCACTCAATGTGGTGCTTGCTGTCCCTTCGCACGTCAACGTGAGAGAAGCAGAAGGTAGAGTTGAATGTAAAATTTACAAAACTTCCAGTATCGAACATAGTAGTCTATTCGGGCCACAAGAGAAATGCTGTTTCTGGGAAATCTGTGAGTGACAGTCCCACCAGTCATGGGGAAATCAACTTTTTCTCAGGCAAACAAGAACGGATGTCTGAGAGCTGCAGTGTAGGTGCAAATATTAATGAGGAAATTGAGCTGTGTGTTGTGACGGGTGGCCCATTTAATTGCCCTTTGTTTGGTTGCAGGACTCCAAAATTTGAGCTCCCCACTGTGACTGACATTTAATATTTCTTTGTTGTTTTGAAGTTAAACTTGCCTTGCTATGTGCAAATAACCTGGCAGAGCCCTCGAGTTGATGCTCTTGTCAGACTTGAGTGAGCAGAAATTCAGTTCAAATTCATTTCCTGTCCTTGTGTGCTTTGAGGTGCTGCCCTTTTTAAATAATAATAATAGTCCTTGCATTTGATATAGTGCCTTATCACGTCATTGAGACGTCTCAAAGCTCTTCACCAGAATATATTATAAAGTGGATTGATTGCATTTGGGGCAAAATGCAGCAGTAAATTGCATATTGCAGTCCCACAAACAGTGTGGATTGAGTGACCCAATTTTCTTTCGAAGGATTATTCCTGCCAGAAAGCAGTCTGCCAGTCGACTAATAACCAGGTTCCTACTTACCGCCAGGTAAACAGAGGCATGTGGAGTAAGAAACCTTGCCTAAGGTTTCGCAAGCCCCTAAATCGAATCTGGGTCATCTCGTTTGCATGACGGATACTCTAACCAATATGCTACAGGCCTCCAGCTACAGGACTGCATGGCTACTCCCAAGCAGGATGACAGGAAGCTTAATTGAAGATAAAGCACTATATTAAATGCAAGAATGATTATTAGTATTATTACTGCAGTGCTATAGATCAAAGCACTGCCAAAACCTACTTCCCAATGTCGCAAAAGGAAGGTTTCAGCCTGATTCTTTGTCAAATCTTAAGAATTCAAACTGCATTTTATTGGGCACAAAATGGGCAGTGAAAACACTATACCAGAGGTGAGCTTTTGAACTTGGCCACCTGTTTGACAGACTAAACAGTTTCTTTCTGATGAAGAATGGGATCACTGTTTCCAACAGCCAACAAGACTGAGGTGGAATGACCTTCATCTGATTTCAGTTTAACATTAGCAGTGATTTTCATCAACCAACCTGCATTAGGTATTTCTCTGATTAGCTCCAAGGTGTTTGAGTTTCATGGTCCAAATAGAGCTTTATTGCTGTGTTTCATTATCTGGACAGGTTAAGGTGATTAAACACTGTTTATGGGGCTTGTACGGCAAATTTGGGAATAATTAAAATACCGCAGCTGCACACAATTAAAATTCTTTCGAGCTGACCTTTCAAGTCTGTATCATTAACGGTGTGATGTTTATAGTTTAACATTCAGGAATAGACAAGAGAAGTAAATTGCCACCAGAAAACCTTTTTTTTGTGTGTGCGTGTGTGGTAACTGGCAAACAGTATTTTCAAGCACAGATTGAAATGATTTGAAAGCAAAAAGATTGATGTAATAAAGGGTCGCAATTTTGGTTCACATGTTTAGCCCTTCTCCCCACAATGAGTGGATCAGATACGGTTGAACAACTACCATGTGTAGCACAAGCAATATTCTCGTTGGTACTGTTGAGAAATCCTACCATTTGTTTACCGCTTGCTTAAAAATTATGCAATTTATTGCTGGAACATCCTTGTTTTGTGCTAGCAAAGTTAATTCTACATATAACTGAAAGCTGATTATTGCATTTTAATCAGTGCAAGAGGCAAATAAAGTTCTGTTAAAGGTGCATAAAATTAATCTAATCCAGATATGTCAATCAATTATTTTTGCATTTTGGGGTTATAGTCGGTCAATGCAAGCAAAAGCCCAGAAAAAAAGGGACCCATCTCTCTTTCTCATTCTGTCTCTAACTCTACCTCATTCTCTTTTCTCCAAGTAACAGATCAGGAAATACTTCCACATGAATGTTGATGACACCCAACTGTATCTCTGCCTCCAATCTTTCATTGCAGGACCACTGATGTCTTGACAGAATGTCTGTCAGACATCAAGTCCTGGATGAGAGCTAACATTCTTCAGTTGAATGTCAACAAAACCGAGGCCCTCCTGATTGGTAGATCCGTTGATGCATGTTCCACCTTACTAAGCCAGTCTGGAACCTTGGTGTCTTGTTCGACTTTCAACTCATCCTTTCTACCCTGCATCCATGCCATGAGCTGCACTGCCACCCCCCCACCTATTGCCCGGCTCTGCCACTGTCTCACACCACCGGCCGCCAAAACTCTCGTACAATACTCTGGATTCATAACATCCAAACGTGAAAAGCATTATATCAAATGCAATGATTATTATTATCATTATTACTGTAGGAACGATAGAAGCAAATAAAAGAAAATACCTTTGCAGCTCTTCTTAGGCGTAACTCTGCGTTCCTCCACTAAACAGGATAAACTGCAGGGTAAACTGCATCTGTCCTGATTTACCTGACATCGTCTTGGGTGGTTTTGAGGAGCTACTTTGGGCTTTCTGTCCCTGTTTTGGAAATGCCAATGATTGCTGTCTTGACCACCATTCAGTGCTTTTGTTGGAATGTATGGGCACTGGTGAGGACAGGCTCAGCTATGATGTTCTTGCACAATTCTTCACCCTTCCTGACAACATGTTTCAATGGTTTTAACTTGTTTCTCTATCTCTAATTCTAGCTGTGTATAAACAGAACAATAAATGCAAAGATTGGTGTGAAATGTACTTGGTATACGTGGGCATACTTGCAATGCTCTGTACGCCTGGGGAAATAAAACATTTTGTGGAGTCCTGTGGGTCAGTGTTTAGAGCACTCACCTTACAAGTGTGAGACCTGTGCTCGAATCCAGGCAGGTCAGGGTGAAACCTTGGGCAAGTTTCCTTACTCCACACACCTAATAATAATCCCTCCAAAAAAAACACAATAATAAAATTGGTCATTTCAATCCACGACTGTTTGTGGGGACACTGCTTTGTGCAATTGGCTGCCGCGTTTCGCCCACAAAAATACGGTCAATTCACTTTACAGTATATTCTGTGAAGCGCTTTGAGACGTTTAGAAGACATGAAAAGCACTATATCAAATGCAAAGATTATTATTATTATTAGAAACATATCCAGCCGGAGAAAGATTTTGTATTTGGGCTCTCTGCTCTCATTCTGCTCATTCTGCTCTCTGAGGTTTAAGATGATGTACAAGTGAAAGCATTAAAGCCATCTTCTTAAACTCCGAGCACTGAAATGTAATCTGCTCAAAATTTCTTTGAACATGTGAACAAGCTACTGCAATGCGCAAAATCCTTTCATTAGTGACCTTTAACAACAAGCTGATAGTAAATGTCAACCGTCAAGATTATTTTTGAAGTTTCTGAGGTTTTACTGTGTTTGTCTTGACAGTCTCCCCAGTGGCAGAAATCTAGGAATGCGAATAAGAAATTCTCAAAACAGCAAGTCCTCCAAAAGAGGGACTAGCAATGCTCCATTTGTATCCAAAAGATCATCTTGTGCCCTGATCAAAATAGTCAAATCAACGTGAACTTTCATGTTCACTTCCACCTAGGTATAAAGATGCACCAAGACAGTAGAACATGTTTAGAATTGCTAAGGGTAACTGAGGGACATTTTTCTTTACCCCAAAATATAAATAACGAGTGATTTAGATTAATAATCAAATTCCCTTTTTTATTTTTTGCTCCATTTAATAGCACCATAAATACAGGAAACAATTTCTGAACCTTCAACTGCAGCCATAGATTTAAAGGAATGCCTACAAATGGCTAGATCCCTACCCGTTTTCACTTTTCACGAACGTTTAAGGGTGTATCCCATTTGGCCAAGTGCCTATAAAGGTTTCAATGCTTTGAATTCAGTACAACCGACTTTTACGTAAGTTAGAGATTCCTCCCTGCTAGTGTATCTGGATCCAGAACTTGTCTGATCTTGGTGCCTGCATACCACTGTGAAGAGTGTTTCACACATCTGCTATTTTCCAATTGGCCCACTGTAATTGTACCCAAGGGATTCCTGATCTAACTTCTTGAATGTTTCACATATTTTGTACATGAAAATAAGTGTACAAAATAGACCGTGGTTCCTATTTACTGATGGCTATAACCTTCCTCTCTATATCTCTCCTACTCTTTGCAGTACCTACTCCAGCTTCATTCGATTCCAGATTCTCATCACTGTTTGATTCCTTGCTCCTTTGAAAACAATTCTCAGCTGTGTTTCCTATACAGTGACACACCAAGTAAAACAAGCGGAGCATAAATGAATACTAATAATGCAAAAGAGTAGTTGTTTATTTTGATCAGCAGGGTGCCTATCACCATGCTTAAGATTATCCAAACTAGATTGAGCTCCATGCATCCCACCTACTCATGGAAATTCCTGTATTTGGGATGGAATGCACCCTCTCTCCCTGCAGGGATACACCCTACTTATCAAATCCCAGGGAGTATTGGTATTGGTACCAAGTATCACTGTAAGCGGAGGATGGGTTTGCGAGTTTATGGGTAGAGAGCTGGGGAGTGGGTTTAAATTGCTCTTTTTAAAGAGCCGACACAGACTCGATGGGCCAAATGGCTTCCTTTTGTGCTGTAAGATTCTATGATTCTATGTGCCTATGGAACTGAGATGGCATCTCGCTTCAGATAAGAACTGAGCATTTTATTGCTGCTGACCCTATTTAACTCTATCGTGACTCTTGCATGTAAAATCATAGAATCCTAGCACAAAAGGAGGCCATTCGGCCCATCGAGTCCGTGTCGGCACTTTGTGAAGAGCTATTCAAAGTCAATACACTCCCTGGCTCTTTCTCCATAACCCCGCAAACCCGTCCTCCCCAAAGGTTTATTGATATTACACACCACCCATGTGCAAGCAGGTTATCACTGGATAAATTGGCAACAGAAGTGACATATGGGTGGTTACTTTAACATTCACTAAGTCCTCAAGTGATTGAAAACTATTTTTTTTTCTAGGAAATCATTAAGTGAGAACTGCATATTATTGGGAAGCTTGCCCAACATATTGACTTTGTTAATTTATTTTCCTGTAGTTCATAGTTAGGCAGTTCCCTTTGATTTTACTACTGATGTGGTGATCATAATGATTTTCCTTTTTAAAATGTTTAGTTTTCAAAATTATTTCTTCTTACCTCTCCTCTCCCGAAGGCACAGACTTGTTAACGGTTATTGTTCTGTATGTGCCAGCAACCATCCAGTCACATCCCCGAGTGACAATTTGTCACGTGGAAGCCCTGACAATGATTCAATTATGGGGCACATTATACATTATGGGCCCATACTTCTGCCTTGAAAGAGTCATGCCAGAGAAGTGGAGGGTGAAGTAGACAAAAGAAGTGCAGTAGAAATGATATATAGGGGCTTCCATTTATAATAATACTGTAATAATAATCCTTACATTTGACATAGCGCTTTTCACATCTTATCTACGTCTCAAAGCGCTTCACAGAATTTACTGTAAAGTGAATTGACTGTATATTTGTGGGCGAAATGCGGCAGCCAATTGCACACAGCAGTGTCCCACAAATGGTCGTGGATTGAAATGACCAATCGTATTATTGTGTGTTTTTTTGGACGGATTATTATTAGGCGTGTGGAGTAAGGAAACTTGCCCAAGGTTTCGCGCTGACCTGCCTGGATTCGAACACAGGTCTCACACTTGCAAGGTGAGTGCTCTAACCACTGAGCTACAGGAGTTCCATTTCATAAGGTGCCACACCAAGAGACTTGTGTCTGTAATCAGTGGATGTGGAATCGAGGGAGAACTTGAAGAATAGATTGAGATTAGGCTGCATAAAATAAAACTGAGAATACAAGGTTAGTGCAATTTCATAGACTGGCACAAAGTAGGAAGTGTTGTTTTGCAGAGATCCATACTGGGATTACTGTTCAACATGTACATCAATCGCACGCAAAGGACCAATTGAGGATATTTGCTAATTCGCTATCATTCCAGGTGTTAAGTCTTGCCTCTGACTCGGAAGGTTGTTAATTGAAGCCGCATTGTTAGAGATTCCATCCTTCGATTGAGATACTAAACAAAGGTTCCATCTGTCTGCTCAGCTGGACAGTCATGATCCTGTGGCACTATGTGAAAAGAGGTGGGAGTTTCTCAGGGTGTTGTGGCCAACTATCCTACAGATAATAACTTTTTAAAATTCCTTCCATTTGATACAGAGCCTTTTCCGTCAGGAAACAACTACCTGTGATGACATTGGGAGGATGTCTTAAAGTGCTTCACAGGATTACTGTGATATAGCCAGTGTATGCACCGCAATTTCCCACAAACAACAATGAAGTGAATAATCAATTTTATATAGAAGATTGCTGGCTCGGACACCGGGAGAAACTCGCTTTTCTCTTTCTGGATAGTGCTATAAGATCTTGAATAGGCAGGTGGGACCTTGGTTTAAACATTTAATGTGAAGTATGTCAATGTCAAGCTAGACAACGAGCTGAAAGTCTGAAAGACCCGAAACGTTGACTCCTTTTCCTTTCTCCATGGATGCTGTTTCACCTGCTGAATTTCCCCAACAACTTTTGTTTTTGTATGAGCTGAAAGTTCTGCATGTCAGGCTTGAATGTACTGACTTAGAGGCAAAACTGAGCCATGCTGATAACATCACCGATGATGTGTGAAAGAGTGCGCATTCGCTTCCAGAAAAATGGAAACTTCCATATGTATGAGGACTAGGGTCCGGCGATATATCGATGTATTGGTTATATCCGATATAATTTTCATATGGATATGCCGATATAGGCATTTAAAAAATATCGAGAGAAGGGGGGGTGGGGAGAGATGGTGGGGGGGTGGGGAGAGATGGCGGGGTGGGGAGAGAGACGGGGAGAGAGACGGGTGGGGGAGAGAGATGGGTGGGGGGGGGGAGAGAGACGGAGGTGTGGGGGGGAGATAATATACAGATAGATAGATAGATAGATAGATAGATACATACATACATACATAGATAGTTTAGATACATACATACATACATACATACATACATACATGGGGTGGGGATGTGAGAGAGGACAGAGACACAGAGATGGAGAGAGTGAGTGTGGGAGACACAGAGAGAGAGAGATATTTACCTCCTGAGGAGATAGGCCCCGAATGCACGCGCACCTCGCAACGCGAGTGCAGTACGAAAACCCCGAAAATATCGATGTATCGGTATATCTCGATATGACCCCATCGATATATCTAAATCGGAAAATTTCCATATCAACGGACCCTAATGAGGACCTATCAGTACATTAATTTGGATACTGTTAGGTATGGGCATGTGTGTTAGAATACTGATAGGTTCAAAACCTTGCGATGTAATCCTGACATGAAAGGTACCATACAAATGTAATTTTATTGTTTTATGGGTTAGAAGACCCAATCAAAAAGCTTGAGAATGGCTTGGTTGAATAAAGACTGCGTAACAATTAAAAGAAATCAACAGTGATTGCATATTCTTTGCCTCTTGTTACAATTGGGGCACGTATAACATTTCTGAATATTCTTCCCTCTGCCTCTCCCTCCCTGAGGAATTCCCAGTGGCTCTCAAAACATCTGATAATCTTCATTTTTATGAAATACAGGGAGGCAACAGGCTCATTTTGTACTTGAACTGTGTTTTAGTGAATGAAAGAATGAATCTGACCATTTTACCCTCATCTTACATCCTATTCTCCCTGCATTCCAAAGCTACTTAAAATCTCAGCTGCAGTAAGCGGGTGAGTACAGTACAATATAATCGGAAGGGTGTCTGAAGTGACTCACTACCCTCTTGATTGACTGGATTATCAGCAGTAACCAGGGAAAAAGAGTCACGGTATGATGTTTTTATAGAGCAACCCTCTGAGTTTATTCTCTGAGTTGCTCCTGTTTTCTCTGTTGAGTTTTTTTTAAAATTTCACTTTATCCCTTTCTGTCGTTTCATGGATAGGAAACGATATTGAGGGTAGAGAATAATAGATTAGGTTTACAGAAAAGAACAACACATTTCCTTTGGGAAGAGGCTAACTTGTCAGTAGGAATGCTTGAACTTTTGCTGCAAACACAAGCAGTTCAGATAAACATTTGCTTCATGCTGAAAGTTATGGAATGCACTGCCACAGAAAGCTCCAGTAGAGACACTTCTTGTCAGACTCTACTGCCTCCCTTTGTTAATTGGAACCAAATCCCCAAATCCTCACACTTGTTTTCAAACCCCTCCATGCCCTGGCATGTCCCTATCTCTCTGACCTACTTACTCCCAAACCCATTACAGTGTCAAACAAAGGTGCCCCACTCAAGTTTAGTTTCCTCTGTTGCTTGTATTAGGGGGAATCTCACTTATTGACGCATCTGGGCTGTTGCTCTGTACTCATGAAGCATAAGCCAAGCCTGCCACATCTTAATTCTGTAATAGTACAGTGCACGTCTTTTCATTAACGTTTAGGTTGTGGTGCTACAACATCAGCAAAAACTTGCATTCATATCATGCCTTTCATGTAGTCTAGTGAGCTACAGTACTTGCAAAGGACTTGCATTTTTGGAAGGTCTTGTATGTTGAAATTAATCCAAGGTTCTACAATAATTATAATAATAAATAATACAATAATAAACAACAACAAAATTACGCTTGTATAGCGCCTTTCACGTCAGGTCAAGTGCCACTGACTGCCTTTTGTTGGCAAACACAGCACTTAACACAACAGCCCAAGGAGGTGAATAATCAATTAATCTAGAGGATTGTTGACTGGAAGGAGAAACTCCCTTCTCTTTTCAAATAGTTTCAAGAGGTGTTTCATGTCTACCCGAAGACAGGTAGACAGGTCTCAGGTTCATTGAAAAAACATCTCCACCACTGTAGCACTCCCCCAGTATCTTGCTGGAGTGTGAGACTGGGCTATGAGCTCAAGTCCTGCTGTGTGCTGGAACCCCAAATCGTATGACTCACAACTGAAAGTGCTACCAACTAAATCAAGCCAGTAGTTGAGATGTTTGGCGAATTCCAATATGTTTGCCTGCAAAAATGCACAGTCACAACACTTTTTGTGAATCCTATATAAGGGCCTGAGACACCTCACAATGTGAAAAGCATTGTACCGAATGCAAGGATTGTCAGGATTATTGCCATTATTAATGACCCCAGCAGTAATGTTTTTGAACAACTTCTTTCAGTCAACATTGAGAATTTCAAAATTGTAGCTTTCAGCAAGGCGAGCAAATGACAGTTACCCGCCAGAACTATTACTTATTCATTAGAGACCTGGGATCATCCTCTAGCTCTTCTCTGAACCCTGTCAACACATTGATCACCTTTTAAAGAGAGAGTAACTAAAATTGTACATGTTATTCCAGATGTGGCCTGAACCAGTAAGTTGCATTACGTTGGAGTAACTTCTTTTGATGTTTTATCGAACAAGCAGCCTTATTGAACTCTATCGGAACGTATGATTTGCCTTGTTGATACCTGCAACAGATTGACACGGACTGGATGTTTTTGGTGAATGTCGTTTGTGTTGTCACCGGAACGGCTGGGTAGGGTTTGACAGATCTTAATTGCCCATTGAAAGGAGGTTGCTTTTCCCTTGCCCGGCCAGACAGGTTGAATAAATAAAGTATTTGAATAAATATATGTCAAGTGCCAAGCCAAGAGTTCAAAAAAAGTCTGATATGATATTCCGGTGATGGACTAATATTGTGGTCAAAACATTTTGATACACCAAGCAAAAATGAAGGCTGAAGAGGCAGGCTATGCAAGGCATTGAGTAAATGTATGGCAAAGCAACATGTGGACTGTGGATTGTAGCATTAGTAATATTCCCTGCATTTGATATAGCACTCGTAATAATGTATGGCTCAAAGAGCAGTTACTGTGTTTGTGGATGAATGAGGCAGCCAATTTTCACAAAGCAATGTACCAAAAACAGCCAGGAATGACAAATTTTATCTGTTGGATTGCTGGCTTGGACACTGGGAGAAATTCCTTCCTCTTTTCAAATTGTGCCTTTTCAAAGTTGCGTTTTTATCAGTTAAGAGGTGGAATCTGAATTTTTACATTCACTGAACACTGGCTGAGTTAAACCAGTGTTCTGTTTTGAAAAGATCAAATAGGCTGTTGTATGCAATTAGGAGCGCAGAGATATTAGGAGCTCACCATTACGCAGAAGCCAGAGAGGTGTTCTGATGCGTCAGTAATTATCAATTTAGAATTTGCCATTCCATAACTGTTTCAATGTGCATTCCGGCTTCTGAGCCAGAAAGTTTAGGTTAAAACCCTGTGTCAGGGCTCATGTTAACTCAATGCTGGGGCAGCACTGCAATGTTGTAAGTGCTGTCCTTTGGATAAGATGTTAGAATAGCTCTTGATAACATGGCTTTATTTGAGACGGCAGTTTGTCCTGACACTATTTCTCAGAGTTATTCGTAATTCACTTAATGGCTGTTTGTGGGACATTGCATGTAAATTGCATTCGCCTCCATCTACACAGTCACTATGCTTCACGGCAAGCTCTGTGAGATGTTGGGATGCGATAAGGCACTATATCAAATGCAATATTTGTAGTTATTATAATAATTACAAAATATTACCAATTTTCCTCTGCATCCTGTTGGTCAATGCCTGTGTTTTATGCTGCCTCTCAGTCCTAAAATATTTTTGAAGGGATAAAAGAGTCGTGAGTTCATCATTCTAGCACTGCGAGAAACTCTCAATTCACAGCACAGATAAACAAAAAGGAAAAAAAAAGGCCTTGACAGGATAATGATTCTGTGTCATGTTATTTCATTGCTTGATACTTGATGCCAATAATTCCCACATAGTGAGGTAAAGGCTCACAACAGTGATTTGTGACACTTCCCTGCAGCTTCTCTCTAATGCTCCAGTTCATTAATAAATGATTGTAAAACTTAAAAGTGCCTATTCCTGCGTTCGATCAAAGCTCACAAAAGACAGTGTTGATACCACATGTTCCTTTCGTGGAGATTTGCAAGATGATATCTCGTACTGAACAATATTTCAATTGACAAAATTTCCCTCTCCCCCAATCTCTACACCCACCACCACACCCACCCCTAGCACTGGACTGGAGGGTCAACCTGCATTGAAATCTGGATGTGGGGCTTCCATCTGACTGCAGAGGTGAGAGTGCTGCCAACCAAGCCAGACTGACTGCACAAATGTAACATTTGTTATCATATTTTTTTTGACAAACTCCTATGTTATTTTGAGGGAAAAAAATTAGTGTGCGACGTTTCTCTTGGAATCTCCCTTTTTAGAAGCTATAGTATCATCCTTTCTGAGAAATGGCCATATTTCAGTGGATCTTTTTCGAAGTTAATCGGTTGATCTTGAGTTTGTTGGCAACAATGGCACATTGTGCACATTTCATTGCCAAACTCCCCAAGATATTTCCCCTAGTGATCCTATAGGTTACAGATGCAATAGATAGATTATATCGTCCTCACCTTCAAGGCCATTCACGACCTTGCCCTCCCCTACCTCTCCGACCTGCTGTCCCCCTATGAACCTCCCCGCCACCTCCATTCAGTGGCTCCAGTGGGCTCCATGTCCCCCACCTGACCCGCCCTACCATCAGCGGACGGGTTTTCAGCCTCTCTGCCCCCACACTCTGGAACTCCATCCCACAGTCTCTTTGCCTTGCTCCCTCCCTCGCCTCCTTCAAGGGCCTCCTTGAGACCCTAACGGTCTCAACACTCTCCTCTTCGACCAAGCCTTCTGCTGCCCTCCCAACTCTCTCCCTCGCTTCCTAATTCTCTCCCATCCCTCCCCCCTACCCTGCCCGTCTCCCTTTCTCAGGTTCCGTCCTGACTGTTCAGTGCCTTGGGACGTTCTCCCGACGTGAAAGGCGCTCTATAAATGTAATTTTGTTGTTGTATATATGTGCAGGTCTTTGTTCTTATTGTTGCTGCAGCAGAACAACAACTAATAACAACAACAACAACTCTATAAGACTTTGGTGAGGCCTCAGCTGGAATACTGTGTTCAATTCTGGTCACCACACTACAGAAAGGATGTGAAGGCATTGGAAAGGGTACAACGAAGATTTACTAGGATGGTGCCAGGATTGAGGGACTTCAGCTATGAGGAGAGGCTAGATAGGCTAGGGTTATTCTCTCTGGAGCAGAGAAGATTGAGGGGAGACCTAATAGAGGTTTATAAGATCATGAGGGGTTTCGACAGGGCAAATAGAGAAAAACTATTTCCACTCGTGGGTGAATCTGTGACTCGTGGTCACAGATTTAAAATAGTTTCAAGGCGAAGTAGAGGGGAGCTGAGGAGAAATTTTTTCACTCAGCGAGTTGTTCGAATCTGGAATGCATTGCCTGAAAAGGTGGTGGAGGCTGATTCGATAACAACTTTTAAAAGGGAATTAGATCTTTATTTAGGGAGAACAGGTCTATTAGGCTATGGGGAGCGGGTAGGGCAGTGGGATTGAATCGCTCTTTTCAAAGAGCCGGCACAGACTAGATGGGCCGAATGGCCTCCTTTTGTGCTGTAAAATTCTATGAATCTATGAATAAACAACAAAATTACATTTCTATAGCACCTTTCACGTCAGGCGGATGTCCCAAGGTGCTGGATAATTACTGCTTCAGACAACACCAATAACAGCAACAACTTTGATTTATATAGCACCCTCCACGCTGGACGGACGCCCTCCAATCGTCCTCAGCTCAGACCTGAGCTGAGGACAGTTGGGGGTGGAGGGATAGGGGATAAGGAGATGACAATGGGTTCATCAAAGAGAAGAGTCTTGAGGTGAGACTTGAAGGAGGGCGGAGGCGAGGCCGAGCAGGTTGTTAAGGAGATAGGAGGTCACGAATGTAGAGCGGGGCGAGGTTGTGGAGGGCTTTAAATGTGAGGACCAGGATCTTGAATTGGATCCTCTGAATGATGGGGAGCCAGTATGGTCGGGCAAGGATGGGGGAGATGGGGGTCACAGAGTTTGGAACTGAAAGGACACAGGCCGCAGAGTTCTGGATTATCTGCAGCCCATGGAGAGAGGAATTAGGAAGGCCGACCAGCAGGGCATTTGCATAATCAAGATGGGATGTAATGAAGGCAGGGGTGAGGTAGTGGCAGAGTCGGGCAATGTTGTGGAAGTGGGAAAAGGCAGAGCGAGTCATTGCTTGGACATGGAGGAGGAAAGAGAGTTGAGGATCGAACAAAAATGAGCCAATGCATTTTTCTGGGTTTTAATTTACAGACTGGTTCATTGGTCTCCCTGGTGCAGTGCTCCAACTCACAGAGGTGCAACCATGCTATGCAATTACTTTCCATGCATGTTTTTAACTTGGCTCTTGGAGTGATGGAGCCCATTGTAAAGTTTAACAACAACAACTTGCACGTATATAGCACCTTTCATGAGGGTAGCGTCCTGGAGTGCTTAACCCGTCATGTGCAAATTGCCACCTACAAATTTTACAGTCAGTACACTATCCAGTAAATCCTGTAAAGTGCAGTTGAGATAATAAGAATAACCTTTGCGTTTGATATGGCGCCTTATGACATCGTCGAGAGATCTCAAAGCTCTTCACAGAATATACTGTAAAGTGAATTGATTGTATATTATGTGGGCGAAATGCTTCGACGATGTGATAAAATGTTGATTCATATGCACAGATTATTATCTTCTTAATCATTTTGTTTGATTCTCAACTGTGTCTTGCAATGCTGCAGTGCTAAATCTTGGCATGTTTAGGAGAAGGTAGAATCCCTGGGATGAGCTATGCTATTGTGTATACAGAGCTGCAGAAAACCATCTTCCAAATTCAAACCGTGTTTTAAGAAGTTTTCAAAATCCTCGTGATTTTAAATTTGAAGATGATGGTTTTAAAGGTTGGGATCAGAAGAAATTTCAGGCCTCTGATTTCTTCAAATCAACAGCAGATGATTGTCAATCTACTTGAGTTACCGTTTAACTCCCTGAGTATTGAGCAATTTGCAATGATTTTTGTCTTCCTTCAGATTTCTGTTCAAGTTCAATAATATTCAAGCCTGCCCTAAGCAGTCGGTTCAGCCATTGATTAGAGCTTGCAGACAGCATGCTGACTGAGACACAGCAATACTTCACTGCAATTCTAAACAATCTCTGTGTAAACATAATGCCACTGTGTGCAGTGGCACATGCAGACCACACTCTTTGCTTAAACTTGTCGCAGATAATGAAAAAAGCAACGCATTGAACAAATTCATAATTTGTTTGTCTGCTGACTGCACAGTGAGAAATGCAGTTTATCTAGCTCCCAGCCTCTCATTGTTTCTTATGGGCAATAATCAGTCTTCAGGACTATTTTGATGAATGCTGCTTCACTTAGGGGTGTGTGGTTGAGGGGAATGGGTGGAGACAACATGTCATTTATTCCTTTCGAATCACGGTAATAATTCAAGACTTGAATATTGGATTTGTGAAGGGCAAAACAGATTTAGAAATCATTCATTTTATGGTTTTAATCTCAGAATATTGTGGTTTCATCTGATATTAATTTGGAGTGACAAAATTAACAAGCTATTGGCATTAATTTGCATGCCAGCTGCATCAAGGAATATTATTATAAATTCTAATTCCAAATGAAATCTGAGGTATTATTTTTATCCATACAAGTGTGTCGTAGAATCTTCCATGGCTAAAATGGTAACTTCAAAGCCTCGAATTCTATTCTTCCTCTGTGATATTTCCTTTTTTTGTCACGGTTATTGAATATAGTGTCAAAATCATCGAGCCTTTACATATTGTAATAATCCTTTGATTTATGATACTAAGTTAGGGAGAATAGTAAATAGTGAGGAGGATAGTAACCATCTGCAAGAAGATGTAGATAAAATGGTAAAGTGGGCAGGCACATGACAGATGAAATTTAATGCAGAGAAGTGTGAGGTGATACATTTTGGGAGAAGAAATGGGGGGAGTCTAGATTGTACAAATTTAAGGGGTGTGAGGGAACAGAGAGACCTCAGAGGGAGTTGTGTTAGTGACTCTTTGAAGGTGGCAGGACAGGTAGACAAAGCCGTTAAGAAGGCATATGGGATACTAGGCTTTATAAATAGGGGTATACAGTACAAAAGTCAGGAAGTGCTGTTTAACCTCTATAAGATTTGGTTAGGCCTGAGCTGGAGTACTGTGTACAATTTTGGTCACCACACTATAGAAAGGATGTCAAGGCATTGGAAAGGGTGCAAAGAAGGTTTACTAGAATGGTACCAGGATTGAGGGACTTCAGTTATGGGGAAAAGCTAGATAGGCTAGGTTTATTCTCTTTGGAACAGAGAAGGTTGAGAGGAGACCCAATAGAGGTTTATAAAATCAGGAGGGGATTCGACAGGGTGAATAAGGAAAAACTGTTTCCACTGGTGGGTGAATCTGTAACTCGTGGTCAAAGATTTAAAATAGTTTCAAAACGAAGCAGAGGGGAGCTGAGGAGAAATGTTTTCACTCAGTGGGTTGTTCGAATCTGGAATGCATTGCCTAAAAAGGTGGTGGAGGCCGATTCAATAACAGGATTTAAAAGATAATTAGTTCTTTATTTAGGAAGAGCAGGTCTGTTAGATTATGGGGAGAAAGCTGGGCAGTGGGATTGAGTTGCTCTGGTCAAAGAGCCGGCACAGACTAGATGGGCCAAATGGCCTCCTTTTGTTCTGTAAAATTCTATGATTCTATGTATTTGATATAGCTTCATATATGGCAGTAGGACAGCTCAAAGCTCTTCACAGAATTATACTGTAAAATGTAGTTACTGTATATTTTGTACGAGAGCGTGGCAGCCATTTTGTGCACAGCAACATCCCATAAAGAGTGGTGAAATTACTGACCAGGTCCCTGGAAGTACCACCCTTCTCTTTTGCTACAGCATCATGACATTTTTTGATGTCAACCTGAAGAGGCAGATGGGACTTTGGTTTACCGTTTCATCTGAAGGATGGCATCCCTAACACTGTAATAAAAACAATAATCATTGCATTTGATATAGGGCCTTATCATGTCTTCGAGCAGTCCCAAAGAACTTCACAGAATGTACTGTAAAATGAATTGACTATATATTTTGTGGGCTAAATGTGGCAGGCACAGCAGTGTCGCACAAACACTTGTGGATTGAGTGACCAATTTTAAAAAAGAAATTATTACCATGGTACTTTTTTTTTACAAGGGAAGCAATACACCAATCGACTAACAACTGGATTCCTAGTAGCTCCTAAAGCTTTGCCAAGGAGTGCCATAAATTTACAAATATTAAGATTATTGTTAATAATTAAAATATTATATTAAACACGATTAATTATTGTAATTAAAATGGCATTATCTAACTAAGCCTCTCTTGTGAAAGTGCCTAGATTGTGGATGGGGACTGGGTGGCAGCTAAACTGACTGTGAACTTTAGCTGATTGCAACTCCTTGGAGAAAATGGGATCAAAAATATTTTTTAAAAAACTACAATCTAATAAAATATTGGAGCGTGCCTGAGAGGCTGAATGACTTACTCCTGTTCTTAGGTTCCAGGGGACACAATTTTATTGCTTTTATATAATGTCAAGGGTGCAATAATATTGATGGACTATTGCTGTACCCTGCCAGTATTATGTCCAGTGATGTATAGGACTAGTAAACAAGGAAATGCGTTATGCCTACACCTTGAGCTACCGGATTTACCTATGTGAGCATTTCCGAGCACCCAAACTCTCTTCACTATTGTTGCTATGCATCAATTGGATGTTGCGTCTGCCTCAAGATATTGCACTTTACCATATATTCTGTGAAGCGCTTTTAAACATTCTCCTGTTGTGAAAGGTGCTGCGTTGGATGTAAGTAATATTATTATTATTTCATTCCCATTTATAACTTGCGCTAGATTTTTCTGCATTTATTTTGTTTTTTACATATATTTTATGCCATTCTTATCACTAAGAATAAGAGAAATTCTTGGAGAAATAATTGTTTTTGTTGCCAATGTTCCTGGGAGCATTGGAGTGAATCTGCTTCTAAGTTGGTTGTTACCGTATCCATCTACTTTTGCCGTCTTAAAGGCAGGATTACAATTTATTGCCACAAAAATCTTTCTCCAGTCTTTGAATATATTAAGGCAAAGTAAAGTGAGTTTCTTCAAAACTGCAAACAGACAAGTAGATTACACAGTATGTGAGGTGCTGAGGTAGAGAGCAGATGATTTGTCATGTTATGATTCTGTTGCAGGGGAATGATAGTCTGGGGGAAAAACTTTTGATCTATTGTGTTTCTCTTATGAGCACTGTTCAAAATTTGCTCTCCTCTCCACCTATGCCTGATTTGGCAAAGGCATGGTCCCCAGTGTGACACTCAGTCTAGAAGGACATGAGTTCAATTCCACGTTACTGCAGCGCCTTGGGATGTCCTCCCGACGTGAAAGGTGCTCTATAGATGTAATTTTTGTTATTGTTCTGCCATCAGTCAAACTAGGTTTGACAGTGGAAGCTTTGCAGTTGGCCTCAGTGACTTAGGCAAGGAAAGGGGAAACAGCAACAAGGTTCCAATTCCTGGTGTGACCTCTAACAGAAACTGCAATTGTGAGTAAACAGATAATAGGGCTACACTGTGACAGCTCCTCACATTGTGATACCTGCGACACTCAACCATTCAGGCGAACACGGGAAGAATGTCGATTGGGCCTGGTGCTAAAGGGGACCAGATCCCAGGGAACCATACCCAGCAAAGCTAGGTGCCTTCAGGAAAGGCTGAGAGAAAAGGGAAGGATTGTGTAGTAATATAATAATAATAATCATCCTTGCATTTGATATAGCGCTTTTCACATCTTATCAACGTCTCAAAGCGCTTCACAGAATATACTGTAAAGTGAATTGACTGCATATTTGTCTGCGAAACGCAGCAGCAAATTGCACACAGCAGTGTCCCCACAAACAGTCGTGGATTGAAATAACCAATTTTTTTATTATTGTGGGGGGGTTTTGTGGGGGAGGGATTATTATTTGGAAACTTTCCCGTGTATGAGTAAGAATGCCAAGTCCACCTCAACTGAACAAGAGTTTTCCAAATGGTAAGTGCATGCCCCAATGTGACACTCGATCTCGTAGGCCATGAGTTCAATTGCTGGTTTACTGCTACTGGGGAGCATCCCAGCCAGGATTCTGGGTGTGGTGAAATTTTCACTCTCTCTCTTTCTATTTCTGGCTACTAGAATGTCAGACTCTTACCTGGATGGAAATGTTGCAGCTGTTTTTGTTTTAATTAGGTTTTTATTCTCCCTTCAGGTTGATATTAAATGTAAACGTAAAGGAGAAGATGAAAGCATAGCGAGGCTGACAGGGCTCTGGGACCTGTATTGATATTCGTTTTAATTCGCACTATAAGCTGCAAGATAAATGTAGAAAAATGTTAAGCTACCCGGTTCAGATTGCAAGCTGTAGAGGTGGGGAATAAAGAGGGAGAAGTTCCCTGTACACCTTCTCAAGGAGATGATCCACTAACATCTGTGAACACTCATGATGATTCACGATTATATACACAAGACTTTCCACCCCTGTGTTAGATTAGACTTTTGAGCACTCTCACGGTTATGAGCATTGTGTGACTCCTGTGTACTTCACAATATTTGGAGAAAGGGATTGAAATACAGATTGTGCCCCACTGTGCAGGGGGATTGGTCTTGTGTTCAAATCCCTTCACTCGCTGGCACCCTCCTTCCTCTCTGACCTTCTCAAAAACTGACTGTCTGATACTTCACAATAATATACAATAATGATAATAATTCATAATCTTTGCATTTGATATAGCACGTGTCACATTGAGATGATGTCTCAAAGTGCTTGACACAATTGATTGAAATATGGATGGCAAACATGACAGAAAATGTGCACATAGCAATGTCCCACAAACAGCTGTGAAGTGAAAGTGGATTTTTATTTGGGGGGATTGTTGATCAGGAACGCTGAACACTGGGAGAATCTCCCGATCTTTTTCAACCAGAGCTGCAGGATCTTTGAAGTCTACCTAAACAGGTAGAGGGGGCCTCGGTTTAATGTCGGCATCCGATACTAGGGGCTCCCCTCAGCACTATACTGGAGTAGTAGCATAGACTATAATGATAATAATCCTTGCATTTGAGTTGGGGCCATTCACATGGTTGAGACATCTCAAGGCACTGCACAGAATATATTGTGAAGTGAATTGACTGTATATTTTGGGCAAAATATGTGCGTTTGAATTTCTGACATGAGCCAACTGAGCCAGGCGGATATGTAATTTGGATTGTATCTATGTTTGATATGCAATTTACCATTTGACCACTGCTTTTAAACCAGCTTTGTTAGTAACCAACACACAATAAGTAGTTGTGTTAGTTTGTACACAAGATTTATTTCTAACAGAGACATAAGTGATTCGAGTCCTGAGTCTCGTGCTGTAGACTTGTGCTCCTGATTGCTGCAGATTTCGTTCACATAATTGCAGAGCAACTGTCGTACTCTGGGTTTCAGACGATTCATTACATTCTTCTTTCCTCACGGAAGAAACCCTCAATTAATCAGCTCAATACTGCAGCCATAGGCTGTCTGGACCAGAGAGGCCAGCACAGGTGATGAAAAACTCCCCTCAGATCTGTTTGTCTGTACTGTAACAGTTCTCACAGTGTAGATATTGTTTGATCTCTCAGAAGTAAGAAGCAGTAAGAATGTTCCTTTTGCAAATGTCAGGAGGTTTTTTCGACACAGATTTTGCTGCTGGTAACGTTGCTTGCAGTTTACAAGGCCACAAAGGGACGCCTTGCAACGTGACCGTGCACGAAAAATTCCTGGCATATTTGTGTTCTTCCCATTGTCAGCCATTGTAACTTACCCTATGTGGTTGCCTTTGCATGGCAATGCCCTCTCTTCATTCTGATCCGTTGTTAACAAGCGCGTCTGTGTCGACAATTCTTGCAAGGCTTACAGTAACGTGACCTTCAGACAATTCATACATGAGGAAGAAAGGGATAGAGGGGATTAGGATGGTTGGAGCTTATATGGAGTACAACTACTGGCACAGACTAGTTGGGCTGAACAATAATAATAATTTGTGCATTTGATATAGAGCCTTAGCACGTCTTTGAGATGTCTCACAGGATATACTGTAATGTGGAGTCCTGTGGCTCAGAGGTAGAGCACTCACCATGTAAGTGAGAGACCTAGGTTTGATTCCCGGCAGGGTGAAGCCTTGGGCAGGTTTCCTTACTCCACACGCCAGATAATAATCCCTCAAGAAAACCCGTCCCCAATAATAAGTCATTTCAATCCATGCATCATTTCAATCCCTCCAGTCATTTCAATCCATGACTGTTTGTGGGACACTGATATGCACAATTGGCTGCTATGTTTCTCCCACAAATATACAGTCAATTCACTTTACAGTATATTCTGTGAAGCGCTTTGAGACGTCTAGAAGACGTGAAAAGCACTATATCAAATGTAAGGATTATTATTATTAACTATATGGCTTGTTACTGTACTGCAATATTCTATGTTACCCTGCCTCACTGCTAAAGCCCACTGTGTGAAGAGCACCAAAACCCACATAACAAAATGGGCAGAGGCTTTCTGAGTGGAGTGCTTTGTGTTGAACTTCAGCAAGATAATCTAACTTCAAAGTATGAGTACAGAGTAGAATTGAAAGAAAAAGTCAGTAACCAATACCTTCAACCAAGCATGGATCATATATAGGGTCACTAAAAAGTCATGATATACTCATTACGGTATCTAATACGTCTTAAAGAAAAGATGATTTTTTAAAAATAATAGGGTAGCTTCATTACTCATTGGTCATCCTGTAATTGAATGCTCCCCTTTGCCCGACAAGCTAGAGGTAGAACAATAATAAATAACAATTCAACTTTATATGTGATAGAGCACCTTCCACATCGAGAGATTGCCTCAAAGTGTTTCACAGCTTCATGTCCTAATATTGTCACTTCAACCATGCGGGGTACAGATAAAGCAAGTTTGTGGTGGACTTTTCATTTAAGTGTGGAGTTTATGTCAGCATATCAGAATAAATTGCTGAAGATTTTCATTATTCTGAATGGATACTTTGCTGGAAATCCCAAACTCAGTGACTTCAGTACCTTTACATGTTGCTCATAACCGTGAAAATTTAGTTAACATTTGTCAAATGTTATGCTATTAAACACCACCTGTGACTGGTTGTCTCAGAGCTTTTCCAATCAGCCAGTGGCTCCTGTCTGAATCCTGTCTATTCCTGTCTTGAGTTGTCACCAATGAAGCCCGAAAGATTTTGCGAAAATTATTCCCATGTGTAAAAGAACAAAATGAACCCAGTATGTCCAAAATGAACCTTGTATAAAAAGGGGCAGAAGGACAAGCCTGGTAACTACAGACCAGTCAGTCTAACGTCGTTAGTGGGCAAACTTCTAGAGTCCATAATCAGGGACAAGGTAGATCTTCACTTAGAAAGATATAGGCTAATAAAGGACAGTCACCATGGATTTGTTAAAGGCAAATCTTGCCTTACAAATCTGATAGCATTTTTTGATGAGGTAACGGAATGGGTGGATAATGGTAGCGCAGTTGATGTAGTTTACATGGACTTTCAAAAGGCATTTGACAAAGTGCCACATGAGAGACTTATTATGAAATTAAAGGCCCATGGCGTAAAAGGGACAGTGGCAGCGTGGATCCACAACTGGCTGCGAGACAGAAAGCAGAGAGTTGTAGTGAGCGGCTGTTTTTCAGACTGGAGGGAAGTGAGCAGTGGTGTGCCACAGGGATCAGTTTTGGGACCATTGCTGTTTGTAATCTACATCAATGATCTGGACTTGGGTGTACGGAGTGCAGTTTCCAAGTTTGCAGATGACACTAAGTTAGGGAGAATAGTAAATAGTGAGGAGGATAGTAGCCATCTGCAAGAGGATATAGACAAATTGGTAAAGTGGGCAGACACATGGCAGATGAAGTTTAATGCAGAGAAGTGTGAGGTGATGCATTTTGGGAGAAGAAATGAAGGGAGGCAATATAAGCTAGATAGTACAATTTTAAATGGTGTGAAGGAACAGAGAGACCTGGGGATTTGTGTTAGTGACTCGTTGAAGGTGGCAGGACAGGTAGACAAGGCTGTTAAGAAGGCATATGGGATACTAGGCTTTATAAATAGGGGTATAGAGTACAAAAGTCAGGAAGTGCTGACTAACCTCTATAAGACTTTGGTGAGGCCTCAGCTGGAATACTGTGTTCAATTCTGGTCATCACACTACAGAAAGGATGTGAAGACATTGGAAAGGGTACAAAGAAGATTTACTAGGATGGTGCCAGGATTGAGGGACTTCAGCTATGAGGAGAGGCTAGATAGGCTAGGGTTATTCTCTCCGGAGCAGAGAAGATTGAGGGGAGACCTAATAGAGGTTTATAAGATCATGAGGGGTTTTGACAGGGCAAATAGAGAAAAACTATTTCCACTCGTGGGCGAATCTGTGACTCGTGGTCACAGATTTAAAATAGTTTCAAGGCGAAGTAGAGGGGAGCTGAGGAGAATTTTTTTCACTCAGCGAGTTGTTCGAATCTGGAATGCATTGCCTGAAAAGGTGGTGGAGGCTGATTCGATAACAACTTTTAAAAGGGAATTAGATCTTTATTTAGGGAGAACAGGTCTATTAGGCTATGGGGAGCGGGCAGGGCAGTGGGATTGAATCGCTCTTTTCAAAGAGCCGGCACAGACTAGATGGGCCAAATGGCCTCCTTTTGTGCCGTAAAATTCTATGAATCTATGTCATGAACCTGGAAAATGACAGGCATGATTGACACTGGCTGGAATCTACATGATTCTTCCTTGCCCTGTACCTGGCTGAGTCATTATCATTCTCATCAGGGACCCTACCACGCGTCAAGGGTGCTATATAAATGCAAGTTGTTGTTGTTGAGTCAGGAATTTGTGGAAAGTCCATATCTGGACTTTGCAGTCACAGCCTAGGCTGATACTCCAATGCAGTGCTGAGCATGTCGTACATTGTTCAGTGGAGCTCTTGTATCTCAGTGGTTAGAGCACTCGCCTTACAAGCGTGATACCTGTGTTCGAATCCAGGCAGATCAGGGCGAAACCTTGGGCAAGTTTCCTTTCTCCACACACACGCCTAATAATAATCTGTCCTAAAAGAACCCACAATAATAAAAATTGGTCATTTTCAATCCACGACACTGTGGGGACACTGATGTGCGCAATTGGCTGCCACGTTTCGCCCACAAATTTATAGTCAATTCAGTATATTTTACAATATATTTTGTGAAGAGCATTGAGACGTCAATAAGATGTGAAAAGCGCTATATCAAATGCAAGGATTATTAATATTATTCTTATTGTTGGAGGTGCCACCTTTCAGATGAGGCATTAAATTGAGGTCCTACCTGACTGTTCAGGGGGATATTAAAGATGCTACAACCCTGCTTGAAATGAGAAGGCAGTTTCTCCTAGTGGTTGGCAAAATAATCCACCAAATAAAATTGATCAATCTCTTTGTGTCCTCCTGACATGAAAGGCGCTATACAAGTGTAATTTTCTTGTTGTTTTTATGGGTCAATGTGGTACACAAATTGGCTGCTGCATATAAAGGCAAAGCCACCTCACTTTACCACAAATCCCGTGAAGCTCTTTGAGATGTCTTGATGGTGTGATAAAACAAGCATCAAATGCAAGCATTATTATATAATAATAAATAATAATCCTTGCATTTGATTTAGGGCTTTCCACATCTTCTAGACACAGAATAGACTGTAAAGTGAATTGACTGTATATTTTTATGGGCGAAACGCGGCAGCCAATTGCGCACAGCAGTGTCCCACAAATAGGATTGAAAGAACCAATTTTATAATTTTTTTGAGGGATTATTATTAGGTGTGTGGAGTAAGGAAACTTGCCCAAGGTTTCGCCCTGACCTACCTGGATTCGAAACACAGGTCACATGCTTGTAAGGTGAGTGCTCTAACCACTGAGCTACAGGACTCCATATTGTATATTGCTGTACTAAAGCAAAACCGAGGTGCGGTGTGCGTACTTGGAAACCATAAGGAATTCTCTCACCCGTCTGTTTAGTATTCCCTAGTGTCTTTTATGAATTGTCACAGGAGGATATCATGGGGTTTGCACTCTAGCTGAAAAGTCTCTTAAGCTGTCATTCTTAAATTGCCACAGCTAATTAGTTTTTTTCTTTAAGTTGGTATGCCTGCGATTTCTAAATTGCATGGTTTGCATTGTCAGTGAGATGTGGAGCTTGGGTTACATGAAGAAAATAAGGCCCGTACACTTATAGGAGAGGAGTTTACTTTTATTAACAATGGATTCTAAACATTTAATTTTATTTTCTTCTAACTACAGTTTTTTGTGTTTTGCTTTTCCTCCAGCATGGTCTAAAATTCCAAAGTTATAAGTACATTTCTAATTTGAATTTCTGTAGATCTGAACCCATGTTTCAGAGTCAGTTCAACAACAAAAACTTGTAATATATAGCACCCTATTCGCACAGTCGTGTCCTAGAGGGCTTGGTTCAGATGAAGAGAAAACGCACTGTAAACTACACTTTACAGCATATCTGGATAAGCTCTTTGAGAAGTCCTACCAACATGAAAGGCATAATATGTGATATAAGATATATAGTATTGCTTGCGTTTGATAATAATTCTTGCATTTGATATTGCACTTCTCACATACGGTAAATCTCAATACACTGTATTGTTGGTTGCATCATCCATTGAATGAAACATTAAACCAAGGTCCTATCTGAGAAACCGAGATGCTAGAATCTTTGGGATCATGAGTCATTTGAAATCTATTATGTCAATGAAGCCCCAAACGACCACAATTCAATTATGTATCGTTTAAAACAACAGTAACAACAAAATTACATTTGTAATAGCGCCTTTCACTTCGGGAGGTCATTGCAAGATGCTGGACAGTTAGTGTTTTGGACCTGAGCTGGAGACCTGAGGGTGGAGGGTGGAGGTTGTAGGGAAGGAAAGTGACTGAGGAGAGTCTTGAGACAGGTCTTGAAGGTGGCAAGGGAGAGGGTGAGGCGGAGGGACTGAGAGGTGGAGTTCCAAACCAATTCACTCTGAGTAGAGATTACTCGTGGATGATGTTTTGAAAGTTTTATTGGTGTAGGAAGTTGACATGTGTAATTTGACATTGTTTTCAGCCAGGCCTATGCCATTCAAATACATGTAGTATCATTCATTGCACAAACTTCGGAGAATTAAATTACTGCCAAACTGCATGATACAAAACAGGCAGTGTTGCATTATGAGAAAATGCTACCTGTTAACATGCACCTCCACTAAAATCGTATTTTCATAATTTCATGGAAATTTACTTCACAAGATGAGGCCATTCGGCCCATTGTTTGCATTGGCTCTAGAGCAAGTTGTCCATTCAATTCCTCTCTACCACGCCATCCCCTGACCCTTTCAAGCCTTTGTCTTTCATTTTGTGGAGACTGCCATCTGTGTAAATGCTATGTATACACAGGGACCAAAGGAAGATCAGTACAGTAATGAGTTCCTGTACACATTTCACCTTTGTGCACTGCTGACAGGAGTTTTATGAGCTCTGCATCGGTTTATTTGAAAAGATTCAATTTTTTTTTGTCCAATTCAGTGTTTTCAGCAATAATCTACTGCTCTTTAACTTGAAGGTTAAAGAGCAGTAAAATATGTCGGTGCTCAAGAAGCAATCTGTCAGTCGGGCATCAGAGGAGGAATGGTCCATGTCCTCAAGTATTTTATATCCTGTTGGGACCCTAAACAGGATGTCACAATTACTGCCCCCTTTCAAGTGCTGCATTCTGCATGAGCTGGGCCACCTTTGACATGTTTTAATAATGACTGAATTGGATTGCATGTCGCATTGGATCATCTGCTGCTTCTAAAGGTGAGCAAAATGGTAAACTGTGTTTACCATTTTTGACCTGTGTTTTGAATCCAGGCAGGTCAGGGCAAAACCTCGGGCAAGTTTCCTTGCTCCACGTGCCTAATAATAATCGTGCAAAAAAAACCGCAATGATAAAAACTGGTCATTTTCAATTTACGACTGTTTGTGGGACACTGCTGTGCGTAATTGGCTGCCGCGTTTCGCCCACAAATATACAGTCCATTCACTTTACAGTATATTCTGTGAAGAGCTTTGAGACGCTGATAAGATATGAAAAGCACTATGTCAAATGCAAGGATTATTATTATTTTTCCTCTCATGGCGGGTAAAGATTGCCCTCATTGTTTTCCTCCTGTCACCTATGTTAATGTCAGTCATCATTGTGATTTTGAATTATAGTCACACACTGGCAAAGGCTGACCGGAATTTTTTTCCCCCCATGATCTTTTAAGTAGCCTTGAATGCTGAATTCCTTAGTTAGCAGATAAGGGAAATGACAAGCACTCTTGCAGCAAGTCATTTCAAAATATTTGCCTTCAGAAATCCTTCATTCCAAGCAAGTAGCAAGGTCAGTTAATAGTACAATGAATGCAGTGTTACCACCACAAGAAGAACGCCAATAACAAAACTACATTTGTAAAGCGCCTTTCATGTTGGGAGGATGTCCCAGGGTGCTGAACAGTCTGGAATCTGGAGCAGGAGACTTGGAGCAGGCTGGAGCCTGCTGAGTGGAGGGATCGGACAGGCTATTGGGGGTTAGCAGGTTAGTGATATATGAGGGGCAATGCCATGGATGATGTTGAAAGTGAGGATGAGGATTTAGAATTCTATCCTCTGAGGGATGGGGAGCCAGTGGAGTCAGGCGAGGGTGAGGGTTTTGGGCTCACGCAACCTAGAGTGGGAGAGGACACAAGCTACAGAGTCGGATAGGCCGACAAGGAATGAATTGCCATAGTTGAGCTTTGAAGGGATAAATGCGTGTAAGAGGGTTAATGTATGAGTGTATATGAGGAACAACAACAAAATTACATTTGTATAGCGCCTTTCACGTCAGTAGGACGTTCCAAGACACTAGACATCTATATGCTCCCTCTTGGGGATGTCATCTGCAGACATGGTGTACACTTCCACACGTATACGGATGACACCCAACTCTATTTCTCCACTTCACTTTGTGACCCCCAAGTCCGCTGATGTTCTGTCAGCCTACCTGTCAGACATCAGGAGCTGGATGAGCGCGAACTTCCTGCAGCTGAATGTTGACAAGACAGAAGCCTTTTGGCTCTTGTCAACGCCTTCAATCACACAGCTCTCACGTCCTCCATCTTCCCGGCCTGCCCCTAAAACTCTCTGAAACCATGCGCAACCTTGGCATCAGGTTCAACCCCCAACTGACTTCCTCCCCCACATCTGGTCCATCACCAGCACCGCTTTTTTCCACCTCCGATGGATCGCCCATCTCCGGCAATATTTCGCCTCAAAAGCCCAAACACTGGTCCATGTCTTTGTCACCTCTCGGCTGGACTATTCCAATCCCTCCTCGCTGGTCTCCCCTCCACCACAATCCATAAAATTCAATTCATACAAAACTCTGCCGCCCACATTCTCACCCACACCAAACTTCGCTCCCCCATTACCCCAGTCCTTGCCAGACTTCACTGGCTCCCTGTCCCGGAGAGGATCGATTTCAAGATCCTCACACTTGTTTTCAAATCCCTCCACTCCTCTGCACTCCCCTATTTCTCCGACTTCCTCTCTCCTCAAACCAGCATCCGTTTCCTTCGCTCCACCGGGTCTTGCCTCCTCCTTGTCCCCCAAATCCTCCACTCCACCATCGGCGGCCTTGCCTTCAGCCACTATGCCCCGAGGCTCTGGAACTCCCTTCCCTACTCCCTTCGCCTTTCTCCCTCTCTTCCCAATTTCATGTCTCAGCTAAAGACCTTTCTCTTCAACTGCGCCTTTGGTCACCTTTCTACCCCTGCCCCTGGCTTGCCCCGGGATCCGTTATTGTGAAGCGCTCTGAGATGCCGTTTGGCATGGAGGGTGCTTTATAAATCAAAGTTGTTATTGTTGATAGTTACTGCTTCAGTAACTGAGTTGAGCTGAGGACAGGGGGCAGAGAGGGAATGGGGGATTAGTTGTTGTCAATGGGTCCTTCGAAGAGGAGAGTCTTGAGACGAGACTTGAAGGAGGCCAGGGAGGGGGTGAGGCGGAGGGACTGCGGGATGGAGTTTCAGAGGTTGGGGGCAGAGTGGCTGAAGGCTCGCCTGCCAATGATGGGGCGGGTGGGTCGGGGGATGTGGAACAGGCCAGAACCTGCTGAGCGGAGGGGGTGGGCAGGTTGGTAAGGGGATAGGAGGTCACGGATGTAGAGTGGATAGATGTTGTGGAGGGCTTTAAATATGCTGTAATACCTTTCACATCAGGATGATGTCTCAAAGCGCTACCTAGAATTTACTGAAAAGTGTTGTGAATGGGATTCAGGGGAAAGTTGTTGATTTCCTTTCTTAATTAAATTCACCTACAAAAGAACCCATCCACTACACTTTACGGTGAATCCAGCGCAATGCTGGGAGGCGTGAAAGGTAGTTATCAAATGTAAGGGTTATTATTTATTGTTATTATTCATTGTTATTCCGGTGTGAGTCTGATGACCACTCACTCGTAGCATTAGGAGCAAACATCCATCGACCAATTCAGAGAGAAAAATGTGCGTGTTAGTAAGAAATCTGAAGTGCAAGTTGTTGTTGAAGAAATAATGCAGCACAGATCCCTTTTGCAGAATGTCTTGTGTTGCTGAATTTCCTCTTGTTGTTCAACAGAGCCTAATTTATTGACAGGTGAAAACGCTACCTCCTGGGAGTCTTCTGGCCCACTGGTTCTCTGCTGGTTGTCCACTTGGTTGTCCACTTGCCTGTTCCAGTGTGTGAATGATAAAGGTGTTTATGGCATGTACAACAACCACAGATTGTTTCTACAGCGACTTTCAATGAGGGGAGGATGGTTCAAATTACTTTACACAGCTGACTGGGCACTTGGGGTGGGCAGGAGAGAGAGGAAGCTGGGAAAGGTAGTGTGGAAGCGGGGGGAGAAAGATGACTGAAAAGAGGTTGAATAGAGGGTCCTACGGCAGGCAGGAGAGGTGGGGAGAGGCAAAAGGATTCAGTGAGGGCAGAATGGCTGAAATCTTATTGCCAAATTGTGGGACAGGTCAGAATGGGCGGTCAGCCAGTGGGCGGGGGGATGGACATGAAGCAAGTAGTCTAGGAAAGGAACGAAAAGCAACATAGGATGTGGAAATTATTAGAATCCTTGGACATCATCCACAGGTTCCCAATGTTAGTAGTAGTGGCCGTAGTAACAGTGGAGTAATCATTAAATTAAATACGTAACCCTTTTACAATCTGTGGCATCAATTCATGCTCGCTGTAGGTGCTATGCCTACATTACACTTTCTGCTTTCAGAGGACGGAGCCAAGTGATTACTCAGTAACTTGAGGTATCTTATACCAGGACGGAAGTAGTTGGAGATAGCGCTGCAGGTGTCATTGATCGCTGATGTGCACTGCTGCTCTCAAATTCATACAATGTTGGATTCTGTGGCCCTATTGAGACCGCTGCCCTCTGGGATGCCAGTCAGATAAGTGTGAATTAATAGAAAATGAATGTGCCACGCAGCACTGATATGCTCGATAATGAGTTTGCTGTGAAAGTTCTGAAGAATTTCAAGAGGGAAAAAAAATGGCCTGTGAGTTGGTCCATTATAATACAATACAAAATTACATTTGTATAGCGCTTTTCACATCGGGAGGACATTTATAAGCGATGTCAGTGATGTTTCAGGGCATCAGTATGGTGTTTTTAATGATAATAATAATGATGCTTGCATTTGATATCGTGCCTTATCGTGTCTTTGAGACGTCTCAAAATGCTTCACAGAATACACTGTAAAGTGATTTAACTGTATATTTTGCGGATGAAACACAGCAGCCAATTGTGCATAGCAGTGTCCCACAAGCAGTCGTGGATTGAAGTGACCGATTTTTTTTCAAAGGAATTATTACCCCTGATTAAGCGATCCATCAATCGACTAACATCCATAGATTCCTACTTACTGTTAGGTATACAGAGGTGTGTGGAGTAAGGAAACAGGCCCGACATTTCACTCTGCCGGGAATCGAACATTGTTATTTTCCTTGCCAGAATTCTACTAAGCTACAGGACTTACATGAGACCAGACCAGGTGTGGCCATAACCAATGAATTTATCTGTGTGATCAGGATGAATAAGTGTTGAAGTTAACATAAAATCCAACGAGTGTGTATATAGTAAACAAGGCAGAGGCCAGAGAGAGGGAAGCGGATAGAGAGGCACCAATATAAAACTATTAAATTCATAATGTGAGGTTAGTATTGTATGTGACACCCAATCTTCCCACATTCTCCGACATTAAGTAAATCAACGTGCCCTGAATAATACAAAGCATATGTGTTAAATGAAGCATGATCTGCACTTTAAATCTACCTGAAAGATCATTATCAATACAGGACCATGTAACATCTCGGTTGTTTGCCTCTATTTGGAAGAGCAGCTCGATTTGTTGCTAACTTTACCATTTGAGTGGAATCAATGGGAGTTCAAGCTCTTGGGTTGTGTCCACATTTCTCCATAGACGTATTTAATGAGCAATGTTGTGTTGCTTTCTCTTGAATTAGGTGAACCAACCAAACAAATGGTAGCATTCTTGGGTTCACACTTGAACTTGACAGTTATTGGCAAAAAATCACCAAGGTTCAGTAAATCTTGTATTTGTTACAGCATGTGAAACTTGCATCCGTTCCAGGCAGACTAATCTGAGCCAATAAACTTAATGAGGAATTTAACTTTTAGCAGATAGGATCAGGGGTATATTTGCAGAATAAAATATGAAGCCTTTGTTCCGCTCATTTTCCTGTATATCTATCAATGCTGTTGAGATTAATTGGTTCTCAGTTGGTGTGTGATCACAGTGTAACAATGCTCTTAACTCACCTCTAATTGGCAATAAATTCTCACATTCATTCTGAGGTAAAGAGAATTGGCTTGTGAAATGGAAATTTTACAGGAGAGTATAAAGTTTTCTTCTAAGCTTTAGTGTTTTTTTGGTCAGCCAGGTATCTGACACATGTGGAAACGCATCACCACCACCACCACCAACAACAACTTACATTTATAAAGTGCCTCCATGCCAGGCGGCGTCTTAGAGCGCTTAACAATGGCAGAGCCTGAGGCTGAGCCAGAGGGAGGGGGAAGGTGAGCATAAGCGAGGTTGAAGAGAAAGGTCTTCAGGCACAACTTGAAAATGGGGGAAGGAGGGGAATGAGGTGAAGGGATCGAGGGAGGGAGTTTCAAAGTTTGAGGGCAAAGTGACTGAAAGCACAGCTGCTGATGGTGAAGCGAAGGATTCGGGGACAAGGGGGAGGCCGGACCCAGTAGAGCGGAGGCAGTGGGTACTGCTGTGAGGAGATTAGAGAGTTAGGGGGGTACCAAGGAGTGGAGGGATTTAAACACTAGAGTGAGGATATTGAAGTCGATCCACTCTTCAATATGGAGTCAGTGGAGTTTGGCAAGGACTGGGGTAATCGTGATACGAGTTTTGGTGCGGATGAGAATGCGAGTGGAGGAGTTTTGGATGAGCTGAATTCTGTGAATGGTAGAGGAAGTGAGACCGGCGAGGAGGGTGTTGGAGTAATCCAGCCGAGAAATCAGGACCAGGCATGGACCAGGGTTTTGGCAGCTATAGGGGTGAGGTTTGACAGAGACGGGGAAATGTGGCGAAGATGGAAGAAAGCGGTGCTGGTAGGGGACCAATTATGCGGGATGAAAGATATCTGGGCATCCTCACCATGCTTAAAAGCATCCAAATGAAACTGAGAATTCCATGGTTCCCACATACACATGGACATTCCCTGGGGAGACGCAACCTGTTTACCTAATCCTGCAGAGTAATCAGTGCAGGCTGACAAGAGCCAAGGCCTAGGTATTCCATAGTGTATTTAGGATAAAGCTGGTGTCTGGCCAGTTAAGACCACAAAAGTCACTAGATTTGGTTTAAAGTACACAATTAGGAAGAGCAGATGTAGCTTCCTTATGGAACCCAGACCTCAGAGAACTCATGGAGTTCCTGTAGCTCAGTGGTTAGAACACTCACCTTACAAGCATGAGACCTGTGTTCGAATCAACGCAGATCAGGGCGAAAACTTGGGAAGGTTTCCTTACTCCACACACATGCCTAATAATAATCCGTCCCCCCAAAAATACAATAATAAAAAATTGTCATTTTCAATCCACGACTGTTTGTGGGACACTGCTGTGCCCAATTGGCTGCCGTGTTTTGCCCACAAATATACAGTCAATTCACTTTACAGTATATTCTGTGAAGCGCTTTGAGACGTTGATAAGATGTGAAAAGCGCTATATCAAATGCAAGGATTATTATTATTAACTCACTGTGGATTGTGGGTGAATAGGTTTGAATTGTTCCATTTCCAAGTATTAAACTCCCTTATCATTGTGAGAACAAAATCGTTTTTTAAGTTAATTTACTTTTAAACAAAGTAACATCAGCTTTGTGTTGTGCAGGGAACCATTGAGGTAGAGAGAAGGGGGAGAGGGATCAAGGAGTAGTGTGGTTGCAGGTGAAACCAAGCTGGAAATTACAAATGACTATTTACAAATTATCACCACTAATTTAGGTTTGGTCCACTTTCTTATTCGGGTGGGTCACTCACTTCCCTATTGATGTTTAAAAGAAGTAAATGTAGAGCTTTCCTCCTAGTTATCCTGGTCTAATATTCCCTCCAGGTTACAGGTGTGTGTGAAAAATAAATAAATAAATAAATGGAATTTAAGAATTTTTCACAGTCTTAAATCTGAAGGTAAAATCTTAAATTTCAGCTCGACTTTCAGGGCCTCATATTCTTAGGATGTAAATAATAATATTCCTTAATGATGGTCCCATTTGTCAAAATGGTTTGCAGGATATAGTAAAGTGTAGCGAGTTTGTGCTACACAAAAACACCCACAACCTCAGTAAAGATTGTTAACCCCCCACCCTGTTAATGATTGATTACCTTTGTATTGCTGTGGTTAGTGCTACTTTCTGGTGTGCGATAATTGACAGTCCAAGCGGTTTGCTGAAGTACACTGCGGGCGGTCCCAGGATAGGTCGCTCACTTGTAAAAGTGTTTGCTTTCCATTTCCAATTCAATAACTTTGAAGTCCTCTGGGTGACTTAACTAAACATGAATTCTATCTGAAAGATAGACTGCTTTGCATTTTAATATTCAAGCTTGTTTATTTTTAAGTGCTCCAAAACACTGCCCTGTGTGTAGAGTGCTTTATACTGTATAAATGCAAGTTATGTTGTTCTAATGTTTAAAATGCTTGTTGTTTAACATTTACATTACATTCATATAATAATAATAATCCTTGCATTTGATATAGCGCTTTTCACATCTTATCGATGTCTCAAAGCGTTTCACAGAATATACTGTAAAGTGAATTGACTGTATATTTATAGGCAAAACACGGCAGCCAATTGTGCCCTACAAACAGTCGTGGATTGAAATTACCAATTTTATTATTGTAGCAATATAGTGCTTTTGCTTTAATGTTGAGAGGACATTTGAAACAGGTTTATTAATTAGCCTATGTGAAGTACTATACAATTTACTTATTCAGTTAAAATATTGACTATACTTAGGTGCCCGACTTACTGTTTTTTTTGCCATTTTACAATTCTTGGGCCTGTGGTGATCTTATCTCAGAAACATCTGTCCACACTGCAGCATGAGTAACAATTCCTGCCACATGATAATAAGACAAATGATAATCCTTGCATTTGATATAGTCTCACGTCTTCGAGACGTCTCAAAGTACTTCACAGAATATACTGTAAAGCAAATTGACAAAGGTTGTGGCAGCTTTTGGGTTGATGTATTGATGGAGACGGGCAACATGGCTGAGATGGAAGAATGCAGTGTTGGGCTGTATATGTTTGTGGGTGAAACCGGGAAACTGCATTAGGCTCGATTTGTCTGTTTTTAAAAAGTAATAATTTGTCCTGGATTACGGTCAGTTTGTTAATTTATTCAGACAACTACGCAAGACGGCCTCCTGACTTGAAAGGCGCTTTATCAAAAGCAAGGATTATTTATTTCGTTTCTTTTTACTAATCTACGTCTATGCCTTACCACTGATATCCAATAATGTTAATTTGTGTAGATGTCCTTCTTTGTCAAATGCCTTTTGGAAATCAAAGTAGACTAAATCCTATGGCTACCAATAGTCAAATAGGATTGCTTCCTCATCAAAAAGAAGTCTACAAGATTGGTTTTGAAGATCTACCCTTCTGAAGCCAAGGTGGCTATTTATTAAATTATTTTTACACAAGTTAGTGGAGTCCTGTAGCTCAGTGGTTAGAGCACTCGCCTTACAAGTGAGAGACCTGCACACAATTCCAGGCAGGGTGTAACCTTGGGCAAGATTCCTTACTCCACACGTCTGATAATAATCTCTCAAAATAAAATTGGTCATTGCAATCCACAACTGTTTGTGGGAACTCTGCTGTGTGCAATTGGCTGCTGCATTTTGCTGAAAAATATACAGTCAAATCACTTTACAGTATATTCTGTGAAGCATTTTGAGATGTCGATAAGATGTGAAAAGCACTATATCAAATGCAAGGATTATTATTAGTATTATCTTCCATTGGTTTCTATTCCATTTATTTTGCCCCATCCCCTACAGATCCCATCCATACAGATAACGCTAGAGCTGTCCCATTGAGCACAGACAAATAGAGGTGCACAAATTAATAATAATAATCCTTGCATTTGATATAGCGCTTTTCACATCTTATCAATGTCTCAAAGTGCTTCGCGGAATATACTGTAAAGTGAATTGACTGTATATGTGTGGGCGAATCGCGGCAGCCAATTGCACACAGCAGTGTCCCATAAACATTCGTGGATTGAAATAACCAATTTTTATTATTGTGTTTTTTTTGGACGGATTATTATTAGGCGTGTAGAGTAAGGAAATTTACCGAAGATTTCACCCTGACCTGCCTGGATTCAAACACAAATCTCCCCAGCTTGGTCTCCCCAGCTTGCAAGACAAATGCTCTAACCACTAAGCCACAGGAGCTCCACAATTTAATAATTGACTAATAATTAACTCCACAAATTAACAATAATAATCCTTGCATTTGATATAGCGCTTTTCACTTTTTTAAACGTTTCAAAGCACTTAAATTAAGGTCTTTACTGCTTTTATCACGGGGAACAACATAGTGCTGAATCAGTAGTGCTGACATAAGCAATCTTTAATCAATGACCAACTTCACAAGCCACTACTGTCAAGTGAAACTTTTCATTTAGGCCACTTTTTAATCTGGATGCGTGTAAAGTAATATTGGTTATCAATTTTTAACAAGGTCTCAGTCGTGTATGTTAATTAGGAAAATACTGAATTGATTGGTCCTTGTGTTAAACTGCGTTAATTCCCAGCAGCTGTAGCTTTCTTTGTAGTCCATAAAACAACAGTTGTAGAAATTTCCTGCATGACTAGATCCAATTTTTTACTACATTGCAAATCTCACCTAGATTCAATTCCAAAACGCAACAAATTCAATAGAGTGTCTTGTGATAAATTAGATTCATTCTCTGAGAAGTGTGAATTCGATTTAAAAAAAGAAAAACAACCAAGATTTCTGTTTCGGGAGTTACTTATTGAATTTTGTTCAGTGCATAAATGGAGCATACAGGCAGCAAAACTTGGTAGTATGTGGCTATCAATGACCAAGACACATTAGAAAATTCCACACATTAGAGAAGATAGATTTCAATAGAATGAATAAGGAGTGCCAGAAAGCTGATGTGAACATTGACAAGTTTTAATTGCACATTGATGAGGAATCAGCTCAAAACAATGACTTGTGCACAATTACTTGTGCAAACACAGCACTGAGTTCTTGTAGCTTTAGGACTTGGGTTTCAATCCTGCGCACACTGATTGGATGTAAATCTCCCACTTTGCTTCATCCAAAGATCCAAGCTTCACCCTACATCAGCTCCAGTTTGTACTGAACTCAGCAACTTTTGGATCATCTCCCGTACCAGGCTCCACTTTTTTATTATCGTAATAATAATCTTTACATTCGACATAAATCAAGTGTCAGCATTGCTTCCTCTTCTCTCTGTTATGTCTGAGTCAGAATGATGTGGGTTGAAACCCCATGTTGGCACTTGAAACCTGTATAGTCTGTGTTGACACCAGTGCGAGGGGAGTCTGCATTGTCAGAGGTGCTGTCCTTTGTGTCAGATGTTAAACCAAGATCCTGTTCAGGCAGATGTTAAATATCCTATAATAATAATCCTTGCATTTGATATAGCGCTTTTCACAATTTATTGACGACTCAAAGCGCTGCACAGAATATACTGTAAAATGAATTGACTGTATATTTTTGGGTGAAACGCGACAGGACAAGAGAAGTGATTTTCTCTCCTGGACAGCAATTGTTCCCCAAACCACATTGATGTTTTACTTCCTGACTGTTTGTGTGGCATTACTGTGCCCCAGTTCTCCTGCCCTTATGATCCACTCCTTCAACTTGGGCTGACTGCTTATTTCCTGCCACTTTTGTAATACAATCACTAGCCAAGATTCAGTCATCATAACCCTGTTCTCTTAAACTCTTGTCCAATCCCTTCATCTTGCGCCTTCTCTACAGTACCCTCCAAATAAACCAGCTCTTCAACTTAGCTCCTTCCCTTTTCTTTCCACCCTGCTTGGTGATGCATGTTGTCTTTGTAAATCACTTCAAAATGTTATCCAATGTGAATCTTTGAGATGTGTCCTATATGAAAGGCATTTACAAACTGCAAGTTTTTATTGGCCCAAGTGAAATTAATTTGAGCAGCAACAGTGTCCATATCAGTATAACCCATAGCATAGAACTGTCTACAGTTTAGTACATGTTGGCATTAAAATGAGCAAATTCATATAAATTGTATGAGTATGAAAAGCGGGAAAATAAATCTCATAGGCATTTTGGAGGAATGTCCACCCTGAGGTTAAGGTGTAGTAGGGATGAAGTTTTACTCTGCACCTGATCTGGGCCGTACTTACCTAACTTGGGAATGATCAGTGCTAACACAGCATTCACCTGTGAGAATACAGCACTTCCTAAACCCCACAAGCTCCAAGAGTATGAAGCATCTACATTGACACCTTGCAAATCCTCCAGGTCTCTCTGTGTTCTCAGCAATCACCAAGATTAACATTGTAAGGCAGCATCGCAGTTGCCTCTGGCTGTGCCCTTTCAGACTCATGTAAAAAGAAGAGCTTGATGAGAACAAAATCCACTCATGGTATGTGTTAACCAAATCTTTCTCCATTAAAACCCATGATAATTGTAACCTGCTGTGTTAAGATTTATTTTAGCCCTTCTTGCCCAACAACGTAATCTTAGTGACATATTTTCACCCTATGGTCTCTGTCATGATCAATCATTAACGGTCCTCAGCTAATATAACAAAAAAACTCTAAATGTGTAAATCTCTTTTGCATAAAAGATGAGAATGAAGTGGATATGACATTTCACTTCAGTTGTACATATGTTAGCTCTTGGCTATATGATTTTCTAATTTTCCTGATGGCTGACTGTTAGTTTCCTAATAACATTTGACTTTTTTTTAAGGAAAAAGGACAAAACCTACTCTGTGCATTGCAGTCTAATTTACTGTGTCTAATGAAATCGTCTAAGCCGCATATCAGTTTTCTCTCGTTCTCTTATTTGCATAATTTGATAACAGCAGAAAGTTTAAGGTCCTGTTACGTCTAACTTTAACAAAATGGTCTACGTTGTATGAACAGTTACATGCAAATGGAAGTATAATAATAATAGTAATCCTTGCATTTGATATAACGCTTTTCACATCTTATCAATACCTCAAAGCTCTTCACAGAATATACTATAAAGTGAATTGACGGTATATTTGTGGACGAAATGCGGTAGCCAATTGCGTACAGCAGTGTCCCACAAACAGTCATGGATTGAAATGACCAATTTTATTATTGTGTGTTCATACAATAAAATTGACACATACGGTGCTTTTCCTGTCAGGACGATGTCCCAAAGTGCACTCTTGGTGTTGGACAGGCATCCGTGAGGATAATAATCCTTACATTTGGTGTAGCACATTATCACGTCGTAAAGATGTCTCAAGGTATTTCACAGAATATACTGGATTGGCTGTGTACTTGTGGGCAAAACAAAAAACAAAAATGCTGTCAAATGGGTATATTTTGTGACATAACATGAAAGAGAATGAAATATTTGTGGGATATCATGGCATTAAAATTTTCAGGGAATGAAGTCCTATCCTGTGCTTTGCAGCTTGTATTAGGTATGTAAAGTACCACGGTTACCTTGTTGCAGACCTGTGTCAACAGTTTCAGTGATAATGATAATGAACTGTTGCTGCCAGAAATGTTCAATACCCAGTCAGTCAAATGTTTCAATCTCCATTTCAGCACAGCACTGGGTATATAAATTAAAGCCCAACTCTTCTTGATTGAGTAACCTGGGCCGTTCTCTTGTATTCCGACATTCGCCTTATCCAGCAGACAGTTTGCTTTAGTGTGCTTTATTGCTGAAGCAAAAACCATATAGTAAATATATGAGATTTAGGAAGATAATAAAGCATGAATCAACAACAGGTAAATACTGGCACAGAAGAAGAAAAGGCCAATCTCTCTCCAGCTGTAGTAAAATATGTATTTTATAATAGGTTATATCAGTGCAGTGCAGTTGCAGTAAAAATGTCTTGCTTCAAGGGTGGACCTGTATGGCGGATCAGTTAGACATTTACCAACTAAATTATGCTTTACTTTTCCAAGCTGCAAATTGAGATATAGTATGGTTTAAACACTCCTATCAATGGCTATCGATAAATCTTTAATTCCTCCTATTTTTGAGAAGGATAAACGTCTTCGATTTCAATTTAGTTCCACTGAACTTTAATTAAGTGGGAATCAAAGTATCTTACAATTAAAAGCAATTTTGCTTGATTACAACCACCTTTCAATTAAAGACAACCTTTTCTTATTAGAAGTGTTTATTAAAAAAAACTTCAAAATACAATAAAAATGTCCCTTTACCAGACTTTGCAATTTCAGATTTAGTTGGATCATAATTTAGTTGGGTGGAGTGGATAATGACATGATTTGTAAACCTTGGAGTATGCTGTCCCTTGAGATGTAACATTGTAAAATTCTTTCTTAATGCAAAGAAAGGTAGAGTAGTAATTTTAATTTAAGGATATTGATTGTTATGGTTTAATTTATTTTAAAAAATACAATTTCAGTTATATAGCGTTTTTCACATTTGTTTTGAAAGGCCAGCAATCTTGATTGCAGAATCATAGCAAACAGAATTGTAAATCATTGTTGAAACAAACCAGGGCAATTTTTGGGGAGCGCTGCATTGTTGGAGGTGCTGGCCTTCGAATGAAACTGTCAGGTAGAGGTTAAAAATTCTGTGGCACTTTGAAAAGAAGTCGATAATCCAACATTCTGAAAGCCAGAAACTCCCTCAAACCGGCAAGATTTTAAAATACAACAAACAGCATTAGATTTTTTTTCTGATGCCTGGCAAATCTCCCGAAGTTCAGAACAGCTGCTTGTAGTTCACAACCTCGCTGCTAGGTCGTCTGGCGTTGTGGTTGCTGCTTGGCTTCAGTGCTGTGTTTACAGCATACTAGGGTCCGTCGATATGGAAATTTTCCGATTTAAATATATCGATGGGCTCATATCGAGATATACCGAAATATCGATATTTTTGGGGTTTTCGTACTGAGCATGCGAGCGCGGCGTGCACATTCGGGGTGCGCGCGCATTCGGGGTGCGCGTGCATTCAGGGCCTATCTCCTCAGGAGGTAAATATCTTTCTCTCTCTGTGTCTCTCACACTCACTCTCTCCATCTCTTTGTTTTTCTGTCTGTGTCTCTCTCCTCTCTCACATCCACCCCATCTCTATCTATCTGTCTATTATCACATCCACCCCGTCTCTCCCCCCACCCCCGCCGCCGTCCCTCTCTCCCCCACACCCCCGCTGCCGTCCCTCTCTCCCACTCCCCCCCACCCGCCGTCTCTCCCGCCCCCCCCCCCCCCCCTTGCATACCTGTATATTGTATTCGAGGACTATGAATACAATATGGCGGCTTTGCACCTCGGTCTGTGCATTGTGTATAGAGATGAGCATTCTGGGTCTTGTAGTTCAGTGCGTGCGCATCCCGATTTTTTCCCTCGATATATTGACTTTTTCGATATATCGATATTTTTTAAATGCCTATATCGGCGTATCGATATGAAAATTATATCGGGTTTTAGCGATATATCGATATATCGCCTGACCCTACAGCACATGTGATGTTCGTGACAGGGCTTCCCCGGGTAGGTCTCTAAATACCGGCAAACTCTGAAAACCAGGAGTTCCTGTAGCTGAGTGGTTAGAGAACACGCCTTACAAGCATGAGAACCTGTGTTCGAATCCAAGCAGGTCAGGACGAAACCTTCGGTAAGTTTCCTTACTCCATACGCCTAATAATAATAATCTGTCCCCAAAAAACAATAATAAAATTGGTAATTTGCCTGTCCAACTCTAAGATGCACTTTGGGACATCGTCCTGACATGAAAAGCACCATATGTGTCAATTTTATTGTATTGTATGAACACACAATAATAAAATTGGTCATTTCAATCCACTATTGTTTGTGGGACACTGCTGTGCGCAATTGGCTGCTGCAATTCGCCCACAAATATACAGTCAATTCACTTTACACGCTCTTCTGTGAAGCGCTTTGGGACATTGATAAGATGTGATAAGCGCTATATCAAATGCAAGGATTATAGGATTATTATTAATATATATGAACTAGGGTTTCGGCAGCTGTTGGGGTGAGGTATTGGCGGAGACAGACAATGTGGCAGAGATGGAAACGATGTGGGGGAGGAAGGATAACTGGGGAAATATGGAGTTTGCCGGTATACTCCTGGTTTCTGTAGTAGCTGCTACTGTAGTAGCCTTGCTCCAGAATGCACTCCTCTGCAACACACAAGAGAAACATGATTAGTAGGGAAAAACAAAAGAAGAAGAAAGAGATATTATTCATTAAAGTATAGTTTTCCAGAAACCAGTTCTCCCCTCTGGCACTTTGCTTATACTGATGAAATGTCACCTGTATTTTCAGAATATTAAAATAAAGATGGGCACACCGTCCAAAAATAGTTACAGATTTGGGATACAAAGAAGTGTTCTGGCTACTTCTGACGAATTCTATAGGTAGTTTTTTGGGGGGAATTTTACATGCATTAATGATTCTTATATATTTATACAGTATTAGTATTTTAAAAGGTTTTTATAAAACACTCACTAATCACTCGCTTTACAATATATCTTGTGAAGCACTTTGGGCACAAAAGGAGCTGTGCCAAATGCAAAGTTGATTATTTTATTTTTATTACTAGTAATACCGTCCAAAATCATCAGGGTAAGTGCAAAGCAGTGAATTCTTCCTTGTTTTGGATGGTAAATGTGCAGTGTTATTTTATTCGAAAAGAGCTTCCCCAAATGTACTGAAGTTGCAGAAAAGATGAGTGTTTAGTGATGGGATGATTCAGTGCAGTAACTGAAGGATGCAGAACACGTTCCCTGTGGGTTATTTACTGCAGAAACTCAGGAAAGGTTTGTGCAGAACTTAATTTCATGAATAAAGATTGCTGCAACCTGGTGATTATATTCTGATGATAGAAACTGTGGTTTGTTGTTATTGTTTAACTAATCTGGTGTGCGTGAAATATGTTATGTGTAATAATGACAGATGGAGGAATACAGGATAATGTCCATATTAATTGCTTTGCCACCATTCACGATGGCAGAGCCCGATTCACCATTCACAAAATCTAGCTCATTCAAAATTCTGTCGCCCGCATTCTCACCCGAACCAAACTTCGCTCCCCGATTACCCCAGTCCTTGCCAGACTTCACTGGCTCCTTGGCTCAGAGCGGATTGATTTCAAGATCCTCACTCTTGTATTCAAATCCCTCCATTCCTCTGCACACCCCCCCTACCTCTCTAACCTCTCTCCTCACAACAGTGCCCATTCCCTTCGCTCTAACAGGTCTGGCCTCCTCCTTGTCCCCTGAATCCTCTGTTCCATCCTCGGTAGCCGTGCCTTCAGCCTCTACACCCCGAAGCTCTGGAACTCCCTCCCTCACTCCCTTCACCTCGCCCCCACTCCTTTTCCATTTTCAGGTCGTGCCTGAAAACTTTTCTGTTCGATCACGCCTTCGGTCACCTTTCCATCCCTCCCCCTGGCCTGGCCCCAGGCTCTGCTTTGTGAAGCGCTCTGAGATGCCGTCTGGGGTGGAAGGTGCTATATAAATCCAAGTTGTTGTTGTGATTGGTTTCCTCTCCTACAAAGTAGATTTGAGTTGTCAAGTTGTCACTAACATCATTTCCTTGGTGCAAAGCTGCCATTGTGCACTTTACACAAGAAGCGAAGCACCAATTACATCACTCTGAGAAGAAAGAAATGTCAATGGCATTCCTTGGAACAAATGTTGACAAAGGCCACCTGGCAAATTTGACTTTTTTGGCTATTTTTGTTATTGCCTGATTTTATTAGATTCACTAGGTTGATTTCTGGGATGAGGGGGTTGAGCTATTAGGATACGTTGAGTAATCTAGGCCTATATTCTCTAGAATATAGAAGAGCTTTTAAAAGAGAATTAGATCTTTATTTAGGGAGAACAGGTCTAATAGGTTATGGGGAGAGCGCGGAGCAGTGGAATTGAGTTGCTCTGAAAAGAGCTGGCACAGACTAGATGGGCCGAATGGCCTCCTTTTGTGCCCTAAATTTCTATGATTCTATGAATTATAGAAACCTATAAGATTATTAAGGGCCACAGAGTAGACAGTGGGAGACTGTTTTCCCTGGTTGGAGAAACTATAACCAGCGGTCACAGTCTTAACTTTAGAGGTCAGCCTTTTCACACTGAATTGAGGAAAAATGTTTTCACTCAGAGGGTAGTGAATTTATGGAATTCTCTACCACCAAAAAGGCTGTAGATGCTCAGTCCTTGAACATATTCAAGACTGAGATTGATAGATTTCTTGTGGATAAAGGGATTAAGGGATATGGGGATAAGGCGGGTAGGTGGAGTTAGATTAGAAGGTCAGCCATGATTTTATTGAATGGCGGAGCAGGCTTGAGGGGCCAAATGACCTACTTCTGCTCCTAATTCTTGTGTTCTTATGTTCTAATACAAATGATCTTTGCATCGGATGTAGTGCCTTATCATGTTGCCGAGTCATTTCTGTCCTGTGGAGGAAAATATTTATTGTAAATTATGTGATTGTGTATTTTATGGGTGAATGTGATAGTCAATTTGCACAACAAAGTTCCACAAACAGCCACAGAGTTAGTTGGAGGATTTTAACGTGGCGGGATGATGTCTGAGTTTGTTCACTGGGTTCACTGTGTTATAGCAGGGGTTTACTCTCTAATACCTTTATCAATTCAACGAAAAAGATGGAACATGTCACAAAAAAGAATTAAAAGATTAGACATTTAGGAAAAAAAATTACATTGTAATAACACCTGTTTCTTTTGTGACTCCCCCCCACCCCCACCACCCACCATCCTTTATTTTATTTCTAAGAGGTGAATGCCATATGTCGGATGTAAAATATAATTTACAGATATGTAATTGCAACTCTCTGGCAGGAAAATACTTGCTGTGATGTGATGTTCAAACAAAATTTGCCCACTGGCTCTTTAGGATCAAAAAGAAATAGTATGACATCTGTGTGTTGCCAGAGATTTAGCTAAAATTGGGCCAGGACTGTAGAGACAAGTTGAAACAGGCAATAAACTCCACATCTCAGGCGGTTCCCTACTTCCTGTGTTTCATATATAAGTGGGAATATTTGGAGCGGTCACTGGGAAAATTCAGTAATCCTGGTGGTTTGTTTGCACGTTTCCACTGAGTTTAGGTTTGTGCAGATATGCCTTCTAGCTTGGGCTCTTTGGTCCTTGATTGAAGCGGACTTAGCAGACTTGTGAAGCCGTATAGCTCAGTGATTAGAGCCTTGTAAGCTGGCCTTATAAGTGACAGATCCGGTTTGATTCCAGGCAAACCTTGGGCAAGTTTCCTTACTCCACACCCCTAATAATAACCCCTCCAAAAAAATTAATTGGTCATTTCAATCCACGACTCTTTGTGGGACACTGCTGTGAGCAATTGGCTGCCGCGTTTTGCTCACACATACACAGTCAATTTACTTTACAATATATTCTGTGAAGCATTCTTGAGATGACTAGAAAATCTGAAAAGCATTATTATTAAATGCAAGAATTATTCTTATTCTTCTTATTAGAGGGAACCTCAGAGGTATGTATAAAACTTTTAAACAGGATTGAAAAAGTAAACCTGGAACAGTATTTTAGGTTGCACCGAAACAGTAGAACAAGATGACATATGTTAAAGAACAACATCAGGACAGACACCAGGAATTTGTTCTCTCTTCAGAGGATGATTAACGATGGAGCGGGTTGGTTTAGACCAGCAGCTTAATGATGTGATGGAAGGGATGGTTAGGTGGGGTATTCTGAAGAGATGAGATAGGATCAGATGGGCCAAAGGGCTTTCTTTGTCCAAACCAATCTTGTGATCTGTAATCTCATCTCCCCTCCTCTCTGTCAGCAAAGCTGTGTGAATTGTTTTTGCTGTGAGGCAGGCTGTGTTAAAACTGAGGCATTGCCAATGAAATTACATTACATTGTAAAAGGCACACCAGCCTTCAACCTTTGCAGTACATGTCATTGTCATCTCATAGTGTTGTTCAAAATGCTATACAGCTGCAAAATATTACTTTCATATCAAATATGAATAGGCATTAGCCTGGCTTAGTTGGTGGGTTTTGCTGCCAACGATCCAGGTGGTTATTCATGCAATCTCCTCTACCTCTGGACCAAGTGTGAATTTTCTCTCACAAATAGCTACCTGTCATTGACCATGTCCGGTATGACAAGCAACCCCCATTGATAGTCAAAAGCTTGGTTACATAAGAAACACATTTATAATAATAATAATAATTCTTGCATTTGATATAACGCTTTTTCATATCTTATCGACGTCTCGAAGCATTTCACAGAATATACTGTAAAATTAATTGATTGTACAGTTGTGGGCAAAATGTGGCAGCCAATTGCGCACAGCAGCGTCCCACAAACAGTCGTGGATTGAAATTATCAATTTTTTTTTATTTTTTTTTGGAGGGATTATTATTAGGCGTGTGGAGTAAGGAAACTTGCCCAAGGTTTCGCCCTGACCTGCCTGGATTCGCACACAGGTCTCATGCTTGTAAGGCGAGTGCTCTAACCATTGAGCTACAGGATCTCCACATTTGTGTGACAAGGGGTCAAATTAATACAAGTTGAATGTAAACGAGAGCAAGAAAGAAAACATGTGTTTGATAGCATCTTAAACAGCAAAATATCTTGAAATGCTTTGGTGTCATTACCAAATGCAGCACCCAGTAGGCAAGTGTAAAGCAAAGGCAGTCAGCCTTGAAGCGAATGGTAGATTAATTTGGATGACTGCTGGCCAGCGAACTAGCGGGGGTTATCAGGAGCTGAGTGAGTGGGAAGAATCCCTACTCTTGATTTGTAGCTCTGGGTTAGAAATCGCACCCAGAGAGATCAGTGAGAAAGTCTGTCTGTGCAAGATTTGCGTATTCTGCACTGACTCACAATGCCTGAGGTACTCTGATGATGAGATTAGAACAAGTGATTCACTTAAAAACATTACAAATGTTCATCTACCTGCCAGGAACAGACTACACTTTCATGTCCATACAAAGCCTTGCCCCCTCGTATCTCTCCGACCTGCTGTCCCCCTATGAACCTGCCCATCTTCTCCGTACAACGGGCTCTGGGCTGCTTTATGTCCCCCGCCCGACTCACCCTACCATCGGTGGACGGGCTTTCAGCCTCTCTGCCCCCACACTCTGGAACTCCATCCCACAGTTCCTTCACCTTGCTCCCTCCCTCGCTTCCTTCGAGGCCGGTCTCAAGACCCTCTTCTTCGACTGCACCTTCTGCTGTCCTACCAACTTTCTCCCTCTCCTCCTAACTCTCTCCCACCCCTCCCCACTAACCTGCTCCCCTCCCTTGCTCAGATCCCGACCTGACTGTTAGGCGCCTTGGGACATCCTCTCGATGTGAAAGGCATTCTATAAATGTAATTTTGTTGTTGTTGCACAAAGCACACAGCATCTCAGGGCCAGAATGCACAAAATATCCTGATAGTCAGGTGGGAAGCAAACTAAGTGGAACCTTGGGGGCAAAGTACTTTTTGGTAGATGGTGCCACTAAATCGTATTAATGGTGATATAAATGCAAGTGGGGCTTTTAGAGAGGCCGACAGAATTTAGCAATTTGGTACTAGAGAGGCAGGAGTGGTAACAAGCAAAAATATTCTGTGATGTGTTGTGTCGACATCTTTTTAACAGGTTTCAACATGACATGTGTGGCTTGCAGCAGCGCCATTATCGATATCTTGTTCACTTGTCACAAATGGCTGGATCAGCAAATCCATCATGGTTTCAAGCCACAAACATTGCAAATTTAATAAATGGGAATAAACAAAGCGTGTCTTTTTGTCAGGGTTCAAATAAAAACTGAACCTAGTGTAACCTAGTAAATGAGGCCGTGTTGTGTGTTGCTTCAAAAATAGTTCCCATCATGTAATAATAATAGTAATAATCCTTGCATTAGATACAGAGCTTTTCATGTCTTCTAGACGTCTCTATGTAATGACATAGCTATCTGCTGTCCGATTGCCACTCACACTGCTCCACAGAAATCTCTCCTGGTTCTCCTTCTCCAGCCAAGGTGCTAAAGATGCAACAAGATGTTAAAATGGGGCATGCTTAAGCCTGGATCAGCGGGGAGAACTCTCGCTTCTGCGTCAGAAGAATGCAGACTCTTAGAGTGGTTAGTTAGGGTAAACCTCACCTCTGGTAAGGTTCCAACAGCAGCTTTGGAAACATGCCTGTCAGGGAGCCCACCACTAGCAATTGCCTCTTTGGTTAGTTGACCTGTTTCTAGTCAGTGGCTCAGATAATAGTAATGCATTTGGTGGCATCTCAAGCATTCACATGAATTACTGTAAAATGTAGTGACTGTGTATTTTTTTTACAGGCATGCCCTCCAGCCAATTTGTGCACAGTAATCCTTGCAATAATACTTGCATTTGACATAGCACCTTATCTGTTAAGACCACTCAAATTGCTTTACAGAACATATTATAAAGTGAATTGGCTGTGTATTTTTGCAGAGGAAATGTTCCACAGGTACATTGTACATGGACAGTTGGTATTATTTTCAGGAATTTGCTTTATTTTCTTCAAAATCAATGGGACTGGCCAGCTAGTGACACACAGCAACAACTTGCATTTACACAGCTGACAGATTCCCTTCCTCTTTGGTTCCAAGTGGTGGGTGAAAAGTGCTCAGATGCAACCGGGTGAAGGGTACTATGTAAAATAATAATGTGGTCACTCAATCCATGACTGTTTGTCGGTCACTGCTGTGCACAATTGGCTGTCGTGTTTTGTCCACAAAACACTCGGTCATTGCAGGTTACAGTATAAACTCTCTCCTTGTCGGCCTCCCCAGCTCCTCCCGTCACAGGCTGCAGATCATTCAGAACTCTGCAGCTTGTGTACTCTCCCGTACCAGGCTTCGCGACCACATCATTCCCACCCTCACTCATCTCCACTGGCTCCCCATCACCCAGAGGATCGAATTCAAGATCCTTGTCCTCAATTTCAAGGCCGTTCACGGCCTTGCCCCCACCTATCTCGCTGACCTGCTGTCTCCCTATCAGCCTGCCCTCACCCTCCGTTCAGCAGACTCAGGCCTGCTCCACCTTAACCGCCCAACCATCGTAGGCCGGGCTTTCAGTCTCTCAGCTCCCACACTGTGGAACTACATCCCGCAGCCCCTCCACCTCGCTTCCTCTCTTTCCTCCTTCAAGGCCGGTCTCAAGACTTTCCTCTTTGACCGCGCCTTCGGCTGCCCCACTAACTCTTCCCCCTCTCCCATTCTCCTTCCCCTTCCCCTTCCCCCTAACCCCCCCCCCCCCCCCCCCCCGCTCGTGTCCCGACCAGACTGTTCAGCACTTCGGGACGTCCTCCTGACATGAAAGGCGCTATATAAGTGCAATTTTATTGTTGTTGTTGTATTTACAGTCTGAAGCAGTATCTATCCAGCACCTTGGGACGTCCTCCTGACGTGAAAGGCACTATACCAATGTAACTTTGTTGTTGTTGTATTCAGCAAAGCGCTTTGAGCGGTCTCGATGACGTTATAAGACGCTATATCAAGTGCAAGGATCATTATTGTTTATTATTATTGCAGCAGTTAGATGTTGATGACCTGAAGGTAAGGCACTTACCAGTAGCTGATTGTTTTTCTAGCTGCACATTGTTGCCACACAGTTCTGTTGAAGAGAACAACAGCAACATTGTTTCAGGACTCACAAAACCAGATTAAGCCTCAGTACATGCAACACTGTTATTGCTAATAATTCAAGCCAGCTCATAATACTAGCAGAGCGAGGCCTGAGGAGAGAAGAGGAGAGAAGGCCTGAGGAGAGAAGAGGCCTGAGGAGAGAAGTCAGTGTTATGCAGGACTAGGAACCATCAAATCCTACTGCGGGTGTCAAAGCATGCCTGCTGATAACTGATGACTATTTGATTAATACTAAATAACCTAACTGCAAAGCATGTATAATGCCTCCATTTGTACTCTTGGTGATAGCCTCAGGATTGATGGCTTAAAGGAGACATGTGCTCCGAGCATCAGTAATGAACTTTAAACCTGCAGCAAATTCCTTTGTGTACTGAGAATCGCTGCAGCAACTGAAATTGTAAATAACTGTAGAGCACAGAGAGTTGGGTAGCACAGAAAAACAGTAATTTAACACTTGGACCAAATTGAATCCTAATTATTCTATTCTTACAGCAAGTAACTTGATGTTAAGCCTTTGCTGAATTGAAAGTATGGCATTGTTAGGTATTGCCTGATTGATTCTCACTTCTATTATTTGATTGTGCACAGGATATTCCATGCCATAGTGCCAAGGTCTGTGCCTTAGACATAGAATATCCAGATACTGTGTCTCTCTTATAATAATAATATTAATAATAATAATCCTTGCATTTGATAGTGCTTTTCACGTCTTGAAGCACTTTGTAGAATATACTGCATATTTTAGATGAAACACAGCAGCCAGCCAATTGTGCACAGCAATGTCCCACAAATAGTCATGGATTGCAATTACCAATTTCCTTTTGTTTTCTTTCGATGGGTTATTATCAGGCGTGTGGAGTAAGGAAACTTGCCCAAGGTTTCAGCCCTGCCTGGAATCGAACCCAGGTCCCTACTTCAAATGCAAGAATTATAATTATTTGTTAAATTCGACAAAGAATGTGTGAGGATATTGCTCTTTCTTCTGCACATCTCAAAGGCTAATAAGAGAATTTTAAACAGGATTATCAGAATGAGACTCTCCAAGCCCATTTTTAAAATCCAAATGAGCTAAATTACAAGTATTCATTCCACAATAACCTACAAAATGGGCTTTATCTTTACAAGTGGAGTGTGTGGCTTAAAATGTAAATGAAGCCTTAGAAAATTAATTGGGCAATTCATTTGGAGAGACTGATATCGCAAGTAACACAGCCACACATTTTGCACTAAGGTAATATCCTGAGGACTGTTTTACAATTTATTATCTTTATATCTATACTGCATATGAAAAGAGTGTAAGCTGACTAACCTCAGTCATTGGTTGGAAGCACTTCTGCCTTGGAGTCTGCACGGTTTGATTTCAAGCCCCATGTCAGTGATTTTTTTAGTTCAAAATCGAGGCTAACATTCCATTACAATGCTGCGGAGTGATGTAATGTGCCAAGATTTAGACTGAGGGCAAGTTAAAGTTCCCATCTGCTTGGTTCAGATAGACGTTAACTATCCTGTGACACTGTCTGAAAAGAGAAGGGTGTTTCCCCATGTGTCCTGGACAACAATTCACTCCAAGTAAAATCAATTTCATTCTCTTCATAGCTATTTGTGGACTAATAATAATAATAATTATAATATTCCTCGCATTTGATATAGAACTTTTCACGTCTTCTAGACGTCTCCGGCACTTCATAGAATATACTGTAAAGTGAATTGACTGTATATTTGTGGGCGAAACGCAGCAGCCAATTGCGCACAGTCCCACAGTCATGGATTGAGATGATAATTTAAAAAAAAAATGTTGAGGGATTATTATCAGGAATGTGGAGTAAGGAAACTTGTCCAAGGTTTCGCCCTCCCAGGAATCGAACCCAGGTCTTCCACTTGCAAAGCAAGTGTTCTAAGCACTGAGCTACAGGACTCCACAATTGCTGTGTGCAAATTGGTTGCTGCTCTCACCTTCAAATTATGCAGTCACTACATTTTACAATGAAGCACTTCATCAAATGCAGGAATTATTTGTTATTGGTAATGATTTCAATGTTATCATGTACATGTTATAAAATTTACATCAAATGCCCAGCCTCGTGGCCAGACTGGTACCATTTAAAGGATATGGAAAAATTTAGCAGATGGATCAAGAAATGACAGATGGATTTTAATATGGATAAATGTATGGTTACGCACATTAGTGGGGGGTTGGGAGGGGGGTAGATGTGAAGCAGTACAGAATGCAAGCGTGTCCATTAGCAAAAATAGTAAAAGGATAAAGATTTAGCTATGATTACTGAGCATTTGCAGAAAGCATCCAATGAATAGGAGGCTGTTATCAACAAGAGTAATCAAGTACTGTACTTGGATGATTCTAGTGGGTATTTAGTTGCAAGTCAAATCAGGTTATTTTAACTCTGTTTATTACCAGTGAAGCTTGTTTTGATTCTTTTTCAGTCAGATGCATATAATGATGACCTATTTTGAAATACATTGGACTTATGAATAAAAAGAGCAAAGCTTGCATTTATACAGTACCCTCAATGCAGAACTGTGTCTCGGAGCGCAGTGAAAGAAAAGAACATTGGATTTGCAGAAGTGCCTCTGAGGCAAATTGTGGTGAAATTATGCCTTGGACTCATTATAAATTGCCTGTTAAGTAGGGAATCCCATATACTTTCAGATACCCAGGGTAATGGATCAGGAGGGCATATGGTTTACGGTTTGCAAACGGCAATTCCAGGTCAGACACCAGGAAATATCTTTTTACACAGAGAATAATTACTAACCGGAACAGGATTCCCAAGAAAGTTGGTTGAGGCCAGGATGCCGGACTGGTTCAAGAATTATCTTGAAGTTGTGATGAGAGGATGGGAGGTTGGGTGGAGTCTGGAAGGGTGACATCAAATTCTGCAGTGTGCAAATTGAGCCCAGAATCTACCTGCAAATGCAAATTCCCGATACTCCACAGTAAAGTGATCAGAAACACCTTGTGCCATTTTGAAGTGCAAGAAAGCATCAAATGCAATGATTATTACAGCTAATGGCTCTTTATCCAAATCTCTATTGTAAACTTGTGGAGTGAAATCCTGTAGTTCAGTGGTTAGAGCACTCGCCTTGCAAGTGAGGGACCTGGGTTTGATTCCCGGGAGGAAAAAACGTTGAGTAAATAAGTAAGTAAGTAAGTAAGAACACAATTGTTAGTCGATTGGCGGATCGCTTTTCCGGGGGTAATAATTCCTTTAGAAAAAATTGGCCACTTCAATCCATGATTGTTTGTGGGACACTGCGGTGGGCAATTGGCTGCTGCGTTTCGCCCACAAAGTATACAGTCAATTCACCTTGCAATATATTGTGTGCAGTACCTTAAGACTTCTCGAAAACGTGATAAGCCACCATGTGAAATGCAAGGCTGATTATTATATGATTATATTGTGCTCTATGAGCCCACTGTTCCGACCTAAGATCTCCAGGGAGCTAAGGTTGGCGTGACACAATGAGATTCCCGACTGAAACAATTTACTTCTCATTGTGATGCGCTTTCGCCAGCAGCGAGATGCTAATAAACTATACAAGTGGCATTTCTCCAGCCCCACTTGAGGGTAAAGTGTCGGAGAGTTCTACTGTGGCTGGTTCCTCAACCCACTTCGTAGTTGCTACCTGTGTGAACCTACGGGAATCCTGTGGGAATGATTATCAAATCGCATTTGCCCCCAGGCAATACTCTGAAGTTTGGAGACTGTGCAAAATCAAGTTTTGTGCTGGACACCGAGAATCTGGAACCGCATCATAATAGTAATGTTTATTCCCAGAACAGTTCAAACCAGTCAGGGCAGAGCTAAGTAATTATCTGTATGTATATGCACCCAACGAGAGGGCCGGGGGTGGGGGGGGGGGGAACACAGTGTGTGTGTGTGGGTGTGTGTGTGGGTGAGAGAGTGTGTGTGTGTGAGCAAGCTGTAATGTCCTGCATGTTAGTACAGCTTTAAAAGCATTCCAAAGCTTAGTCTTAATATAAAAATGGTATTGATCACTTTGCACAGAGATTGTAAACTAAATAATAATTCTTGCATTTACCACAACAACAACATGATTACACCTGTATAGAGCCTTTCACTTCAGGACGGCGTCACAAGGTGCTGGACAGTCATTGTTTCAGATCGAGCTGGTGTCGGGGATGGGGAGGGGTAGAGGGAAAGGGTGGGATTTGGGGTGACCGATGGGACCATCGAATAGGAAGGTCTTGAGGCGGAATGTGAAGGAGGCTAGGGAGGGTACGAGGGCATGGAGGGCTGTGAAAATGAGGACCAGGATCTTGAATTGAATCCTCTGGGTAATAGGGAGCCAATGGAGTTGGGTGAGGATGGTGGAGATGGGGTCACGAAGCTTGGAGTGGTTTTAATGTTGGGAGGACACCTCAAAGCACTTCACAGGACTTAGTTATGGAGCGCAGCAGCGTCAATTGATATACACACTCTGAATGAGGGTCCAGGAGATTTACAGGGTAGTGTCAGCACTCCCATGGCTGCTCTGCATTGATCTGCTATACAGTACTTCACTTCTGTTCATAAAGAACCTTTAATCTGAAAGCCTTCAAGCATCGGACTCTGGTAACAGCGGATACCAGCCTGGGATCCTCTTTAAAGCTGAGAGTTTTTTTAAAAAAGAAACAAAAGCTCTCGTATAAAATTAATTCGTTGTTTTGGTTCACATCAGTCAAAGAAAAAACGAGTGTGAAACCTTTACAGATTTCTGCCTGTGGGGACATTTTCCTGAATATAGGAAAATGTCTATTCTTGTGGATTACAATTGTCTTTGTAGTGGATATCAGATCAAAACTTCCTATTGTTTTCCACAGTGCCAGCACCCGTGTCCAGAGCCTATTAATCTAATGAGCTGAGAACTTAGTGTGTAACCAGAGGGGAGCTTTATTGTTAAACAGGAATGAGTTTTGCCTTAAGCAATGCCAGAAGCATTTGTTTGCACAGTTTTGTTCTCAGGCCTCATGTCGAAAAAAAATTCTATTCAGTGTCGGTCAGACAGAGTTCTGATGGATTCTGCCAATCACAGACTGTAGGTATGATTTTTGAATCACTTCTCCATTACAAAAGAAATAGGTTTGGTCTGCGAATTGCCCACAGCGAGGACAAAATAAAAGGCTTTGTTTTTTTTTAGCAATTCATTTACCATGCCGATAAGTGACACCAGGAACAGCTATGCGTTTTCAGGTATTTTTGGTCAGTCATGTCTCTGTCACTCAAAGAAACCCACCAACAGACTTAAGATTCTCCAAACTGAACTACATATAACACCAATTTACATTCAATCTGTGGAGTCCTGCAGCTCAGTGGTTAGAGCATTCACCTTGCAGGGAAGAAGACCTGGGTTCAATTCACAGGCAGGGTGAAATGTTAGGCACGTTTTGTTACTCCACACACCTCTATTTACCTAGCAGTGGGTAGGAACCCGGTTGTAGTCGAATAGCAGATCACTTTTCCGGGGGTAATTATCCCTTCAAAATATTAACTTTGTCACTCAATGCATGACTGTTTGTGGGACTGTGAGATGTGCGGTTGGCTGCCGCATTTCTACCATAAAATATACAATGAATTCACTTTACAATATATCGCTTTGAGACGTCTCGACAATACAATGAGGCACTATATCAAGGTGGTGGGGGGTGGGTGGGAGGGCGGGGTGGGATGGGGGTGTGGCTGAGAGGGGAGGTGAGAGGAGTTGTCAAAGAGGTAGTATTTAGGCAGGATTTACAGAGGGTGAATTCTGTTTGAATTCCTGATCTATGGGAACTGCACTTTAGATGGAGATTTAATCAAACAATTGTTACCGGAAGGAGTTCCCATGTGCAGAACTCAGATTTCTTATCAGACAGTATTAAATACATTGCAATTGAGATGCCATTATTCCAATCTTGAACGTCGATAAGGCTGATGAAGCATCCTCTTATGTTATGTTTTCTTCCGCAGGAAGGCCAGTTTGTCGCAACTTCAACTTGGTTTATTGCTAAAAAAAAACTTTGATTTTCTTCTTAATGTTGCATGTTTATAATGTGATTTTCGATTCCAAGACTGAATGAATAGTTTGCTAATGTAGGGATTGCTGTGTGAGGAACCAAAGTGTCCATGCCTATGCAATAAGTTTGGGTCCTTTGGTATTGTGTGCATGTTTCAGGATATTTTGACTCACTCATTGTCCAAGTTGTCTTTAGCTTTGGGCTGAGGTTAAAATGTCTGATTCAGTCATGTGAGGTGTTGCTGGAACTACATGGCACAGTAGGTTTGCACACTTTCTTTTCATCTCTCCAATACAGATTATTAGTATGTCTCTGTTAGCTGTAAGAGCCCTGTGTCAAATGAGTTAAAATGTCGGATTCAGTCTGATTCAGTCCCTGGAGGCAATGAGTTAAGAGCAGAGCCACTAGTATGACCCACATATTAGTGGGATGAGCTATCAGGAACAATTGGGTATCTAGAGCTGCCACCCTTGGAAGAAGACATATCATAGGGAGGGATCATATAAAGGTACACTGGAACAGGTTCAGATTCAGGGCTTCAGGGCGATCTTAGAACAGACTAGAAAGTATTTGTTTACATAGAGCAAAATCCATAGCCATAATGAGTTAAAAACATAGAATGATTAAAACCAAGCTACCGATTTAAGAAGTGGCTCGTTGTTGTAATGGCAAATGGTGAAACAGATATAATAATAATAATCCTTGCATTTGATATAGCGCTTTTCACATCTTATTGATGTCTCAAAGCGCTTCACAGAATATACTGTAAAGTGAATTGACTATATTTATGGGTGAAACGCAGCAGCCAATTGCGCACAGCAGTGTCCCCACAAACAGTCGTGGATTGAAATTACCAATTTTTATTATTGTGGGTTTTTTGGACAGATTATTATTAGGTGTGTGGGTCGAGTAAGGAAACTTGCCCAAAGTTTCGCCCTGACCTGACTGGATTCGAACACAGGTCTCATGCTTTTAAGGCGTGTGCTCTAATCACTGAGCTACAGGAGCTCCTCCCTATTGGGGTTCAGGGGTGTTGTTGGGCCGCAGAAAGAGGATCTTGCCATTTGAAACCTGACCTAAGTGAGAACGTGAACATGTGACTCATCTAGTACTAATGTACTAGAAGAAATGTACTTTAACCAAACTGCAGGATTCAGAGGCCCCCTATGAATAGCCTCCCACTTACATTTGAAATTGTTACACAGTTACACATGAAATGGGCTTGGTTTGCTGCAAGCTTCTCACCGCGTGATGAACTCATTTATAACAAAGGACTGGGTTGTCAGTTGTGTGCTGACAAGCGACAATAGGACATGCCACCAGTTTGCACTTAGTCCCTACATGTTGCAACATACAACATTTGGTGATCAATGTACAGACTATTGTTCGATTGGATTTCTTTGCGGGGGGAAAAAGAGAGGAAATTGTGTCATCCTCTCTTGAAAAGAGTTGGGAGTAAGTTGAGAAATCGCAGGGGAACTTGTATAGATTTGTCAAGTGAATAACAAAGCAGAAATGCCCGTGACTTTTCACTTTCACAAAGGTAACCAAAAGGGTGGTGTCAGCTGAGTCTTTGCAGGAGCTTTTTTGGTTTGTCGTCAAATACTCCAAGCGTGAGTAAATGTTTCTGGTTCAGGAAGTTGAGGGAGGAGAATGATGGGTGCACATAAGCACATTATTGCATCGTAATGGAATTTGAGCCCAATGACAATTTAATCTCAGGATTTAAGACACTTTCAGATAGGCTGATAAACTGGCAAAGAGTACAATGCAGATGCCCATTTAAAACACCCACTAGCAAAAAGGACAGGAATATAATAAGGCATTGGACATCACAAAGGTGGTGTTGTTGTTATTATTGGTTTTATTGTATTTGATACCTACAGAGTTATATTCAGTCATCTATCTTGTTCAGGTTTTACCTGCAAGCTATGATTTGGTTAAGAAGACCTTGATTTTACATTTTTAGCACAGTGGCATGCACACGTGTATGGGATTGAACCTGCATCATTTTGTGACTGGATTTCTTATGACTGATATTCTCGCTGACCTGGAGAACTGCATCCAGATGTATGCTGCAGCAGAGAGGCATTTGCGTAGTTTGGGTGACATATTTCTGACTACCAGAAGAGATCCTTATTTGTGCAATTTCTTATTAAGAAATCCAATTAAGAAATATTGCATCTTACAGCCCATTAGATCTCACTCTGCATTAAATTGTCTCCTCCTCCAGTTTCACAGATTTTTTCTTCTCTGGCATGCAAAACACAGGAGAAATAAAACCATGCTTAACAATTTTAAGTTGCTTAAAAAACATTTTTGTGACTGCTTTATCAAATGTGCTGGATAAATTGTTTCAAATGTTTCTCCTACCTCATCTGTAGGGGTACCTCCATCTCAAAGTCCCTACAAGTCGTTACACCCCTCCTCACATTCAAAGCTCATCTTCAGTCATCCCTTCACCCCTTCTCACCCTGTTCAGATCCTTCCCCACACTTTCAACTCTGATATCCAACCAGCCATGAATCCAAGTATGCCAAGTTCAAGCTTTTCATCCTAACCTTTAAATTCGTCAATGATTTTTCCTTCACCTTATCTCTGCAACCTTCTCAAACTGTACAAACCTAACCATTCTCTCTACTCAGCAGGCACCAGCCTGCTTCACATGCCCCTCTCTCCCCACCCCACCATTAGCAGTTAGCCTTTCAGTGAATCTGTCCCACTTTCTGTAATTCTATCCCTGAATCCCTAAGACTTGTCCCTTCCCAGGCCTCCTCCAAGAGCTGCCTAAAGATTTCCTCTTTGACATGCCTTTGCTCAAATGCTTCCTCCCTCTCCTCCCAAGCACCCTTAACCTCTACACTCCTTGTCTTCCACCCCCAGCTCAGAGGCAAACTCCACACTATCCAGAGCCTTGAGACATCCTCCCGTTGTGAAAGCGCTATGTAAATATAACTTGTATTGCATGTATCCTTTCAGAATTAAACCCACAAGTTGCCATTGAAGGTTGCAGATATTGCTATGTACACATTGGCTGCTGAGTTTGCCTACAAAATGTAGTGCTGAGAGACGTTTCAACAATGTGGATAATGTACTACATCAAATCATGGAGTATTACTCTAATGTATGGAACTACAGAATGGTGCATCAACAGTTGTCAAGGCTTGTAAAAGCTAGCTTCAAAAATAAACAAAGACTCCAGGGATATCACTCAGCAGGTGTGGATGACAATTGGTTTGAGGTGCTGACCTGTTCGCTCAGTGACGTACTGACAGATTGAGTGGAAAGCACGCAGGGAGTCAGAGAATCCAGACAGGCGTGCAAGGAAGTCGATATAGATCCCCTGCTGGAGACGCCTGGTTCCCTGTAATTTTACAGCCAATACAGTGACTGTTTAAATTGGTGTCTGTCTCCACTCGTCACTTCAATTCCTGTTCGAAATGTCTCCAAATCCCACAGTTTACTCTGCGCAAGCAGCCCTTTGCACAAGACTTGGTTTGAGAGCCAGTTTCAATGTAATCAGTATTATTTTTCTTCAGTATCTGTTCCTTCATGTGGATGAGAAAAATCTTTTAAATGTGACTCAACAGGAGAGCAGTAACGTCAGAGACTCATTCTTATTTCCTTTGTTTGCCTCATTATGTTGCTTCCTTCACATGCAGAGAATTGATGAGCAGGAGCCTTGAAATGTTCCCATCCATGGAAGAAGGAAACGTGATGCAGACACGTCTGAACCTTTCTCCAGGACCTGTGAGACTTGGAGACTTTATTACTGTTTCGAAGAAGCAATGTCCCTTACCAATGATAAATGTTTTGAATCAGGAATCATCCGACCGGAGATCTCTATCATCCCAGGCTGATCATTGCCAGACACAGCACTTTGGCACCAGACATCGAACCTCTAATGCACTGCGCTGCAGAGTGGTATTAGGGCTTGGATCCAAGCATTATGAATTCTTAAGTCATTTCCAAAATCAGACATACTGTCTGTGAGGAGGTGTGAAGAGGAGGCCAGGCACTGCTGCTTTTTGGAGCTTTCCAGAGAAAAGCTGGAGAATTACAGTCATTGGGGCAGCAAATCATCCCACTCAGCCTCTTTTAACCCTCCTAGCCAAAGCCATAATGAGTAAGGTGGTTCTAGCTGGATAAGTAGTGGGAAAACTTGCCAGGCAGAGATCAATTGCAAAGGTGTACTGTTTTAGATAGACATCAGCAGTACCCCCAATGTACACTCTTGGGTCCCCAAGCTTTGACTCTTGCCAACCTGTACCTAATACTTTCCAGAATTAGTATACGTCACTCCACGGAGAGAGAGAGAGTGCATCCATTCCAACAATCTTTGTCCTTTCTGTGTGTAGGTGGGATGCATAGATTGGTTTGGATACTAACTTAGGTTGCTCGTTCGACCTCTTGATGACCTTATGAACAGGTTAGTTGGGAAGAAATTCCACCTGGCTCTAGAGTTACTTAATTGAGATAGCATTTCAGAGCTGTGTAACAGAATTTGGAAAATTCTTAAATGCAACCTCGGTTTTTGAAGCCACTTTTCTTTAGATTTTAATTTAGGAATGACAAAAAAAGTGGCTTCAGACCTAAGACTGGATTCAATGATTTGTCAAATTCTAGGCACTCTGACAAGCTGCAGAAATTGAGTTAATTTGGATCCAGGTGGAATTTTCTCCATGCTGAATGGAATTGATTTAAAATTGCAAAGGTGCATTTCAATCAGGAAGTGTGGCTGAGAAATTAAATTCTACTCAGAAAAATTAGCCTATCTTTTGCTTTGTTTAAGTTTATTTGTAAAGTTAACAGTGACGTTCAAATCATTTGGAGCAGAATTTGTTTTAAACAGGTTGTGTGTTCCTCACAGATTTTACTTTTTAGTACCGTTTTTGAAATACAAAGCAATTGAAATGGACTCACGGGAATAAATCATTTGGAACAAACCTAGTGTCATAGGATGTTGCTCTCCTCCCTTTACTTTCATTTTTTTGTCTCTGAGTTAGATTTGCCAGTCTCATTCGTTGTTCTTGGTTTGAGGAGTGACAGAGTTCCTTGCAAATTCTGGGGGACAGGTGGGGTGGGTGGGGTGGAACATGTATGAGCCAGGGTCAGACAGTTTCCACTGTAGGATCCAACTGTGATCTAGTAGTTAAATTACCCCCTAAGTGAGACCACACCCACATGGGCTCAGAAGATTTCAGGATCAATGCCCAGTAAGTGCTATTTCTGTTGACCTCTGTTTGGACTATGATCAGATCTCCATGTATTTGATCTCAGTGTCATTTTGCTAGGGAGTAAAACACCTGTGAGAGAGTTGCTATTTCTGTTTGCTATTTCCCTCCAGTATTTCCTCCCCACTGGAGCATACATGTATATGAACGTTGGATCCGGATACAATTGTTTCAGATGCCCTTGATGGTCAAATGGGTGTCTGACATGTATGGTTTGGGTCTATATGCAAAGCATGACAGCTTTTTGCAAGATACCAGAATGCTGTGATATTTTGGCATAAATCACTGTTGACCAGTATGAGGTGGGGAGATTAAACAATGGTTAATGGATGGGCCTTAGTGTGAGATTAATAAATCTTAAAAGAGAATATAAATTCAAAGCAATATTGATTCTGACAGAGCAATTATTTGGGTCATAAGTGTATGAAACGTGGAGATTAGCAATTAGTGAATCCTGAAGGAGTGTTGTCCAACCCTCTGATGTTACACTCGGAAGCTGACTTCATGGAAGACAGAGTTGGGTTTTTTGTGCATCGCAGCAATTCACAGCAAAGTAAATTGATGGTATTTTGTGGGCAAACAAAGTATAATTGTTGTTATATTTTATACATAAAAATTTAAGTGTGGTTAAAAAAAGGTAATTTTCCCTGTGGTGTGATTTGGCTTTTAATTTATATTCTCTTTAAGTGCTCTAAGATGCCGTGTGGCGTGAAGGGCGCTATATAAATTAAAATTGTTGTTGGCTTCCTAATTTACTCTAGAGTTCCAGAGGGCAATCTAGACATTGGCTGGTTGTAAATCCTTTTTTTTTAGCTACTATTGAATTTAACACAGCAATGAGGATTACCTTTGTTGGAAGACCTTTGGCGAGCAGTACACACATCTTATTCTTTACTTGTCAGTAAGTCTGCGGGTACCTCCTGTGGTGTGAACTTTTAAGGCAATTCCGACCTGCTTACCATCACTGGTCATAATGCATACCAGTGAGAGGGGAATGATTCACAATATGTGAAGTAGGCTGCCTCACAGATTAGTTATTGGTTATATTGATTGAAGGTTAAAAGAATAATACTCCTCATGGATACATGGAACTCTTAACCATGGTGATGGGTTTCTGCATGTGTCAGATATTCAGTTGACCCCAAAATATTTGCTATCTACTGCACCCTTGTTCCCCAGACCGTTACCAACTCCAGCCTGCTTCATGCCCCCCTCCTGTTCTGTCTGCTTTGCCCCGCCATCAACAGGCAAACATTCAGCCACTTCAGCCCCACCCTCTAGAATTCTGTCCCAAAAATCCTCCTCCATCTCGCCCTTTCCCTATTTGCTTTCCAATTCTGTCTGAAGCTCAACCTCTGTGATCGCTCTTTCAACCATCACTTTCCCTTCCCCTCAACCCACATCATTTCTTACCTCTCATCCAGCTTGGGCTCCCTCTAGGCTCTTGTAAAGCACTTTGAGATGTCCTCCCAATGTGAAAGATTCTACATAAAAACAGCAAAAATAATAATGATCCTTGCATTTCATAATGTAACTTATCACATTGTTGAGATGTCTTAAATTACGTCACAGTAATTCACAACAAAGTGAATTGACAGTATTTTGTGGGCCAACATTAGGAAAGTATAACTGTTGTTATATTTTATACATAAAGATATATAAATGTGGTTAAAAGAAGGTAATTTTCCCTGTGATGTGCTTTGGCTTTCTAATTTACACCATCATATCATGATTTGGTGTTTGAAGAAGAGGTGAGAGTCTCTGTTCCTGCAGACATTTACAATATTTATTTTCCCCACGCTCGCAGTACACTGGTCTCCAGGGTCTTAAGAGTGAGAACAAAAAGAACTGTCTGTGGCAACAAAGAGACTCTCACCTCTTTTAGCTACTAAGGTGCAGGCCCTGCTTATGCTTGTATTAAAGCCATAAATTTCTGTAGATATGAACTGGTCACTGTTCCCCGGACCATATCTATGTGACATGTCGTCAGTCAGTCACAGCATTAGAGTCGAGCCAATTAAAAACCAAAAATGAGTGTAATTCAGCTAACAAGACTCTTACATACAAATCTTCAGATAAGGAATGAGCATTGCTAGGCTAATTTGACTTTTCTCATCCTCACTATTCTTCCGTATTTCAGCATATTAAAGCATTCTGAAAAGTCATCTTAGGTCACCCGAGGAATGAAGGTTTGCCAATTATATATAAGAAATAAAAAGCCCAATATATTCTTCAGATTAAATTTTTTTGACTGTCGTCCGTCCATGCCACTCGAGTGATATTTTCTTTGTGTGTTTCAAAGCAGGGAATCATTGAGATCCTCAGGTTATTTCACAAATTGCAATCGTTGGTTCACTTAGGCACTTTATGAATGCCACCAGAACCGTTTGATGTATGATTGCCATGTATATAGTGTGCATTTATACTGGAATCTATTTTCAAATTATACTGTATCTTAATAAACCTGTAGTAGTAACAGGAGTGGGGGGAAGGGGGTTGTTGGCAGGGGGTTCCTTCTGGAGATACAATCTCCGGAAACTGACAGTTCAAATTAAATCTAAGTCACGTTGTGGTTTCCAATTACATCTCAAATTGGTTTATATGTGGAAATGCTGATTCTCAGAATTTTTTTTCTCTCCATCAACTGAGGGGTTCCCCGGGGCTCTGTACTGTCTTTTGCTCTGTTCTATTTCCACATCAGTGACTTCCTCCTCTCATCATCCCCACTTTATCCACTCTTCTGCTGATGATTCGTCTCTGTATCCGTCAGTGACCTTCAGATTGCATTGTCTCAGCACCCGTGACCTTCATTCTTCTCTCAGTGCATTTGGTTGAATCAATAAAATCCTTGATGTCCTTTGTGCCTTTCGATAGGGGTAATGAAAATTGTGCTTATTTAAATGCTTCGAAGGCAGAATTCATGACTTTCATCAGCCTGGGTAACGGCTCTTACCTTTAACGCTTTCATTGTGCTTACACTGCAATTTTCAAGGTTAAATTTGTTGCTATATTCTGGAAGATGTGCACTTGAAACCTGTGAAGCAACACCTCAATAGTGCTGGAGGAACACTTCAGTTCCTCGCCATCCTGCAATATAAACACAGCCGGTGGAAATCGATTTGAACTAATGTGTGGAGTAATGTAGCTCAGTGGTTAGAGCATTCGCCTTGTATGCATTCATACATCATACCTCCCAGCTCGATTATGCAAATACCTTGCTGGTTGGCCTTCCCAATTCCTCACTCCACAGGCTGCAGATAATCCAGAATTTAGCGGCCCATGTCCTCTACCGTTCCAAACTCCGTGATCTCATCTCTCCCATCCTTGTCCGACTCCGTTGGCTCCCCATCATCCAGAGGATCAAATTCAAGATCCTGATCCTCACATTTAAAGCCCTTCACAACCTCGCCTCACCCTACATTCGTGACCTCCTATCCCCTTACCAACCTGCCCGCCCCCTTCGTTCAGCAGGGACTTGCCTGCTCCATGTCCCTCGACCCACCCACCCAACAAATGGTGGGCAAGCCTTCAGTCACTCTACCCCCAACCTCTGGAATTCCATCCTGAAGTCCATCTGCTTCGCCTCCTCCCTAGCCTCCTTCAAGTCTCGCTTCAAAACTCTCCTCTTCGGTGGACCCATCAGCAACTCCTGCCGCCCTCCCCCCACCCCACCCCCTTTCCTCAGCTCGGGTCTGAATCAATAACTGTCCAGCGCCTTGGGACATCCTCCTGACGTGAAAGGCGTTATACAAATGTAATTTAGTTGTTGTTGTGAGCAAGCGACCTGGGTTAAATTCTCGGCAGGCCAAAACTTTGGGTAAGTTTCCTTGCGCCACATACCTGATAATAATCCCTCAAGATAAAAACAATAATAATTTGGTCACATAATCCATGACTCAATCTATGATTGCGTCGGCATCCATGGATTTCACACTCCACTTTCACACTCTCCTGATGCTTGGCCAAAAACCGCCCAGGTAAAATAGATAATTCACTTCATCGGAGTGTAATCGGGGTGTGGCAATATACAAATTGACAGCTTCATTTGCCTACATTATATACAGTAAAAGCCCATTTATCTGTGACCCGATCAACCGTAACTTCTGTATAACCGGCACCTCAAAAAAAAGGTCTCATTCGAATAACCAGATCTTATCCGGCACAATCGCGGTGGCGCATTTAATGAGTCGATTGTCGCAGGAGAGTACAGTATAATTAGTCCTGAATGCTTCTGGTAGTCGCACTTCCGATTTTTCATCTTAAAGCGGCACTGTTTTTCCTCTCCTTTTTCTCTCTCCCTCTTTTTCTTTTTCTTTCTCTCGCTCCCTCTCCTTCCTTCATCTCTATCTCTACCTTTCTATCTCCTTCCTTTTCTTTCTTTCCCTCTCTCTCTGATGGATACTACATTGCCTGTGTAGCCTAGTGGGTTTCTACACTGTTTGGTGGGGAGTGGGGTGGGAGAAGGAGAGGGTGGGGGGTGGGGAAGTGAGGGAAAGAGGGGTGGGAGAAAGACAGGAGTGGGAGGGGGAGAGAGGTGGGGAAAAGGAAGGGAGAGAGAGGGGGTGAGTGGGGGTGAGTTACTTAATTTAGATGGAAAATGAGAGGAGTGGAGGAGGGTTGGGTTTGGAGCCATTGAGATGCCAGACTGAGGGAGGGAGAGAAAGAAAAAATAAGACAGTACCGCTTTAAGACACTACAGTCTGCCGTTGTAGAAGTTTGTTTTGTGATTGTGTGCTGTGTTTATAGACTGTAATCGATATTTATTGCTTTATTGGTAAGTATCCATGCAATATTCTGTTATTATTTAGTCTATTATTAATATGGTATGTTTAAAAAAAAGCTAATTTTTTTGTGTTGGGTTTTCGGCAGCTGGCCGCCCGAATATCTGGCATGGGGTTTAACTAGCATTGGCCAGGTCTTGAGGGTGCCAGATAATCGGGCTTTTACTGTACATATATTCACAGAATACATAGTTTATTCTGTGATATGCTTTGAAATGTCTACCCGACATGAAAGGTGATGTTAAAGACTTGATATCTAAACCGCAGATTAGTACTTCATCTTGATTTATCCTATTTCCATTTCTTGTCTTTCTCAACTTGCTGTACTATATGCTGGCTTTCTCCAAAGGTTTCTCTAGAAAATCTTGGGGTGTGGATAGTCCTGGAATGGGTCAGCATATTAGATTTCACGATTGTTGTATCTCCTGTATACGCAATAGCTTTGCAATGTCAAAGTTCTACAGGATTGGCAGGTAATTAATTTGTACTGTAGCCATGTTTGCTTTCCAGTTTGTTGTTCATTTCAGCGCTATTCTTTCGGAAAATCTGGCTCAGGAGCAGAAAATCCCAGGCCTCGGGTGAAAGCAGAAGAATGGTAGATCTGTGGATAAAAATGTTTGCTGAGCAAATTAATGTGAATGTTTGCATTAATTTCTGATGCAAACATCAAACAATGATGTGGCTGGCTGCCTGTAAATGTAGCAGATTGTATTAAATGGCCATGATCCCATTTCTTCTCCTTTTAAGTGTGTTGCACGTTTTCTTCCGTGTCTGACAGATCTCATCATGGATAGGAAAGATGCTGGATGAATCATGGCATCTAATGTCAGTTGTCTTTCACTGAAGAACATTGTTTTGCACTTGCAGTGCCACAGGGGAGCAGTGGCTGGTTGAATAAAAGCACAAAAAAGACTAACTATGAAGTTTTCTGAGAGATTCTCCGAAGACTTGATTTCATTGTTCGTGAGGCATGGATGATTAATGGTGATAGGGTGTCAGTTGCATCAGAGTTTGAAAAGGGAAGGTATCATGGGTATCAATCCCCCAAATGCAACCAATCGGAATATAGGAAGTGCAGGAGAGAACTAAAAAAGGAAGTTAGAGGGGCAAAAAGACTGCATGAGAAACAATTAGCAGGTAACATTAAAGGGAATCCTGAGGTATTTTACTAACATATTAAGGGTAAAAGATTGGTCAAGGGTAGAGTGGGGCCAATAAGTGACCAGGGAGGAAATCTTAGAACATAAGAACATAAGAATTAGGAGCAGGAGTAGGCCATTCGGCCCTTCGAGCCTGCTCCGCCATTCAATAAGATCATGGCTGATCTTCTCACCTAACTCTAATTACCTGCCCTATCCCCATATCCCCTAATCCCTCTATTTTTCACAAATCTATCAGTCTCAGCCTTGAAAATGTTCAAGGACTGAGCATCTACAGCCTTCTGGTAGTGAATTCCATAAATTCACTACCCTCTGAGTGAAGGAATGTTTCCTCAACTCTGTTCTAAAAGGCTGACCCTTAATTTTAAGACTGTGATTCCTGGTTATAGATTCTCCTACCAGGGGAAACAGTCCCTCAGTGTCTACTTTATCCACCCCTTTAAGAATTTTATATGTTTCAATAAGATCCCCCCTAATTCTTCTGTACTCTAGAGAATACAGCCCTAGTTTATTCAACCTATCCTCAAATCTTATTGTGGTGGAAGAAGTCATGGCTGATGTACTGAATTAGTACTTTGCCTCTGTCTTCACAAGAGAAGAAGATGCAGCCAATGTCACAGTATTGGAGGAGAGTGTAGTAGAAATGGATAAGATAAGCATAACCAGAGAGGAAGTACTAAAAAGGTTGACGGCACTCAAGGTAGATAAGTCGCCCGGTCCGGATGGGATGCATCCTAGGTTACTAAGGGAAGTACGGGAGCAAATAGCAGAGACTCTGGCCACAATCTTTCAATCTTCATTGGACACAGGGGTGGTTCCAGAGGACTGGAGGGTTGCTAATGTTACTCCCCTGTACAGAACGGGGCAGAAGGACAAACCTGGGAACTACGGGCCAGTCAGTCTAACGTCTGTAGTGGGCAAACTTCTAGAGTCTATAATCAGGGACAAGATAGATCTTCACTTAGAAAAAATATAGGCTGATAAAGGACAGCCAGCATGGATTTGTTAAAGGCAAATCTTGACTTACAAATCTGATAGAATTTTTCAACCATGTAGTAGAATGGGTGGATGAGGGCAGCGCGGTTGATGTAGTTTATATGGACTTTCAAAAGGCATTTGACAAAGTGCTGCATGAGAGGCCTATTAGGAAAATAGAGGCTCACGGCGTTAAAGGGACAGTGGTTGCGTGGATCCACAACTGGCTGCGAGACAGAAAGCAGAGAGTTGTGGTGAGTGGCTGCTTTTCAGACTCGAGGGAAGTGTGCAGTGGCGTCCCCTAAGGATCAGTTTTAGGACCACTGCTCTTTTTATTATACATTAATGATTTGGATTTGGGTTTCGGGAGTACAGTTTCCAAATTTGCAGATGATACTAAGTTAGAGAGAATAGTAAATAGTGAGGAGGATAGTAGCCATCTGCAAAAGGATATAGATAAAATGGTAAAATGGGCAGACACATGGCAGATGAAGTTTAATACAGAGAAGTGTGATACATTTGGGAGAAGAAATGAGAGGAGGCAATATAGGCTAGATAGTACAATTTTAACAGGTGTGAAGGAACAGAGAGACCTGGGGATTTGTGTTAGTGATTCTTTGAAAGTGGCAGGACAGGTAGACAAAGCTGTTAAGAATACATATGGGATACTAAGCTTTATAAATAGGTGTATAGAATACAAAAGTCAGGAAGTGCTGATTAACCTCTATCAGACTTTGGTTAGGCCTCAGCTGGAGTACTGTGTATAATTCTGCTCACCACACTTTAGGAAGGATATTAAGGCATTGGAAAGGGTGCAGAGGAGACTTACTAGGATGGTACCAGGAATGAGGGACTTCAGCTACGAGGAAAGGCTAGATAGTAGGGAACGGCGATATGGGAATTTTCCGGATATGGATATATCGGTTGGCCCATATCGAGATATACCGAAATACCGATATTTTCCGTTTTTTCGTACTGCGCATTCCGGGTGCGCGCGCATTCCGGGCCTATCTTCTCAGGAGGTAAATATCTTTCTCTCTCTGTGTCTCTCACTCTCTCCATCTCTGTGTTTTTCTGTCTGTGTCTCTCTATGTCTCTCTCCCTCTCTCCTCTCTCACATCCCCCCCCATCTCTATCTATCTGTATATTATCACATCCACCCCGTCTCTCCCCCCCCCCCCGCTGTCACTGCCTTGCACCCCCCACCCCCGTCGTCTCTCTCCCCCACCACACCCCCAGCCGTCTCTGTCTTCCGCCCCCCAGCCGTCTCCCTCCCCCTCCCCCCAGCCGTCTCTCTCCCACTCTCCTCCCCCCCCCCCGCCATCTCTCTCCCTCCCCCCCAGCCATCTCTCTCCCACTCTCCTCCCCCCCCCCCCAGCCGTCTCTCTCCCCCTCTCCCCCCCAGCCATCTCTCTCCCCCTCTCCCACCCAGCCATCTCTCTCCCCCTCTCCCCCCCCACCAGCCATCTCTCTCCCCCTCTCCCCCACAGCCGTCTCTCTCCCCCTCTCCACCCCCCCCCAGCCGTCTCTCTCCCCTCTCCCCCCCAGCCATCTCTCTCCCCCCCCACCCAGCCGTCTATCTCCCCCTCTACACCCCCAGCCGTCTCTCTCCCCCTCTCCCCCCCCCCCAGCCGTCTCTCTCCCCCTCAACCCCCCCCAGCCGTCTCTCTCCCACTCAACCCCCCCAGCCGTCTCTCTCCCCCTCTCCCCCCCCCCCAGCCGTCTCTCTCCCCCTCAACCCCCCCCAGCCGTCTCTCTCCCCCTCACCCCCCCAGCCGTCTCTCTCCCCCTCTCCCCCCCCCCCAGCCGTCTCTCTCCCCCTCACCCCCCCCAGCAGTCTCTCTCCCCCTCACCCCCCACGCCAAGCAGTCTCTCTCCGCATCACCCCCCCCCACCCACAGCCGTCTCTCTTCCCCCACCCCTTGCATACCTGTATTATGTATTCGAGGACTATGAATACAAGATGGCGGCTTTGCACCTCGGTCTGTGCATTGTGTATAGAGATGAGCATTCTGGGTCTTGTAGTTGATTGTGCTCGCATCCCGATTTTTTACCTCGATATACCGTTTTTCGATATATCGGTCTTTTTAACATGTCTATATCGGCATACCGATATGAAAATCATATCGGTTTTTACTGATATACCGATATATCGCCGTTCCCTACTAGATAGGCTAGGCTTATTCTCTCTAGAACAAAGAAGATTGAGCGGAGACCTAATAGAGGTTTATAAGATTATGAGAGGTTTCGACAGGATGAATAGGGAAAGACTGTTTCCACTGGTGGGCGAATCAGTGACTCGTGGTCACAGATTTAAAATAGTTTCAAAACGAAGCAGAGGGGAGCTGAGGAGAATTTTTTTCACTCAGCAGGTTGTTCGAATCTGGAATGCATTGCCTGAAAAGGTGGTAGAGACAGATTTCATAACAGCTTTTAAAAGGGAACTAGATCTTTATTTAGGAAGAGCAGGTCTGTTAGGTTATGGGGAGAAAGCTGAGCAGTGGGATTGAGTTGCTCTGTTCAAAGAGCCGGTACAGACTAGATGGGCCGAATGGCCTCCTCTTGTTCCGTAAAATTCTATGATGCTATGAAATAAAATTGGCTATTTGTTCAAATTGGCTGCTGAGTTCATCTACAAAATACAGTCATTATATTTTATGTAAATCCTTTGAAACACCGTGAGACGCCCTCCCAAAGTGTAAGGAGCCAAATGACCTTACGGATCATTATTATTATTAGTTATTTTCAAGTTAAGGGCAGATCTGTGCAAAAATATTGAGCTTTTATGTCTACAATGTTCAGAAATGTGAAACCATAGTTGCTGGCAAGAAAGCACATTCAAGATCTAATGCTGTCATTTTTCAAGGGCAACCACCACATTCTGCTCCGAACGATAGAATACAACCATTAGCATTTTCAGACTGTTAATATGATACTACATTTGGAGAACAGTAATTTTTTCTTGGAATGAATAAATGAAAGTAAAGATGGGTATTCTAGCATCCCAGCACCCTGCAAAGTCTTACCGACATGAAGGGCGCTTTACAAGTGTCATTTGTTATTGTTTCACAGGCTTTTCTAGTAATAAAAATAATAATCCTTCCATTTACTGTATCATTTTTCATGTTGGAAGGACATCTCAAAGCGCTTCGTAGGATTTATTACAAAGTGTATTCACTGTGTATTTTGTAGGCAAACACACTATTTTAAAAATAGATTTTCCTCTTCTGCAGGTGTAAACTCATTTTGGAATGTGGTTCAACAAGCTTCAGTGGCCCTCTGGTATCTTACATAACTAGCCATTGTTCATACATGACCCAGGCAGGCTCATGAACTTTTGGGAACTCGCAGTCTCACAGTCCAAACAATGATGAGAATCATGTTTGATTGCTCAATTTCATATGTTGGTGAAACTTTCACTGTAGTATGAAACGGGGTGAAAGCTGGGAGAACTTGACCACGGTTTCAACCTATTTGAAAGTGTTTTGTTTGTGCGGAAGAAATGTTTTTAAGAACCACAGAAAAACAGCTTCCAGATTAACAACAACAAAATTACACTTGTATAGCGCCTTTCACCTATTAAGACTGAACTTGACATGATTTTCAACTTCTGCACGATAATGTGTCATGAGACTATTGTCTGCAGGTTAAGACTATGGGAATGTTCCTGACTCCGAAAAGGAATTAAGAGGGGAAGAAATCTAATCCATACATCACACTTCTTAGTGCTCATTGCTGATCCACTGAAAACCACTGACGACTGTTTTTTTCAGAGATTGATTTTTAGGACATCAGGTAAGGTGCCATCTCTTCACTTGAATGTAAAGGTACTCAAGTGTAGTTATGTAGTTTATGTTGCTAGGATTAAATCTGATTTAAATTTTTGCTCCTCAAGACACTGTAGGATTTATTACAAAGTGTATTCACTGTGTATTTTGTAGGCAAACGCATTATTTTCGAGTGGAAGCAGCAAAAAAAAACACTTAATTGCAGAAATGTGAGCAAGTATACCTGGGTATTTCTATAGAACATTCTAAAGTCGTTTTGTTTTTAATGTTATTCATTTTGGTCAGCCTGATAAATGTGGAAGCTCATCACTATGCTTAAGAGAATCAAACCCAAACCAAATGTTCCGTCCATGCATCCCCCTACACATGGAAATTGCAGTGATATATTTATTGGAAATGGAATGTACACTATCTCACTGCTTACCTAATGCTGGAGAATATTTGGTGCAGGTTGGCACCAAAGGTTTGGGGACCCCAGAATGTGTGTAGGTTGCTGTTGGAGTCTAACCAGCTAAAACTGCGTACAGTAATGTGATAATCTTGATGATAATTCCACATACCGAAAGCCGACAACTCGGTAAATCTGGGAAGATTTCAAAATAGTATTAGGTTTTTTCCGATGTCGGCAAATCTCCTGAAGTTTGGAGCAGTTGCTTGTAGTTCCCGGCGTCGTCACTCTGTCATCCGGCGCTGTGGATGGAGCTCGGGCATTGTTTGGCTTCAGTGCTGTGTTTACATGGTGTATGGGGCTTAGATTTCCCAGCCATTTCTTGGGTAGGTTTCTAAATACCGGCAATCTCCGAAATCCTGGAGGTGTCTGGGCCCAACCATACCAGACTATGGAGGTTTTATTGTAGCTTGCCATTGAAAGCACTGCTGGTTAAGCTTTCCCAATGCTTGTCCAGCTAGGTTCATCCAATCCATTAGGGCTTTGGCTTACAAAGTTCATGGGAACTGCCATTCTGAGCGAGGATCAGGTTAGTTTCTGAGCTAAGCAAAATACAGCATAGTCATTTGCATCCAAAATGACATATAGTAGTGTCATGAGATCCTTATCTCTGGGAGAGAATTACACTTTCCTTCCAGGTTCACTCTGGAAGGAGCGATCCTTCCCCTCTCTGTTACTATTTGTGGTTTGTGCCCAGCCAGAGCGGTCTCACAAATTACACCAAAATACTTGGCGATTAGTAAAATAATAATAATCCGTGCATTTGATATAGTTCTTTTCGCATCTTCTAGATGTTTCAATGCACTTTGTAGGATACAACAACAACAACTTCGATTTATATAGCGCCCTCCACGCCGGACGGCGTCTCAGAGCGCTTAAAGGATAGGATATACTGCAAAATGAATTAACTGTATATTTGTGGGCGGAATGCGGCAATCAATTGTGCAGAGCAGTGTCCCACAAACAGTCGTGGATTGAGTGAACAAATTGTTATTGGATTTTTTTGAGGGATTATTATCAGCCATGTGGAGTAAGAAACTTGCCCATGGTTTGCCCATACTGGGAGTTGAACCCAGGTCAATCCCTTGTAAGGCGAGTGATCTAACCACTGAGTTACAGGACTCCATAATAAATACTCTTCATTTATTCAATCCCACAGGCTTCAATATATATATTATATTTTTATATATATATATAATAATCTAATGTATATAAATTCCAGTATTCAATGCAGGCAAGCACATAGTTCTTATCTAATACATTGATAATATTGCATCAATATAACTTTAACAAGGTATGATATCCCATACTCTAGTTATCTAACCGCTGAGCCTCAACACTGGACAACCAGGGATAAACAAATAGAGTAACCATACCCCAAATTCACATCTCCTCAAAGTTCCTGAAATTCAGAGTTTGAGGATTAGTAATGTTAGAGTCAAGTGTTAGTTTCAACTACAAACCTCAACAACTTCCCTCTCTCCTCCCTCTGTTTTGAGCCTCAAATGTTCATGTGTCTTTTTTTTAATCAATTATTCGCACTTTAACAATTTGGAAGCATAAACTCCTAGAATTTGACACAAGAACTATAAACTAAAAGCACTTAACCAACTTGTTACCCCCTTAAGAAAGACAAACAGATTGAATACCTCAATTTTAACAAATGTAACAGACCATCTCGGGCCAACTGAAATGAGAAATATTACTCAGTTGATGAAAATCTTTGGTTACAGTTGTGAGAATTCTAGGTTCATACTGAGTGCTTTTTTTTTAAAACAAATATATATTTTAATTTGGTTAAAATCATATAGATTTGTTTTCTAAACTTTTTCCCGTTACATCAATTCGCCTAAGTCCTTTTTTCCCGTGACATTCCGCATCGGCCTTGACTCAGTACCCATGCAAAAAAAAAAAAAAAAAACCCAATCACCACACCCAAAAAAGAACACCTTCCACCGTCTTTGTGGAGAAAAAACCCAAAGAACCTGTAATTCTCGACACAAAAACGCCTATTCCCCACATCCCCTTATGTCAGGGCCTCCTCGCTTCTCTGCACTGCTGCCTTTATTTACAGGGAGCAGTTACAAAGGGGCTAATCCCAGCTCCACCATCCTTCCCTTACCGGATGGTAGGCCAAAACACAAAAACAGACACTGGGAGACTACTCCGATGCTCTCCCCTTTATGGGGAGAGGCTTCTATCAAAAAAAAAACTTCCACTTGGGGTCACTCTCTGTTTACAGGTCGAGCGTCCCTCCACAAGCACTGCGTATAGTGTCCCTGACGTACTAAGCAGTTCTAAGCAGTGGCATTCTAGATCACGCCCCACCTATCCTTGGCCTCGTCCGAGCCTATCTTCGGGGCGTCCCTGATAACATATTCCCGGACACTTACCATCGCCCTCCTGTAACAGGCCGACACTGACCTATTTCCATGTCCGGAGGTCTCTCGGTTGCGGCAGACCCATAGGCCATGCTTGACCGAGTTGATGACCCTCCAGGCACATTGTAGGTCGGTCACTTCATGTGTCCCTGGGAAGAGGCCATACAACACCGAGTGGGCTGACAGAGGGACTCCCGGGATGAACCGCGAGAGTAGCCACTCTGTCTTGTTCCACACCTGTTTAGCAAAGGCACAATGCAGGAACAGATGTTCCTCATTCTCCTTCCCTCCACAGCCCTCCCGAGGGCAACTTTCGGACTGCACTAAGCCTCTTCTAATCAGAAAGTTCTTGAGTCCCAGAACTCTCTTGACCGTCAACCAGGCCACATCCTGGTGTTTGTTAGTCAGAGCTGGGGATGAAACGTTCTCCCAGATGTGACTAACGGTCGCCGGAGGATACCCTACCAAGGTTTCGTCCACCTCTCTCTCTCGGATGATGTCTACCACCGTCCGTGGTGTCCACCTGGGAACTTCAGAGGGATCCACCCGGTTCTCGGATAGGAATGTCTCAATCTCTTTCAAGTACCTCGGGGCATTCCAACCCAGAGGGGAGTTCCGTGGCAGCTCAGCTAATCCTAACCTTCTTAGCACTGGGTACAGATAGAAGCCCAGCATATATCTGCACACAGTGCCTTCATATCTTGGCTCCTGGCAGACCCTCACGCAGCCACACATAAAGGTGGCCATGATAGTCCGGGCTACAAGGTTCATACTGAGTGCATCAACGTTTCTGCTTCTGTTTTGTGTGTGACCCACTGAAATTGTCCCTTTAACCGCAAGCTGCTATTTAATTGGCAAATTGGCTTGTTATTTATCATGTTCAGCGTGAGGCAGTAATAAACAAGGTGAACAGGATGCAGTGGTAAATCAGTTGAATTCACATCCCCAGAAACCTGGATGGGCCATATCTGGCCAGCACTGCGCAGTTTTAGGCCCTGGAACAAGTGCAGTGGAGATCGACAGGACTGATCCGCAATGGAAAACAGCTAGATAACTTAAGGCTTTTTGGCTTACGGATATGTAAGAGAGTATGTAGCTCAGTGGTTAGAGCACTCGCCTTACAAGTGCTATATCAAATGCAATGATTATTATATTATTATGTAAGATACTGAATTGGATAGAGAAGGTCAATTGACAACAATACATTCAGGTATGCCAAGACAGCAGCTCAGGAGATCAGAGGTTAATAATAATAATAATCCTTGCATTTGATATAGCGCTTTTCACATCTTATCGACTCTCAAAGCCCTTCACAGAATATATTGTAAAGTGAATTGACTGTATATTTGTGGTTTAGTAGGACAATTTTACAGCAGGCACCAGGAAGCATTGCTTTGTACAAAAACCAAACAAAATCAGTGTCAATACATGCCTTTTTACACAGGTATAAAAGCAACTTTGTTGAGGCTAAGGTACATTTAAAAACAACTTGATGCTGTGACGGCAACAACAACTTGCACAAAATGCTGTAGGGTAACATCTCGGAGCACAGTTGGTGGAATAGCTGCTCTTTGCTGCCACCAGAAGACCCAAAATAAGAATTCCATCTCACCCGATGTCCTGGTGATAAACTTATAAATCAAGGGGACATTTATACTGAGGAACAATTAGAGACATTTTGGACCGTTTTCCTGAGAACAGAAAGGGGTGAAAGGAGACTCGATAGAGATTTTTTTTAAATTGTGAGGGTTTCTTTTAAAACAGGAAGAAATAGTTTATACTGGTTAGTGAGCAAGTAATCAAAGGGAATGGATAGGAACATAGATAGACACAAATAAATCTACAGTTCAGAAGGAGGGCATTTGGCCTATCTAGTCCACAGAGCAAGGGGATCAGTTTAATCTCTTTCACATGCCTGTCTATTTCCTTCTTGAAGGCTTCTATGGATTTTGCCTCCACCACCCTACTTAGCAGGGTGTTCCACACCCAAACAACTGGGTGAAAACATTCCTCTTAAATTCACCTTTCACTGTTCTTGTGATTGAAAATTAGTTTTAAGGTAATTACCAAAAGAGCAAAGATATGTTTTGTACGGGGAGTTGTTAGGATGTGGAATGCCTAACATGGAACCGTGGTTGAGAGTCAATCCATATGAGCATTTACAATGGAATGAGATAAAATGGACCAATACAAAAGGGTTATAGGAAAAAAGCAGGAGAATGGGATTTAATGGATAGCACTTTCAGAGAACCAGCACAGACACAGAGGGCCAAAAGCTCTCCTTGGAGTAGCTGTGGTTTGATGGAGCTTGAGAGTTGTGGGTAACCATCAGCACAGATTTGAAATACACTGTTGTGTCAGAGGGTAAATGGATACTGGGAATGATGTGCCATGAATACACACAGTTCCGCACAATCAGAGCTCAGACACATAGAACTCGAGCACAGAATATGCCCCTACCCTCCACCCAAATCTCCCCAAACCTCCCCGACAGGCTGCTATCTCCCCCCCTTGAAAGGAATTCATTGCCTGAATCAAGATACCTCAGATCAATTTGGCTGTGCTATCTGCTTGACTGTTTAGCTCTGGTATCTAAATAGTTTTGAATAATGACTGATGGTGAGTAAAATCACTATAACTCTTAATAGAAGCTGTCAGAGTCCCTGGGCTCTTTCTCTCCCTCTCTCTCCCTCTCTTTCGCTCTTTCACTATCAAAGATGAAATACGTTTCTGCCAGTTTGGGGGGAACAGAAGCATCAGATGAAACCCTGCACAGGGAGAGAAGGAAAAGCCAATGCAAAGCATCTCCCTTCTCAGAGGGGGTGAGGGTGTCATTCTCCAGTGAGGATTTTGGCATTTGCAAACAGAGGAGGGCATAGCAAGCATCCAGCCATGGAGGAGGATCAGATCAAAACATTGGGCAAGTTTCCTTACTCCACACACATGACTAATAATAATCCTTCCCCTCCAAAAAAACAAAATAATAAAAATTGGTCATTTCAATCCACGACCGTTTGTGGGACACTGCTACAACAACAACAACAACAACAATTTACATTTATATAGCGCCTTTCACGTCGGGAGGACGTCCCAAGGCGCTAAACAAGAGGCGTGTGACCCGAGCTGGGAGGGGAGTGTTTGGGAAGGGGTGAAACACGAAGGGGAGGTAAAAGAGTTCGGGGTGGAACAAAAGGCACGATCGAAGAGGAAAGTCTTCAAATCGGCCTTGAAAGAGGAAAGGGAAGAGGCGAAACGGAGGGATTGAGGGATGGCATTCCATAAGGTGGGAGCAGAGAAACTGAAGGCCCGGCCTCCGATGGTGGGGCGGTTTGGGCGGGGGGCTTGGAGCAGGCCAAGTCCTGTTGAACGGAGGGTCCGGGTGGGCATGTAGGGGGAGAGTACATCGGTTAGGTAGGATGGGGCAAGGCCTTGCAAGGCCTTGTAGGTGAGGACGAGGATCTTAAATTCGATCCTCTGGAGGATGGGGAGCCAGTGGAGACGGGCGAGGGTGGGGGTTATGTGGTCACGGAGGCGGGTGCGGGATAGTACATGGGCTGCAGAGTTTTGGATGGCCTGCAGCCTATGAACGGAGGAACTGGGGAGGCCGATTAGGAGAGAATTTCCGTAATCCAGCCGTGAGGTGATGTACGCGTGCACGAGTGTTTCGGCAGCGCGGGGGGTAAGATAGTTGCGGAGCCTGGCAATGTTGCGCAGATGGAAATAGGCGGTGCCAGTCAAGGCGCGGATGTGGGGGAGGAAGGAAAGTTTTTGATCGAACATGATGCCGAGGTTCCTGATTGGCTTTGTGAGGTGGAGAGTACAGCCTTGGATATTGAGGCTGGCAGCGCCCGATGTGCGGAGGCGCTGGCTTGAGCCAATCAGGAGGCCCTCGGTCTTATTCACGTTCAATTGGAGGAAGTTTTCCCTCGTCCACGATTCGATGTCGGACAGACATGCTGTCAGAACATCGATCGTCTGGGGGTTGAGGGATGAGGCAGAAAGGTACAATTGGGTGTCATCCGCATACATGTGGAAATTTACCCCATGTCTGCGGATGACGTCGCCCAGGGGGAGCGTGTAAAGGGTGAAAAGAAGGGGACCGAGGACAGAGCCCTGAGGGACGCCGTGGGAAACTGTGCGGGGGTTTGAAGAAAAGCCAATGGTGTGCATAATTGGCTGCCATGTTTTGCCCACAAATATACAGTCAATTCACTTTACAGTATATTCTGTGAAACCCTTTGAGACTTCGCTAAGTTATGAAAAGTGCTACATCAAATGCAAGGATTTTTATTGTTTTAAAAAATATATTTTTACGCATAACCAGCCTGCATGATTTACGACTAAGTTGCAATTGACTGCTGTGTTGCCAGATCAAATCCGAATAATGTTTAAATGTTAGTTAGTAGTACAAGGACAGATTTGGTACAATTGGAAGTTTTATGGATTGATTTTTTGAGACTGAGGCCTTTCTAACAAGCAAGCATTTACTGAACAAAACAAGTAAATCTAAGAACACTGTACAACAGAAGAGAAAATAAAATATTGTATCTTGTGAAGTCCTGTAGTTCAGTAGTTAGAGTAACAACAACAACAACTTTGATTTATATAGCACCTTTCACACCAGACGACATCTCAGAGCGCTTCACAATAACGGATCCTGGGCCTGAGCCAGGGAGAGGGGGAAAAAGGTGACCAAAGGCGCGGTCGAACAGAAAGGTCTTTAGCCAAGACCTGAAGCAAAGAAGAGGGGGAGCGAGGTGAAAGGAGTGAGGAAGGGAGTTCTGGAGCTTCGGGGAGTAGTGGTACTTGCCTTACAAGAGTGGACCTGTGTTCGAATCCAGGCAGGTCAGGGCAAAACCTTGGGCAATTTCCTTACTCCACATGCTTAATAATAATCCCTCCCAAAAAAACACAATAATAAAATTGATCATTTAAATCCACGACTGTTTGTGGGACACTGCTGTGTGCAATTGGCTGCTGTGTTTCACCCACAAATATACAGTCAATTGACTTTACAGTATATTCTGTGAAGTGCTTTGAGACATCTAGAAGACGTGTAAAGCGCTATATCAAATGCAAGGATTATTATTATTATCTTGAAGTATGAGCTGAAAAACATTAATGTGCTTTGGACTTGTACTGTTCACGCTATGAACTATCGTAGACTCCCCAAGCTCACGTGCTTGGCAATGAAATGTTGGAATCAACTCAGCCCTCAAATGTAGTCTGGTAACTGTGCCAAGTTGGTCCACAGTAGGGTCCGGCGATATATCGATATATCGCTAAAACCCGATATAGTTTTCATATCGATACGCCGATATAGGCATTTCAAAAATATCGATATATCGAAAAATCGGAATGCGCGCACACTGAACTACAAGACCCAGAATGCTCATCTCTATACACAATGCACAGACCGAGGTGCAAAGCCGCCATATTGTATTCATAGTCCTCGAATACAATATACAGGTATGCAAGGGGTGGGGGGGTGGGAGAGAAGGCTGGCGGGGGTGAGGGAGAGAGAGACGACTGGGGGTGGTGAGGGGGAGTGAGACGGCTGGTGGGGAGTGAGAGGGAGAGAGATGGCTGGAGGGGGAGAGAGACGGCTGGGGGGGGCGGGGGGGAGAGAGACGGCTGTGGGGGCGGTAGTGGGTAGAGAGAGACGGCGGGGGGGAGGAGAGAGAGATGGCGGGGGGGGGGGGGTGGGGGGGAGAGAGAGGGGTGGAGGGGGAAAGAGACGGCTGGTGGGGGTGGGGGTAGAGAGACGGCGGGTGGGGGGAGGGAGAGAGAGATGGCTGGGGTGGGTGGTGGGGGGAGAGGGACGGCGGTGGTGGGTGGAAGAGAGGGGCGGCTGGGGGTGTGGGGGTAGAGAGACGGCGGGGGTGGGTGGGGGGAGAGAGACGGCGGTGGGGGGGTGGAAGAGAGGGGCGGCGGCGGTGGGGGGTTGGAGAGAGGGACGGCGGGGGGGTGGGGGGAGAGATGGGATGGATGTGATTATATACAGACAGATAGAGATGGGGGGATGTGAGAGAGGCACGAAGACACAGACAGAAAAACACAGAAATGGAGAGAGTGAGTGTGCGAGACACAGAGAGAGAAAGATATTTACCTCCTGAGGAGATAGGCCCGGAATGCGCGCGCACCCGGAATGCACGCACCGCGCGCGCATGCACAGTACTAAAAACCCGAAAATATCGATATTTCGGTATATCTCAATATGAGACAATCAATATATCTAAATCGGAAAATTTCCATATCGACGGACCCTAGTCCGCAGTAGTCCAGGGTGCTGCTGATCACTGCCGAACCAACATGGCTCGACTATTCACTGGGAGCAGGGTTTCCTCCTCCTCAGCTCCTGTTAAGCCTTCAACAAAAGCCCTAAGTGGTAGGGTGGTCCGCATTCAATAAAGCTCATCAAACAGTACTCTCGATAGCAAGCTGTGAGGTTTCATCAGGTTAACTCCCAAATCACACTGGGGAGTTCTCAAGTCTTGGCTTTTGCTAACCTGTGCCCAATGCTTTCCTACCCACTTCGATTAACAGGGTGTTAATATCCAGACACAGGGAAATTTTGATGTGTAAACTGCAGATGTATGTGTAACATGTGGAACTAGAAAATCCCTATTAATGTGTAAATTAACATGTGTAAATTCTCAGCTTCTTGCTTTAAAAAGGGATTTGTATCTTCCTCCTTTGGTTACTTTTTTCATACAGAAACTCCCAATTGCAGATTACACTGGTGCAAATATGACTACAGTATTGGAAAGAATTTACTGCAGAGGACTGAAGTTTCCCCTGGAGCTAACCATTCTGTAGTCATTCTGGTTCAGTTGAGTGCTGTCTCACTCTGAGTCAGAAGACTGTGGGTTCAAATCCCATGATGAGACTTTGAGTTCATTATAGTCTAGGCTGATATGCCATTGCAGTGTTGGGGAAGCACTGCATTGGTGCAGGTGTTGTCCTTCAGCTGAGATGTTAAACTGAGGTCTGCCTGTGTCTGAGCTGTGGTCTGTTGGGTGATAGTTTTAATATTCCGATATGTGAGCAGTGGTGTGTTGAGTGGCAGACCCAATACTAATGTGCCTAATAATAATCCCTCAAAGAAAACAATAATGAATTAGTCATTTCAATCCACAACTGTTTGTGGGGACGCTGCTGTGCATAATTGGCTGACACATTTTGCCAGTCAATTCACTTTCCAATATATTCTGTGATGCGCTTTGAGATGCCTAGAAGACATGAAAAGTGTTATATCAAATACAAGGAATATTATTATTATTACAGTATTAAAGTGTGTGAGTAGTAGTTGTCTGTTGAGGAGTGATACCAGCTACCACATACCGCTTCAGAATAGTTGATACAATCCGGCAACAAAACAATTCTGCCACTCGCCTCTTAGTTACAGTTCATGGGCAAGCAAGAGGTAATTACTGATGAAGAATGTAATCATAGTAACTTAGTTTTAATTGATAAAATAAAAAGTGACAACCTCATCACTCAGTTCTGCTCTTAAACAGGTCTCTTTAGCTTTGCATTGCTTTATGGGATTGGCAGGTTGCCAGATATCACAATGAGTAGCAAAATATACTGTAATTTAAAAATCTTTGCATTTGTTACAGTGCCAGGAGAATACAGTATCTCAAAGAGCTTTATAGGATATCCTGTACCATAAAATGCAATGACTGTATTTTGTGGATGAATGGAGCAGCCTTCTCTGAAGGATAGCATCTCTGACAATAATAATAATAATAACAATAATCCTTGCATTTGATATAGTGCTGTTCACGTCTTTTAGACTTCTCAAAGCGCTTCATATAATATACTGTAAAGTGAATTGATGATATATTTGTGGTGTAAGGCAGCGGCTAATTGTGCACAACAGTATCCCACAAACAGTCGTGGATTGAAATTACCAAATTTTTTTGAGGATCAGGAGTGTAGAGTGAGGAAATTTGCCCAAGTTTTTGCCCTGCCTCAAATTGAACCCAGGTATCTCGCTTACAAGGCGAGTGCTCTAAACACTGCATGACCGTTTGTGGGACACTGCTGTGTGCAATTGCTTGCTACGTTTCGCTCACAAAATATACAGTCAAGTCGCCATACACTATATCCTGTGAAGCACTTTGAGACTTCTCAACAATGTGATAATCAAATGCAAGGATTATTATTATTATTAATAATATTATTATTAGTGAACCATTACGGATCACTTTCAGATCACACTGCTCCACACTGATATATATATTGGAATGCAAACCATAATACCGTATATACTGGGGGTTGGCTGAGGGATAAAAATGATATGTACTGTATAAAAAATTATTTGAAATGATCAAAGTTCGTTTCTAGCTTGTCCTCCCATCTTTGTCCTTTGATGTGCTTGTCTTACAAGGACACCTTTATAGATTCTGAATGGGTTTAATATTAGGAGATATGTGAGTGGCTTTTGGGCTTGCTAATTTTGTACATGTTGAGATGGTGATCGTGACTCATGCAAGAGCTTGTTCTTTTCATAACACTGCCAGAGGGCATGAAGCTCCTTGCAGTGATATTGGCATGGCACATGGTTTCACCTGACGTCAATTCCCTCTCCTGCCTTCCTCAAGAAGTACCCTTAAAAAATATCATGGAGAGAGAGAGACACTGTAAAACGGGCTAACATGCAATCTGGGCTAATAGCACATGTTCTAACCTGTAGTGATACAATTATTGTTCTGTAGCTCAATGGTTAGAGCATCATCTTTACAAGTGTGAGACCTGTGTTCGAATCAGGACAAAACCTTGGCCAAGTTTCCTTACTCCACACATACTCCCAATAATAATCCCACCAAAAAAATTTCAATAATAAAATGGGTTCATTTCAATCCAAGACTGTTTGTGTGCAATTGGCTGCTGTGTTTTGCCCACAAATATACAGTCAAATTCACTTTACAGTGTATTCTGTGAAGCACTATGAGACATCGATAAGATGTGAAAAGTGTATATCAAAATGCAAGGATTATTATTAATATTATTAAATTTACAAAAACTTGGATGATATAAAAAGGAGAAACATTTAATCTATTCCAACAATTATCGTTTCATGCATTGACACAATTTCATCAAAGTTTTGAAAAAAAATCAATAATTTGTATTGCTCAGATTTTTCTCAGCTGCTGCTCATATTAGGTACATTTAAAAAAAAATAAAGTACATCAATTGAATTCCAGTGTTTGATGTATCATCATCAGCTTAAATTTTCCTGCCACTATTGCTTGAATCTTGGCCATAAAGACTGAGGGAAGTTAGCTGAGCGTCTGATATAAGAAATTGCACATTCTTTATTGAATCACAGAGATGTGCAAAAGTTAATGTGAAAGGTATACCATTCTTTCAGACAACAGTGATAAAAACTGTGGCTCAGTGGTTAGAACACTTGCCTTACAAGCATGAGACCTGTGTTTGAATCCAGGCAGGTCAGGGCGAAACCTTGGGCTAGTTTCCTTACTCCACAAGCTTAATAATAATCCATCAAAAAAAACACAATAATAAAAATTGGTCATTTCAATCCATGACTGTTTGTGGGACACTACTGTGCAAAACAATGGCTGCCATGTTTTGTCCACAAGTATACAGTCAATTCACTTTACAATGTATTCTGTGAAGCGCTTTGAGATGTCTAGAAGAAGTGAAAAGCGCTATATCAAGTGCAAGCATTATTATTATTATATTATTATTAAAAGTGATCTTCATTACTTGTGATGGAAAGGTGAATAAATGTAATTTTTTTTACTGGGTCAGCCACGTGTCTGACACATGCTGAAACCAATCAAGGCTCCAGGAGTTATCAGAACTAAACTACTGATAGCTGCATACTTGGATGGAAGTTTCCATTTGTCTGATATGGAATGCACTCTCTCCCCCAGAGGAGTGCACATACTTGTTTATTTAAGCCTGGAGAGTATTAGGCACAGGTTAAAAAGAGTCAAGGCTTGGCAGTCTCAGATATTTTATTTGGGTTATTGTTGGAGATTAACTAACAAAAATTGTACAGTTAGCCTCTTTACATATAATTAACATTTTGAAGCATTTGACAGATATATAGCTATGAGCCCCAAACAGGAAAAAAGGAGAAGAAAAAAAAGGATGTTGGCTTAAGTCAAGATTGAAGAAATACGTTTTGAATAAATTCTTAATGACAGAAAGAAAGCAAAACAAATAGATTTTTGGAAGAATATCTGATGGCAATGTCACTGGTGGTGGGCTAAAAAAGTGAGCAGTGAGGGAATGGCTCAGGTAATATGGATTAATTATAATAATACTCCTTGCATTTGATATGACTGACTGGTCAGGGCAAATTACAATATACGGTTGCTGCGTGTGTGGAATATTCTGTACATAAACAGGATTACAGCTATGATCTGCCCAATGAGGTATACACATTCAAATTGTTGTTGTACTGTACTTTGATTTACACTTATAGACTATGCTATGCTAGAACGCTTCTCCGAAATCCAATTACAGTTTATCAAGTGTAAGTTGATGCCTCACCTCTTTGTCCCCCACCTCGCCAGTCCCACAATGCGTGGCGAGCCTTCAGCCAATCTACTCCCACCATCTGGAACTCCATCCTGGAGTCCCTCCACCTCACCCACTCCCTTGCCTCCTTCAAGATCCATCTCAAGGCCCTTTTCTTTGACCATGCCTTCAGTCATCTTCCCTCCCGCCCTGCCTCCACCTTCCCCGATCCCGACCCCCAGCTTGGGTCTGAAACAAATGTGCAGATGTGAAATGTGAAAAAAAGTAAATGTATACTTCTTTTAGTTGTCAATGCAGATAATAATAATAATCCTTACATTTGATATAGCGCTTTTCAAGTCTTCTAGAGTGGAGAAGGGAGGCAGCTGCACTGGTGAAGTGCATTGAGCTGGATAACACCACCACCAACAACAACAATAACTTAAACTTATAAAGCGCCTTTCACATCGGGAGGATGTCCCAAGGCGCTGCACAGGAGGCGTGTGACCCGAGCTGGGAGGGGAGTCTTCAGGAAGGGGTGAAACACTTAGGGGAGGTCGAAAAATTCGGGGGGGAACAAAAGGTGCGGTCGAAGAGGAAAGTCTTCAAACTGGCCATGAAAGAGGAAAGAGAAGAAACAAGGCGGAGGGATTGGGGGATGGAATTCCATAGGGTGGGAGCGGAAAAGCTGAAAGCCCGGCCTCCAATGGTGGGGCGGTTCGGGCGGGGGGCTTGGAAGAGGCCAAGACCTGCTGAATGGAGGGACCGGGTGGGCTTATAGGGGGAAAGTAAATCTGTTAAGTAGGGCGGGGCAAGGCCGTGTAAGGCCTTGAAGGTGAGGACGAGGATCTTGAACTCTATCCTCTGGAGGATGGGGAGCCATTGGAGACGGGCGAGGGTGGGGGTTATGTGGTCGCGGAGGCGGGTGCGAGATAGTACACGGGCTGCAGAGTTTTGGATGACCTGCAGCCTGTGAATGGAGGAACTGGGGAGGCCGACGAGGAGAGAGTTTCCGTAGTCCAGCCGTGAGGTGATGTACGTGTGCACGAGTGTTTTGGCAGCGTGGGGGGTGAGGTAGTTGCGGAGCCTGGCAATGTTGCGCAGGTGGAAATAAGCGGTGCCGGTCAAGGCACGGATGTGGGGGAGGGAGGAGAGTTTATGGTTGAACATGATGCCGAGGTTCCTGACTGGCTTTGTGAGGTGGAGAGTACAGCCTTGGATGTTGAGGCTGGCAGCGCCCGATGTGCGGAGGCGCTGGCTTGAGCCAATCAGGAGGGCCTCGGTCTTGCTCACGTTCAATTGGAGGAAGTTGTCCCTCGTCCAGGACTCAATGTTGGACAGGCATGCTGTCAGAACATTGATGGTCTGGGGGTTGAGGGATGAGGCAGAAAGGTACTGCTGGGTGTCGTCCGCATACATGTGGAAATTTACCCCATGTTTGCGGATGACATCGCCCAGAGGGAGCGTGTAAATGGTGAAAAGGAGTGGGCCGAGGACAGAGCCCTGGGGGACGCCGTGAGAAACTGTGCGGGGGGTTGAGGAGAAACCGTTGGAAGATACAAAATGTAGGCGGTAGGTCAGGTAGGAATGGAACCAGTCAAGGACTGTGCCTTGAAGGTTGAGGTGGGAGGAAAGACGTTGGAGGAGGATGGTGTGATCGACTGTGTCGAACACAGCAGACAGGTCAAGGAGGACGAGGAGGCAGAGGGAGCCCTGGTCGCAGGCGGTTAGGATGTCATTAGTGACCTTGACCAGGGCTGTTTCCGTGCTGTGAGCAGGGCGGAAACCTGATTGGAGGGGTTCAAGGAGTGAGTGAATTGAGAGGAAAGAGCGGAGCTGGGAGGTAACCACTCTTTCCAGGACCTCAGATAAAAACGGGAGGTTGGAGATCGCTCGGTAGCTTGATGGCTGCGATGCATCAAGGGAGGGTTTTTTCAGGCTAGGGGTGATGGTGGCTGTTTTAAGGGAGGTAGGGACGGTGCCTGAGGAGAGGGAAAGGTTGATGGTGTCAGAAATGAGTGGGGCCAAAAGGTGGAGCTGGGTGCGGTGGAGGGGGGTGGGGATGGGGTCCAATGAGCACGTGGTTGGTTTCGTGGAGGTGATTATTTTTGTGACTAAAGATGGGGTGGTGGGGTTGAAAGTATGAAAGGGGGGGTGGGCGGGGGTTGAAATAACGGATGTAGGGGCAGAGGTGGGGGGAGGAAACCACAGAGCGAATTCTCTCAATTTTGGACTCGAGGAAGTCCAACATTTCCTCGCAACGTTCATTTGAGGAGATGATCTGTGAAGCGAGGCGGGGGGGGGGGGGGGGCGGAGGAGCTGGTTGGTGGTAGCGAAGAGGAGGCAGTGGTTGTCCTTCGCTTCCAGGATTATCCTGGAGTAGAAGGCTGATTTGGCAGTGGCTAATGCAGAGCGGTAAAATTTGATGCGGTCCAGCCAGATTTGCCGGTGGACCGTGAGGCCAGATTTGAGCCAGGTGCGTTCAGCTGCTCTCACTTGGCTTTTGAGGGAACGGAGGTGAGTTGTGTACCATGGTGATGATTGGGAGTGGGAGACGGTTCTGGAGGTGAGGGGGGCAAGGGTGTCGAGGGTAGTGGAGAGGGTGTTATGGAGGGTGGTGGAGGCGGAGGATGGGTCGGTACAGGAAGAATGCCATAGAGGGAGGAAGTCGGAGGTTTCGAGGGCAGAGGTGAAGGTTTGAGGGGGGATCTTCTTCCAGGGCCGGTAGAAGATGGTAGTGGGTTTGGAGGTGGAGGGGGGAGGGATAGAGGTGTTGAAAGAAATGAAAAAATTGTCTGAAATGGCCTTGTCGGTGATGGTGACGCCAGAGATGTTGAGGCCTCGGGTGATTACCAGATGAAGTGGATGGCCGTGGGTGTGGGTGGCAGTGTGAACATGGAGGGAAAAATTGAAGGATGAAAGCAAAGAGGAAAATTCAGAAGAGATGTGGCAGGAGTGGGTGAAATGGAGGTTGAAGTCGCCAAGAATAATAAGGCGATCAGAGGAGGCACAAAGGGAGGTTAAAAGTGAAGAAAAGTCTGAAATGAAAGTGGGGGCAGGGTTTGGGGGGGCGATAGACTAAAAGGATTTTGAAGGAACTGTGGGAGGAGTGAGAAAGGGTGAGCTGTTCAAAAGAGGGGAAGGAACCGGACGAGTAGGGGGATAGGGCGAGAGATGTCTTTGAAATGAGGGCCACACCACTGCCAAGACGGTTGGGTCGAGGAGCATGGTGGAATGTGTAGTTGGGTGCTGTGGCTTGTACAAGGGGGAAGGTGTCGCTTGGGATGATCCAAGTCTCCGTCAGGGCCATGATGTCAACGTTCTCATCAAGAATGAGATTGTTGATGGCCAGGGTCTTGTTGCAGACAGAGCGGACGTTTTGGAGGCCAATGCGGAAAGAGCAGTTGGTTGAGGGGTGTGAGGGGGGGCTGGGATGGTCGGCGGGAAGGGTGGGAATCTGAATAAGGGAGGAGAGGTTGACCCCCCGGGTTTGTGACCGGTGAGGCTGGCGGTGATGGTGGGGGACAGGGCATTTGGTGTGACTGCTGTTGGACAGCCAGCGCCGAGTGCCACGGTGAGCCCGACGGAGGATTCCAATACTGGAACAAAGGGACGCGGTGGGAGGGTCGAGCAGGGACAGTAGGCGAGGAGGGCGAAGAGAAAGAAGGGTAGAGAGGGAGTAATGGAGAGGGGGGGTTGGGGGGAGAGACATGAGGGGGAGGGAAGCTCGGGTCATGGCGGCAGCCATATTGCGCACGCGGGAGACCAGGAGCGAGGGATCAATGGGGCGGCATCATCCCAAGGGATGTGAGGCCGCGGCTGGGGGATGCAGAGGCGCTGTGGTCTGGAGCCTGGCCGGGGCTGAGGCCGAGGCTGGGGCTATGGGTTTCAGGGCCGGTTGCCGGGGCTGCGTGGGTCCGTGCCATGGGTCGCCGGGTTGAGGCTGGAGCCAGGACCGGGGCCGTGAGTCTCAGGGCTGTGGGTCTTGGAGCCGGTCTTGGAGCTGGGGATGCGGGTCTTGGAGCTGTTGGTCGCGGGGCTGGAGCCGGGCTGAGGGTTCTGGGGCTGTGAGTCTCGGGGCTGGAGCCAGGGCTGCGGGTCCTGGGGTTGTGGTTGGAGCCGGGGCTGCGGGTTCTGGGGCTGTGGCTGGGGCCGGGGCTGTGGGTCTCGGGGCTGGAGCCAGGTCGAGCAATCTCTGCCATGTGGACTTCTTAATCTCATAGATGTCTCAAAGCGCTTCACAGAATATACTGTAAAGTGAATTGACTGTACATATATATATATATATATATATATATATATATATATATATATATACCAATAGTGAAATGGACCAATGTCGGCAGCACTGATGGTAGAGTGGACAGTGCTAGGTGACCCTAATGAAGAAGTGTTAGAAAGATTAAAATCAGTCTGATTTATTGGCTCTGTTCTCTCTTCTGATAGGACACTCTCTGAGTGCTGGTAAGTGTGCATGTGTGGCGATTGACTGTGGCGAAAGCTCATACATGAACAGTAGCAGGATACCCGAGGACCAAACAGACAAATTAAAATGTCCATCCTTATTTGGGACTCTTAGAAGCTTCGCTTGCATGTTCCTAAGCATGGTGAAGAGTGTCTGAGCATGTCAGACATCTGACTGACCCTTAAAAATGACTAAGGCTGTCTAATCATGTTCTCTTCTTAATATCATGGGAACAGGTTTTCAGATATTTGTTTCATCAACCCTTACGTTGTTGAAATTGGCAACAGACATGCATTAACTGGGCAGATAGGTGTGCCTCTGCAAATATATGAAGTACATTATCCTCCCTGGTGGATCCGGTTAAGGGACTTCCCTGGGGCTGTATTGGTTCTGAAGAGGCCACACCCAGCAAACCAAGCAGTAACCCAAGACATTGTTGTTGATTGCCCAGCCTCTCTCTCTGGCTCATCAATGAGACATGGAAGGTGCAAAGAGATCTTCAACCCCGTGAGCCAAAGATCTGAATATAGAAAAGTATTAATAGTAATAACTGTAGTGTGGTGGTAATAAGTGTAGCGATAGCAGTTTGGTTGGAAACCATAGCACAGTAATATGGTGGGTGTGATCTAAGCAGCATCTAGCATGCTGCATGGGGAGCCCTTATTATTTATATGGAATATGATAGATATGCTTGCTCTCAGAAATTGGTTACAATATGCCGTCAAAAACATGAACAGTTCTTAACTTCTGCACGGTTTTCCCTCCCCCACCCCAGACAGCTATTGGGGACAGATTTCGTGAAACCACATGCAGCAAAATAGCTATGCAAATAAGCTTCTAATGAGTGTAGAAGATTGCTGGGTGTAAAAATATTTACTAAACCTTCTGTAAAGCAGGCTTCAAGGCATGTTACGTTTGGCTAACCCTGAGTCCTCTTCCTATTCTGAACATATATTTTTTCAATAAATGTGCATATCAGTTGCAGTGTTTCAGACATTCAGGTAAACTCAATCAATTGTTATTGCTTCCCCCACCCCACCATGCTCCTGGGAAATTTACCCCACTTGCTTTATCATATTAACCCTTCATTGATAAAGAAAATCATGTTACACCACTGAATGTAATGAACGAGCACTAACTAGCTTTACTAGTCATTGGAGCCGAAGGTGCTGTCATTTCTTTAACGAGATTCCTTAGTAAGGAACTCGAGTGGGAATTCTTCCCTGGAGCACATCACACAGGTCAGGGAACCTCACCTCTGGAAGTTAAACCACATTGGAGTGGCGTTTCTAGCATATCAGTGTAATGTGCTTCTGAATTCCATATTGAGCAGTCCAGGTCAGAAATCATCACACACCACATTACAATAAGCATTTATATAATGCCTATCACACGACGAGAGGATGTCTCAAAGTGCTTATCTCTGCTGGCTGGGCACCCAAGCTGAGAGAGGGAGCCAAAAGGGTAGGGAGGGACGCTCATTGCAAATATTTTGTTCCTCAAATTTGTTTTCCCCTATTAAAATGCTTAAATGCCTTCTCCCCTGCTGTGATCGCCTGGTTGCTTCTGCACTATTTGGTTTCGCTAATTGCGCTTGAAGGTTTGCAGACTGCTCAAATTCCAACGCTGTATTCTCAGTTGATAGGAGGACTGCTTGCTGTGAGATAAAACAAACAAAAAGAGATGGGCTGCTGGCCTTCGCCAAGGCATCTGTTCCAGTCCTGATCTGAGATTAAGACTGCATGAATCATAGACCTGCATTTGGTGAATATGAGTGCTCACACTGTGGTTCAAGCCTGTGGACCAAGTGCTACATTTTTCTGTTCCCACAAACGCATAGAGTAAACCCAGTTAATTCAGTGTCTGTTGTTTGTTTTCATGGAATTATACAATACATCAACAACTTGCATTTACATTTCGCCCTTGACATGGCATTGTTGAACGCTTGATGAATGCAGATCTTAATGCTGAGCCAGTAATACAATACAAACTTACATTTAAATTGCACCTTTCATGTCGGGAGGATATCACAAAAGTGCTTAACAGAACTGGCTGGACACCCGAGCTCGGGGTGGGAGCCAAAGTGGCTGGGGAGGGGAAACATGACTAAAACCACAGTCAAAGATTAGGGTCTTGAGACAGACCTTGAACAAGGTGAGGAAGGGAGTGAATGGGTCCTTTTATATTTCGCAGCTCTATAGTTTCATTCAACCACTAAGAGTTGCCTGTACTTATCTATTCCATAAAAGTGAAAGTAAACTTTACTTTTTTTTAAGCTCCATTTATTTATGCTGAAAAACTTCCAGGCGCAAATATAGTGAAATTACACGGACTGTTTAAAATATCGGTTATGCAGTATCAGTCTGGTACTATTGCAGCCAATGCCTTACAAACAGTGATTGAAATTTTTTATCTGGAGGTTTATCTGATGGAAATTGATACCTGGAGAAGTTCCCTACTCTTATTGAAGAGTGCCATAGGACTTTTAATGTTCATCTGAACTTATAAATGGGACCTCATTTTGATGTCTCATCTGAAGAACGACTCTGACAATTGCAGTGCTCAGTTTTGCAGTGGATTGGAATGCCAGCATGGAGTATGAACTCCAATCCTCGACATGAGACTTGGTCCCACATGGCAGTTTATATTTGAGCCCCTTTTGTGTTGGGAGTCCAAAGCTTACACAACCTTTATACTGTACTCGGAAGCAAAAGAGCTAGCAACTGTTTCTACATGATGGTTCTTTTTTTTTGAACCTTCAACCTTCAACTAAATTCTAGTGCCGACCAGAAAAGATGGAATTGAAAGACCTGTTTAAACATTTAAAATATGAAAGTTTTAATCTTTATACAGAATCCTATTGGAGTGGTGTCAGAGGATTGAAAGCCTGAAAACAATGGTGTGCTTGTCCTCCGCGATCCACCTTTTTTTGCCTGGAGAGAACGTACAAAGCCTGACCTCGATTTGCATTGTGGAGCTCCTGTAGCTCAGTGGTTAGAGCACTCGCCTTACAAACGTAAGACCTGTGTTCGAATCCAAGCAGATCAGAATCAAACCTTGGGCTAGTTTCCTTATTCCACATGCCTAATAATAATCCCTCCAAAAAAAAACACAATAATAAAATTTGGTCATTTCAATCCAGGACTGTTTGTTGGATGCTGCTGTGTGCAATTGGCTGCCGTGTTTTGCCCACAAGTATACAGTCAATTTACTTTACAGTAGATTTTGTGAAGCCCTTTGAGACATCAATAAGATGTGAAAAAGTGCTATATCAAAGTACAGTATTATTATTATTATTTATTATATTCATGAGAAATCACTTATTTTTAAATGAATGCTTGTGACAAGCTTTCGTACAATTTAAATCTGTTGCAGTCTCATTGCACAGCAAACATGTGGGAAGTTGATTGATCATTGAACTTATAAAATATTAAAACCACAATTCTCTTTTTTGATGAGTGCCAAGGGATCTTTAATGTTCCCTTGTCAAGCAGATGGGAGCTTGGTTTTAATGTCTCATCTGAAGGGTAGCATCTCTTAATGATGCATTGCTCTCCCAGCAGTAAGAGGAGCCATCAACCTGCATTGTATCAATTCAAGGTCCTAACATGAGACTTGAACCCACAACCTTGTGACTCAGCGCCATGTGTGCTTCCAACTGAGCCAGGCTGCCACCATTTAAAGTCACCTATACATATGCTCAATAACAGCAGCCACAACTTGTTGATTAACTTTGCACTAAATCATCGTCTAACATTTCAATTTGATTCAGTGAATTGAATCATTGCAAATATTATTTGCATTGATCAAGTGTGGTGTTACAGCCGTGGGATCAAAGTATTGCAATAATAATGAGATAAGCTTTTTATATATTACCTCCACCACAAAATATGTTGCATCTCTGAATTTTCCATTGTAACAATTGAATTCAAACCACAGTCAAGAGCCCAAATAAACATATTTATTTTTCTAATTATTCACTTGCTGCTTACACTCTGGGCTCTAAGATCTGAATTGACAGGCAGAATCTCTATCATGTCAGTTAACGAGAAGTGTTGAACTTTTTGATCTGACCTGCTCTCTCTCTCTCTCTTCCACGGGATAAGGAGGGACAACTGAGGAACATCACAGGACCTCAGAGCTGTCACTTCAGAGGAACATTGACACGAAACACTGGTTGAGGGACGGTGGTTGAACAAGGGGAGGAGGGGGAAGTTGAGGAGGGAGGGTGTGGTTAAGGGGGGAAGGATTGGGTGAATGGGGTTTGGGGATGGGGGGGAGGTGCAAAGGTCCATATCTGAGCAGAGGCCAAATCGATTTATGCCTCCTACATTTATAGTGCAATAGTGCGATTCAATTTCCCAGTGTAACCTCCTACTGAAAATAATCTCAGTAAAGTGGGCAACAGAGTGAATTCATTTGCAATTGTGCCTCTTAAGCCCGATTATATTTATATCTACAAATGCTTGTGAAACATTGAATGTAAGAATTGACGTTACTAAATAGATGATGATTCTTTGTTCGTTCTTTATTAATATTATTTGAATATTAGAGAAAATACACAGTATTTGGTGCTAAACTGCAGCATACAAATAATGTATTTGTTCAGTTGCTCATGCAACAAGGTCTCTGAAGCATCTGGTGAGAGCAATTGTATGTGTGAATCAGGCAGTTTGCTGCTCTGAGTATTGCTAGAAGCGATTGGGTTGAAAATGTATGGCTTTTATAACAACTTGCTTTTATATAGTGCCCTTCATGCAGGAAAGCACCTCAGAATGCTGCAAACGAGAAGTCACAATCTCACATCTGGCCTTTTGCTATCAAGCTATGTCTTGACTGAGAAATGATTTCAAAAAGGTTGGACGGCAAAACGGCCTTTGCTGGTTTTTGAAATCACAGTTTATTTTCCGGGAATTTTAGCCGAGTTGGTAAACTCTATAGCGATTCTCACAATTCAAGCCCAGGACCCATTGGTGAAAACAAAATGCACGGAATCAATGTACCATTACGTCCCAGTACTTCAATGTGGGAGTGGGAACAAAAGAAAAACATGGCTTTTTGCATGGTTAAACACTTCATGCAACAACCTATGCAATGCCAATGCTTTTTCGATGATAGCTGAACCTTAAGAAAGTAGTGATGGAGGGAGAGGGAATACAAGTGACAGGTTTCGTAATGCATTGCTTTGTGTTAATTAATAAAAGTAACGTAAAAATGCCACATTATTTCTTAGCTCTTAGTGAATCTTCAAAATTAGTTCAGTTCTGCACATGGCAAGATTATTAACTGGGAAATTCAAAAGCTTATGTAAGTCAAAATGCGTCTGGCATTGGGCTGTCAGCTGTGCTGGCTTTCTCTCCCTTTGAGCGAGACTGTGGCACTGAACGCCTGCAACAGATGTGCTATACTGCTTTGAAAGCACAGAAATTTTAAATTGCCATCGGAGGTAGAGTTTATGTAAATGAAGACATGAACAAAGAAAAATCGCAGTGGTCTGAAGTGAAAAATTATTAGGGGGTTTTAAAAACGCAGGCAGAAAATTCAAATGTGAGAGGATCTTACAAGATTGGATCCCATCAGGTAATAACATTGAAGTCATAAGCTGGAAGGGTCCAGGACTGACCTATGTTGCATTCATTTTGGCCGTTCCACTTCTCTGGGTCTTTACATCAGGCTTGAGCTGGATTCAGTAGTAAACAAGTTTACCTGGATAATCTGTAATATCTTAAACATCGATTGTTACGCAGAATCTTAAAGACAGGTTTAGTTCATTAAGGAGACTGCTCTGAAAATACAACAGAGTAAGGTTTTTAGAGTGAGATTTTATTGTCTGCATTTTTAAAAAGTAAATAGAATCAAGCCCAAAGAATCATCAGCATTGAAAAAGGCCTCTGTGACCCTGGTGGCAGCTGTGCCTTTATTCACTACTTCTCTAACTTCTGGAGCCCTTGCTTCAATCCCTCTGCCTTGCCGCCCCTTTTCAATCTTTAAATCACTCCAAAAACTTATCTATTAGTCACTTACCTATAGTCATCTCTCCCCGCCACCCCCACCACCTCCCAGCCTAGGTACCCAACCCTATCACTGTGCAACACTCCGAGATGCTATTAAATGCAAAGGGCACAATATAAATTTAGGTTATGGTTCCTTGCTTTTCCCCACATCCTGCTGTGTCCTCTCTTTTGTGTGCAATAAGTTCCCTCTTAATAATAATAATCCTTGCATTTGATCATGTCTTCTAGACATCTCAAATGTCTCAAATATCTAGACATCTCAAATGTCACCTCACAGAATATACTGTGAAGTGAATTTACTATTTTTGTGGGCAAAACATAACAAGACAGTTGTGTACATCAGAGTCCCATAAACAATCGGGGATTGAAATAACCAAATTTTTTTTGAGGGCTTATTATCAGGCATGTGGAGTAAGGAAACTTGCCTAAGGTTTTGCCCTGCCTAGAATTGAACTCAGGTTCTCTCGCTTGCAAGGCGAGTGCTCAACCGCTGAGCTAAAATGCTTAAATGTTTTGATGCTTTTTGTTTCAAAAACAGCTACTGGCAGGATACTTTTAGATAGATTTTACAGCCAATTAATTATACAACACATTTGTCTGCTACATGAATCACTACCCATGCCATACTCCTTCTCTTACCTTTCTGTTCCCTTCTCGCTCGTGTATAACCAGCTTCCTCTTAAATGCATCTATACTATCTGCTTCAACCATCGCTTTGGGCAGCAAGTTCTACATTCTGATTGCGTGATTCTCTTATAGATTCCCCAGTTGGGATCATACACATTACGTGTGGCTGGTGCCTGCCGAACGGAGAGAATCAGGTTAAATGGGGGATCAGCAGGTCAGAGAGGTAGAAGGGGGCAAGGCCATGGAGGGTCTTGAAAGTGAGGACATGGATCTTGAATTCAATCCTCTGAGGAAGGGCGAGCCAGAGATCCGGCGAGGGTGGAGTTGATGGGGTATCAGAGCCTGGTGTGGGAGAAGACACAAGATCTGCAGCTTGTGGATGGAGGAGTTGGGGAGATCGACAAGGAGGGAGTTGCCATAGTCGAGCCCACAGGTGACAATAATAATAATAATCCTTGCATTTGGTAGAGCGCTTTTCATGCCTTCCAGATGTCTCAAAGCACTTCACAGAATATAATGTAAAGTGAATTAACTGTATATTTGTGGGCGAAATGCGGCAGCCAATTCCGTACAGTAGTGTCCCCACAAACAGTCATGGATTGAAAATGACCAATTTATTATAGTTTTTTTGATGGATTATTATTAGGCGTGTGTGTGGAGCAAGGAAAATTACCCAAGGTTTCGCCCTGACCTGCCTGGATTCAAAACACAGTTCTCATGCTTGTAAGGCGAGTGCTTTAACCACTGAGCCACAGGACTTCCCTCTTACCTAATCCAGGAATGTATTAGGCGCAGGTTGTCAAAGGTCGTACCTTGTGGTGGGGAGGAGAGGTGTGAGTCCAGAGTGTGTGTTGAGGTAACTGCTGGAGTGTATCCAGCTAAAAACATATTGATAGCACTGTCTGCCAAGCTTTCGCACTGCTTGTCCAGCTAGGACCACCCTACTCATTAGGGCTTTGGCTGCAGGGTTAACAGAAGCTGGCTCTGAGTGTAACTTTAGACTCTGGATTTGCGCAGAGACATTGGTACGGTCACAGGCGGGGGCAGGTAGGACGGATATAACAACAACAACAAAATTCCATTTATAGAGCGACAAGGGTGTGTAAGGGTTTCAGCGGCCTGAGGGTTAAGGCAGTGACGAGACAGGCAACGTTGCAGAGGTGGTGGAAGGCGATGGTGGGCATGGCATGAATATGGGGGAGAAAGGACAGCTCAGGGTCAAACAAGACACCCAGTTGCCAGAAAAGTAGTCACGCTTCCCAAGACAGGTCACCTGATTCTGTGTACAAAGCAGAATACGATTTTGTTTTCCTCCCCAATGAGTGCTTCAGATTAGCTTGATGCGTCCAAAAAAACCCATAATAATAAAAATTGGTTAATTCAATCCACGACTGTTTGTCGGGACACTGCTGTGCGCAATTGGCTGCTGCGTTTCGCCCACAAATATACAGTCAATTCACTTTACAGTATAATCTTGAGATGTCGATAAGATGTCAAATGTGCTATATCAAATGCAAGGATTATTATTATTATTATGTATTATTATTATTATGTGCGAAGTGACCTGGATGTACGAATCATCGGGAAAAACATCAAGGAATTTAAGATTGGGGCAAACTGAAAGGTCACAATGAAAACAAAGCTGGCATCTTGAGGAAAAAGACTGAATTCTTCTTTGGAATTTGGATGTATCTGTTCCTTCATAGAAAGATAAACCAATGTCTATATTGCTGTTGTTTATTTTTACTAAATTTCCACTCCATCGTTATGAGTGATGACTGATTTGGTGTCAGTTGGAACAAACACAATCCTTTTTATGTTGATAATAAAATAATAATAATCCTTGCATTTGATAATGCGTCTTACCACATCTTTGAGACAATTCAAAGTGAATTGAGTGTATATTTTGTAGGGGGAACGTAGCAGCCAATTATGCACAGCAGTGTACCACGAACAGTTGCTTTTTTTATTGAAAGGATTATTACCTCCCGAAAAGCGATTTGCCAATGGGCGAATAATCAGGTTCCTATTTACTACTGGATAAACAGAGACGTGTGGAGTAAGGAAACTTGCCCAACATTTCACCTGACTGGGAATCGAACTCAGGTCCTCTCACTTGCGAGATGAGTACTCTAACCACAAAGATACAGAACTCCACACTCACTCCGTTTATCCACTAATCGTTACATTTAGTATAGTGCTTTTCATCTCAGGAGGACATTTCAAAGCTCTTCGGGGGATGTAATCCAAAGTCGATAAAGCGCTTTTCACATCTTATCGACGTCTCAAAGCGCTTCACAGAATATCCTGTAAAGTGAATTGACTGTACATTTGTGGGCAAAACACAACAGCCAATTGCACACAGCAGTGTCCCACAAACAGTCGTGGATTGAAGTGATCAATTTTATTATTGTGGTTATTTTGGAGGGATTATTATTAGGCGTGTGGAGAAAGGAAACTTGCCAAAGGTGCCTGCCTGGATTCGAACACAGGTCTCATGCTTGTAAGGCGAGTGCTCGAACCACTGAGCCACAGGACTGTTCTAAACATCACATGCATTATTTGAAAAGAGAAGGGAGTTTCTCCCAGTATCCTAGCCAACAATCTCCCAGATAATTTTGATCATTCTCTTCATGCCAGTTTGTGGGACATTGCAAATTGGCTCCTGGTTCATTGACAAAATGTAGTTACCACACTTTATAGTGAATTCTGAGAAGCAGTTTGAAGCCATTCTCCAGATGTGATTGTCGCTATATAAAACACTAGAATTAATTTAAATACAGTACAGTAAAAGCCTGTTTATCTGGCACCCGATCAACTGTAACGTCCGTATAACCGGCACCTCAAAAAAAAGGTCCGCATTCGATTAACTGGAATTCATCCAGAAAATTGCTTTTTTTGTGTGTTTTCGGCCAAATATCCAGCACGCGCTTTAACTGGCATTGGCCAGGTCCCGAGGGTGCTGGATAAACCGGCTTTTACTGTAGTTCTTGCTGCTCAGGAGGGAAGTACGTACTGATCTTAGTTATGCTGTATGGAACCCTATTTTGCCTTGTGGCGTGCATTCTGCTTTTGTCATATAGGTCTCAAATTTTGTACATGTGCTGAAATCTTGTGAATGCTCATTCATAGTTGAAACTCACACACACAACAGTGTTTGCGTTTATCTTTATTATATGTTTAAAAAAATAAACGGCATCATTCTGACCCTGCGATCCTTTCCTCTTCATAATTTCATGCGAGCGACAGTGAATGAATTGTTAGTTTCCATTGCAATGAGGCAACTATACCCATGAAATAAATACAGAACAGTATGTATTATGTTTTAATGACTGCCTAGTTTGCAAGGATTGCAATAATGCTATTGTAATCTGTTGCTATGATTTAGGTGGCCAGTTGCCAAGTGTCTGTCTGTTGGGGTGTGGTAGCAATGTTTTGTTAGGGCAGCAGGCTGTTACTTGAGAGAATTCTGCATCAGTTGGATCCTTTGACGCTATTTTTACATATAGATGCAAATAATTTTTTGTCCTAGTTTTGGATTATTTTGTGGGATTAACTCTTTAGTGTTTGGTAGTTTTTTTTGCCTGAACTGCAGATGCATAATGTAAAAAAAACAGGAAAGTGCCCATTGTGTCAGTACTGGTACTGTTGTGTCAGTCTGGCTCAGTTGGTCACAATCTTGTCTCGAGAGTTCCACATCAGGACGTGGAATTCATGCAGTATAAAATGACATTGCAATTCATTGCTGGGCGTGTGATGCATTGCAGAAGGTGCCTTGCTTTGTATGAGATGTTAAACCAAATCAGGTTAAAGAACTGGGTGGATTTTAAATTTTGCACAATCCCAAAATGATGTTTGTCCCCAATGTCCTGACCAACAATCCCCTAAATTGAGTTCAATTGTTATTCACTCCATGGCTGTTTGTTTTACATTGTCTTGAGTAAATTGGCTCCACATTCGCCCACAAAATGCAGTCACTCATCATTCACTTAATAGACCTTGTTTTTCCCATACAGAACGCAAGGATAATTATGAGAATTTAAATATTTTGCGCATTTTTAAGACTTCTTAAAAGTCATGCTGGCTGAGATTAGATGATATTTGGGGCCAAATTTTCCATTTCATACAGCAAATGTGCTATATCAAATGCAAGGATTATTTATTTATTTGTCGTAAATCTACAATGATTACAATAGTAGTTAGTGTAAATTAGTCCAAATGCTAACAATGACCGTGGAAAATGTTACTGAATTGCACACAGAATTTATTGCCATCTTCAACCACTCAAATGAAGGCGGTAGAATTAAGAAATTAAAACAGTTCTGCCTTGCACTGTCACCCATGAGATTACATTATGAGAAAATAACTAATTAGACAGTAATTTATGAAGGTTGCATGCTACACACAGTACTTATCTTGGAATTGAGATCCGAAGGTTTATCAGCACCATGGCTTGAATAGGATGTTACTCACCAAGCCTTTAGGTCGATTATTCTCAAGGAGGAAAAATGCTGTTTAAAAGAAAATCAATTT